>OY804597.1:6142750-6732554 GCA_963680895.1 Fragum sueziense
AAGTTTCGCGGGATCAGTGATCCACTGCTTAACACATTTCCAAGGCAAAAGATAAGAGAGAGCGAAATAATTCTTAATTTGTTATTTCAATCCAAACTCTATGATGTTGGAACTCACTGGAATCGTCTCGATGACACGATTCCAATGAGTACCCACAACATGGATTTGTAGAACAATAAAAGACATATTGCATTCGAAAAAGCCATCATTTTCCCTTATCTGTAGCTCTGTATTTCGTACTGTAGCACCTCCTCTGTGTAAATTTGGACAAAATCTGACCTTGAGTGGACCGTTTATTACATTGTTTTCTAATAATCTCTCTTTTATGGTGGTTTCCTATGGGTCTCACACAGAATTGTAAAAGTTTGGTATTTCATTTTCTTGCTCTGGTTTATGGAATTATTCCACTCATTATGATCCACCAATATTTGATAAACGTTATCGACTGATTCGGGGTTTTATAATGTTTGTCCAAGAAATCAAATTAAGAATCATGCATGTAAGAGTTTCAGTTCTACCTTAATCTGTTAATTATTTCATACCAATTCATTCTTCTTGTTTATACGGCAATGAATTTTAATCCTTCTCAAACGGCAAAGTATTAGACTAGTCCACAGTACACAGTGCTGAGATACTGAGTACGGACATATTGTTGCTTATATGCTGTCTTCTTTTCTCACATTTGTTTCCCGTGTTTTTCATACTGGGAACGCTAAAAACCAGGTCTTGTTGGGAAACGATTAAATGTTCAAAGTGTTTTTACTGCTGTTATTATTTGGCGATATTCCTCTCCATTAGATAGAGTAAAACCATTATACATCTAGTAATGGGAAATGTTAACTTCACTTTGCTTATTCACCCACCCCCTCCGCAAAAAGTATAAAAACATGTACATCTCCAATCTATAAAGACGCCCAGATGATAAAATGGTTGTTGATAATGTTTTTTTTTGTACAATAAAGCAGAGAAAAAAATGAGACAAAGGGAGAAATGCTGGTTATTTCAATGCTGCTTCGTGTTATGGGCGATAAATCAGGTCCTAATGTGGAAAGAGTTTTCCCTTTCCCAAACACTGCTAGGGTGGTCAATATGAAAGATCTTGCAGGCGCCAAAAATATGTATATTAATATAGATGAGATTTATGTACGATATAGTACACATGAATTATTTGAAGCAAAGGAGAAAATGCTGATTATCAGCATTTTCTTCATTTGCTTCAAAAATTCCCCAAGACTTTTCTTTTGGGGCGTCAAAATGTGTCGCTGTCCGGTAATGGGTTAATGTGGGATTCACCCGGGGTTATAATTATAAGACTTATATTTGTTGAGTCCATTATCAGAGGTGAAAAAATCTTTGATCGGTCGAAGTAATTATCAATAACCCTTGAAGACGACAATTACACGAGTGGATTTTCAAATTCTAAGAAATTAATTGTTATAAATAGTGGGACATTATAAACGTTGCTTTGCCCGCATCTTGATTTTCATTTGTGTCATTTTATTTGCCTTTTATTTTCGTCGTGTACAATGCTGAAGCGTTATCAAAGCCCGAACATTTGTTTTTCTCGATAGAATTCATTGAAAATATTATTGCATTATTTTAGCTTTAAACAGATATTTCAGTGCATAAATTCCTGAATAGACCGACTATGGGTCCCTAAAGCGACATTAACAAATTCTCAAACACTGGTTACGACAGACCAACTGCATCAATACAAATGAGCCAGGATCTGGAAAACGTCCTTTAAGGCTTTTGAGCCCAACATAGATCCAGATCAGCCTGTGCATACGCACAGTCTGATCAGGATCCACGTTGTTCTCTAATAACCTCTTCGTGACCTTTAGCAACTTAAAGAGAGCAGTATGGGTGCACGTTGGACTGCATTTGACAACAGGCTGATCTTGAAACTCAATTTCTAAAAATGCTTTAAAGGACGTTTTTCCAAATCCCGGCTCAAATATAAAATAATACATGACAGTTTATTCTTTCCCTTCACAGTACCACATTTTCACGACTGTAACAGAAACCAGATATGTCAATTTCTGATCAGAAGAATGGTAACATATTCATCTTTATTTCATCGAAAATGTTTATACTATTTAGTTACAATCAAGATTTTGTGGCTAATACATTGCGAATACGGTATCTATTTCGTGGCAGAAATCAAGTGCCGAGAAATTATGAAAAGATAACATGGAAAATGGCAAAAACGATCAGATGTACATACATTTTATTAAATGCAGACCCGTAGGAAGCAAAAATATGGGAGGGCTCAATTCCCTGTCCGGACCAATGGTTTGATATCGTAACCTATTTTGTCGGGCAGATGGAGGCTCGGTTAGGGTGTTGTGTAGTGCCGGTATGGGAAACAACATGATTGGCTAAATTCGATTTCCTCTCAATTTCGGTGTACAATAAAATTCGGCATTTGTGATCACCCAACCCCCCCCCCCCACCCACCCACTGTTCCTACATATCAGAACTGTATCACTTTAATCGTGTTAAAAGAAAACGCTTACAAACCAAGCCAAATGCTTATACATTCAAGATTCATTTACCTTAAAATTTCAAAACTTGATAAGAGTCATGGATGCCCTATGGGTTAAACTCTGTGTTTTAGTCGATAACAGCTGAACTTTCGTAAAATTGTTTCCGGCGCAAGTACTAGGTCCAAAACTGTAGTAAATGCACATACGACTGTAGATAGTTTAACATTAGTTTTGCGCTAGGTCCTTGATTGTGGTTATCCCCAGCAATGTGAAGGGTCGCTGTAATTACAGCCTCTTAAAGAAGCCTTTTAAGGTATCTTTCTGGTGAAATTATATGTTTTCTAGCGATTAAACCCTCGTGTGTTTTTTGTTTTGTTTTGCGCTAAAGCAGTTTACCTTCACCCATTACAAAACGACTACGTTCGACACAAATCCATAGTAATCCTTTCCTTAACAGCAAAAGTATTTTATATGGAAATATTTGCATTCACAATCTTCTCAGCCACACTTCAATGTAGCATGCCACGAGCAGTGATTTGGCTTTATTTTTTATCTGTTTCCTTTGGGCTATTTATTTAGATCACAGCGAAAAAAAAAAAAAAAAGATTTCTATATATTGGAAGAAAATTTCTAAGTTTATTCAAACAAAGTTTAGCTTAGAACTGTTATTTATTTTAGTTCCGAGACAAATTAATTTACAATGTTACAGCCATCGGTTTAAATGTTATAAAAACATTTCCCAGGATTTGAAATGCAAATATAGAGCTGATTTCAACTTTCATTAGCATATCGCCGCTTTTCTTTAAAGCACTGTGGCTTAAAGCTACAACTAAGCGTACTCATTCGCCAGTTAGGACATCCTTGAACGAAAGCAAGATGTGTCACAAGAAATAGCTAAAAGTTCTAACTGAAACCGTAGAAATGAAATACGTAGACAGGATTAAGAAGCAAATAACAACCGTGTGTAATGTTCAGCGCACATTTTTCTGGCAAAAAATAAATAAAAGGCAAATAAATTCAACATTAGCAAGAAAGTCCACACTACACAGGCTGATCCAATTTTCACACATCCATCATTATCCAAAAAATTTACCCATATATTTCGTCACGAGACAGATTTGAATGGACCTTATGGGCAAAAAGAGCTTTGATGAATTATTAAAGACTACAGCGTCAATGGAATATTTCACGGACAAAATTCTTCTCGTGACATCGTGGGGGTCCTGGGGATATTGTTTTGCTTTCTGTTGCAGTGGGACAAACTGTCGAATCGCAATGACACTTGTGCTAGAAATAGGCTGGGTTTACCGTTATGTTTTGATAAACTTTCAGTGTTGTTATTTCTTGGTAAAAATAAGATTTTATAACAAAGCATTCGAAATACTATTGTTCGGTTGAAATTACAACAAGGTTAACTGGATAAATCGTTCCTTATTTTATCTCATTCTGGCTCATTCTCATGCTCATTCAGACAACCCAAATCATTAGAACTAATAACTTCGACTTATGTAATTCTTTCCATCTTTAACCCTTTCACATTTCATTGTTTTGGGTTGTCTATTAGATAAAGCTTTGTAATATGATTAAAACGACAATTCTGAAAACGAACATTTCCTTCCTTCAATTTCTTTTATGCTACAATGTACGAAATTCATGCATTTAGACTTTCGGGAAAGGGTTAAGAAACACAAATGACGAAATGGAATGTTTTCATGGATTAAAAATAGTTCTCATAACATAGCAACGTTCTTTGGAATTGTTTGTTTTCGCAGTAGAATAAACATCGCAGATTGTGACTTCAGTTCTAACAATTAAAAAAATTACATCAGATTTTGATTTCGTGCAAGTAATGTCAGCCAAAATACTTTAAAGTGACATTTCAGAATTTTTTGTCATAAATTTTACTTTTACCTTTATCTGAAAGAGCACATTTTCTTATGGAAATTCTGAAAATTTCAAGCTAAAATATTGAGCCGTTTACGAGAAATTTATATTTTTGTGTTAAAATTGAACGAATTGTTGTGGACAACAGTTCGGATTTATATGCAATTTATCGATTATGTTTCAACTTTAAATGCGTGTTTCTCGCTTATTGGCAACAACTTAAAAAAACTAACAGTATTTATACTCATTACAATAACCAATCTTGGCATCAAGACATACTTTAAAAAATTGAATATGGAATGAAATGTCCCTTTAAAAGTCGCACAATGAATATTTGATGTATTGTATTTGAGCAAAGTGTTGTTGACATCGCCTTTCAAGATGACTCAAACTGGAGAAATAAAGGAAAAACACACCATCAATTTGAAATGTGTGTCATGAACCAAAGTAACAACCACAAAAATACGATTCATTTCAAAAAGAGGTTTTAACAGAGACCAAAACCTAATATAGCACACACATGCCTATATTCAATTACATTTATTCTATGGTTTGCAAAATCTTTCAATGCACATGTAGACCATTCCAAATTATTGTTATTTAGGAGACTGTTAAAATGGCCATTACATTAAGTTCTCTTGAACCATGTTTATAACTTGGGCCGCCTAGGAAAGCAAGGACCAATTTTCCACCATCATGCTAGTTAACTGGAATGGTAAATTCGGTCTGACAAGGCTATTTGTGCAATAACGAAATGGGATTAATATATCTAACCAAACTTTGTTTGGAACAGACATTCCTAGACTGGTTAAAGATGTCTCAGCCTTAAATATATCCCCAAAATAAGACAAAAAGTATCGATTTATTTGAAATACGAGGCGAGTACGTACTAGTATAAACGATATACATGTAGATACAGCAGACGCAGTAGAACAATGTCATGAATAAGATATCTTATCAAACACTTTAGAATAAATCATTTGAGAGCTATGCCCAACGAAACAATCGTAGAAGTATGTAATTTGTAATTTATATAATATAGCTAGAACACAACTACTAGAACACATATCATTTTAATCTGAACGCATACAGTTCTCCAAATTGAAGCTTGATTTTCAATATCGCACAAATGAAAAGGTCGTTTGCATACTTTCGACTTTTACATAAATGTGACCCGTCGCGCTAAAAGGGACCTTATCGGGTGTGTGAAAAATATCGACCCTAGTCAGTCTGCGCAGTCCGCGCAGCCAGACTAGGGCCGACAATTTTCACTTGTATGTAATTTTCTAAATCTGGAATGTTTTCCTTATCTTACAATATGTTAATTTTTAGCATACAGTATCTGGTTGACCTGTACTGAGTCTGACAAGTTTGTCAAAATTTGGATTTTTGGAGTTTGAATAAGGTCCCTTTTAGCGTGACGGGTCACAAATCGATTGAACAACAGTATTTAGAGAATGACTGAACGTATGTTGATGTATACTTCTAACATGGGTCTCCTAGAAAGTGATTTGATGCACTCACCGTTTGCGCAAATTGGACGAACATGTCCATATTGAATATAATTTGCCATTTTCCATACATTTTCATATCACTAGTCACGAATGTGTTTTTTTTAATACCATATCCTTTGACATTTGCATTTCATCGACTTTTCGTGCAAGGGTTTAAGTGGTCAGCGAATCACCAAACAATAAATAGCTATTTAACCATGGGTTACGCTGCCTAGCAATGGGAAAACTGAATGGGGGTTCATGTACAGTATCCTTAACAAGGAATGAAATAATATATATATATCTATTTTATAGAACCATGCTTTTTTCTCGTGACGTTAAGTACCCACCATTGACTAGGTTCATAGCTTAAATGCTCACAGAATGTTCAACGAGGAAATAAAGCAACTAACATTGAATCGGATGAGGCCTTAACTCCTACGGCATGAATGTTCATATCAGAATTTATAAACTGGATTGAGGATTGTACCATTCTAATGCAGTGAACGAAAATATTCATCAAGAAATCAAACAGTCAAATTATACTGCATTCTTTGAGTGTTTTAAATATCACGTAATGATATTTTAGTGTAATCTAGTCTGGTTTTAGTAGTAAATATAGGTCTGATTTTTTATCCGTTGGGTTTTTGGAATGTAATGAGATTTGGTCACACCTAAAAACGCCGATGAAATATTTCCTCGTAAAGATGCTTCTCATGTCCTTTTAGGTCATACAATTTTAAATGTTTTGTTTAAGAAACACATGTACCTTTTTGCACCAATCAGATTTTTGCATCTCAAATGCTATATCTTGATTCCCCAAGGATTTCTATGTTGTATTAACTTGTGTTATATTTCCGCATATTTAATCTCATTTAAAAGGAAAGACGACAACGCGACTTTATTCACTAGGAACATTTTGACAGAATGTATCCACCGAGGAAATTACGGATTTATCTCCAGTAATATGAAGCGGTGTTTTCTAAATAAATACCAAATACTATCTTTACCCTTCCCCTATCCGTATAGGGTTTGTCGTGCGTAGTGCAAATTTATCAACTGCAACATTTGACTACTTGTTCATCAAAGCAATAAAACATGAATAAAGATACCACTAAAGGTTCTAAAAACTTTCTGGGTGCTGTCGAAACAGACTAAAGCTCAGATATAATCGCATTATAAATTGATATATTTTCGCGAACATTCTGTACATTAAAAATGCTGACACACATCTTTTTCTCATGGAATAACATTTGACAGCAAGAGTGTCACTGTAAATTTATTACTTTCCCAAGAACATCCATATACGTGATTATAGTATATCTACATGTTCTATGAACTGTCTTGGTTACTTCAACGTACACTGAGAGGTTAAGCTATTATCAAATCACCAACTTATGTTTTTTAACCAACAATTATAAAATGCTGACAGAATTAATTCTCCTCGGAATTATACTGACAACGAGATCGTTATTGTGAATTTATGAAGAGCCAACGAAGTGCGGGCCTATGGCCACCGCCTCGCCTGACCAGAATGGTTTCCCCATAGGTACTTGGCAGAAGGTGGAAGGTGGTCATTTCCGATCTGGACTTGGCTGATGATCTCGCCTTGGATTGAACGGACTCTTGCGTTCAGCACTTGTCTTGTAACAATATTATTATTCATTAAATCTTTCCCAAACAATACATGGTAATGAAGTCATAATAACCCGAAAATCAGCATTTACAGCCTTTCCTCAATATTTTCTGTCCTTAATTGTACACAAAGTATCTTTCAACATCCACTTTGTCATCTACAGCAGCCTTCAAATCGGACCAGTCTCCATTTCTCTGGATTCGAAAGTGTTAAAGCGTGTGTGACAGTCATTAATTTTCATTAGTTGTCTGGGTCGGTTTGGCTATCAAGGACGATAAGAACAGTTTTATTGCTGGACAGGAAGAGATTGGACAGTAGTGCGTTTTATGAATACGCGAGAATAGTCGTAAAATATGCATAAAATTAATATACGAGGGTTGTTTAATAAATTCGCGGAATTTGTTTCTCATTTCTTTATTTTGTATTCAAAAATTATGAAATTACGCACACGTATAGAAAATCATGTCATACATTTGGGGCTTTAACGACAATAAAATCTACCCACTCGTATGCACTTTTTTCGGTCACCATAGCAACCCATTTACGCGACGTTGCCTTTGGTCATTTTTGAAACAATTGTGAAAATGAAAATCGTGCCGGTGCACCATAACCGTGCGCGCCAGAACCATGGAATTTGAGCTTGTGTTGGGTTGACATTGTGTAGTAATTTTCTGAAAATTTGCCGTTTCTATTTCAAAAGTTGACGTGTACACAGCGTTTTCAAGATCATGTCGTAAGCAAATCGTCGAAGAAAACTGACGTCATCTTACAACCTGATAGCGCGCCGTCGTGATGTTTTGTGTTTGGTTAGAGTTATCGCCTTCAGAATACATTGAGAGAAATGGGAAAGTCTATGAATTTGTCGATATGTGGAAACGCATATGCATTTAAGTGGTACGGACGCTTAAAGACAGATAAAACATTGGTACATGATGATGACTGTCCAGGTAGAACCAAACCATTCGATCAGTCAGAGTACGGGTGCTTATGAAGGACAGCTTGTCTGGGCGGATATGTGCTTGACTGTACTGTCTGTTGCTGTGAAGATGTCTCTTTCGAATTAATTAAGTCGTTTATCGTTTTTTTACAGAGACGAATAAGCATGTCAAAGGTTTCCGGTAGTTTGGCTTTTCGTTTTCTACGAGACGTCGACCAGCAGAATCATGTTCAGTCTTCTAACTCTTCTTGTGATTTTCTAATGCGGTATTACTATGGTTGCGACAATTCCTTTGATAAAATTAATTGAAACGACTAGCGAAATGCGGTTTTGTTACTATGATCCCGAAACAAAGAAAGAAAAATGTATATGTACGCAAAACTCTAGGCACACTCCATCCCTAAACAGTACGGAACTAATATCATAATTCATTGTCCAGCATATCGAAACTTCCGACGAACTAAAGAAAATCGCTAGAAGTTTATCATTTCATTTATCATTCATCAGTGACTGAGTTAAGAAAACATTTAATCAGAGTTAAACCGCATACACAGTAATTTTAAAGCTGAGCTGCTTGAGACTATATCGACAAAGTCAATGGGTCGTTCAGTTCTGATTTTCACAGACCTGACGTCACTTTCGGCGGGGTGACGTTACGTGACGCTCTAGCGTAAGGCAACCGGCAAGACATGACCCTATTTAATGGTATCTGTAGAAATTATTTGTAAACGTATGATAATGATATTTTGCATTCTTACCAACGAATAGTTAAGGTTTATCACGAAACAAATTTAATTTTGATATTCAATCACAATTTTGAATTACAGAATAATTCCGCGAATTTATCAAACAACCCTCGTAGAAGTTTCAGCAGTAGTAATACTGAATGTTAAGGAAATTAATGAAAAGAATGCTTCCTGTGAATCGGGAATAGTCAAATATAACAAACTTCAAAATAGGGGAAAAAGTTATGTTCAATAACAGAAACGGCTCTTTTGGGAGGCAAATTAGATTTTAGAAAGCGTAAAACACTTTCCTTCGTCGAAGTAGTATCAGGTCGATCAGGTGCTTTCGTGAAATCGTGCACAGTTGGAATATATTTGTGCACGTATCTCGAAATTGGGACCTTTATGACATTTATATATGATCGATCAATTCGTATTGTAGTGAACGGGGACCCCATTTTATGTTTGAGACTTCCCCAGTCTGCAGTCTACAACTGCACTTTATACATAGTCCTATATCATGCCACCCAATATTTGATTATAAACAGATGCCTGAAGGCTAAAACCATGATCTGGAGCCAGGAAAAGGCTACATTGTAGTACTTTCGACTACCATGGATCCAGAACAGCTTGTGCTTAACCCATTACCAAACGATAAAATTTTAGCGTGATCTAAATTGAAAGATCATACAGACGACAATTTCAAGTGAATGAAATTTCACATTTTTCGGTCTTTTTACATAGAAAACATTGTCACAAGCAATTTCTTCATTTTCCACGAAGTTTTCCAAAGCCTTTATCTCTTGGGGAGTCAAAAGAGTCACTGTGTGGTAATGGGTTAACTGCAATATACCGTTAGTCTAATTATAATATCATACTCTTCTCTTACAGTAGCCTAAAATACGCTAAAATAGAATAACATGAACCTTAACCAGATTGTGTGTATGCACAGACTTAACTAAACATCTTTTACTGAAGGTGATAAAAATACGCCCGCCACCACCTTTGTTCGGACAAGCATTTTTGTTGAATCAGGAGCCATTTTCTTGAAATTTGGTAAAATCAGGGGCCATAACTCAGGAAGTATCGATCCAATTTCCGTGAAATGTGTGTCTTGCACATCTACAGGTGCTAATGCACACCTGTGCCTAGTATGAAGCAAATCGGGCAGTAACTGTAGGAGAAGTTGTCCGGACAAGCATTTTTTTTTTATCAAATCAAGGGCCATAACTCAGAAAGTAATGGTCAGATTTCCGTGCATTTTGCGTCTTGCACATCTACAGGTGCTAATGCACACCTGTGCCAAGTATGAAGCAAATCGGACAGTAACTGTAGGAGAAGTTGTCCGGACCAGCAATTTTTGGTCAGATCAGGGGCCATAACTCAGAAAGTAATGGTCGGATGTCCGTGAAATTAACTCAGGAAGTATCGATCCAATTTCCGTGAAATGTGTGTCTTGCACATCTACAGGTCCTAATGCACACCTGTGCCAAGTATGAAGCAAATCGGACATTAACTGTAGGATGAAATGTCCGGACAAACATTTTTAGGTCAAATCAGGGGCCATAACTCAGAAAGTATCGGTCCGACTTCTGTGAAATTTGCGTCTTGCACATCTACGTTTGACAATGCACACCTGTGCCAAGTATGAAGCAAATCGGACAGTAACTGTAGGAAGAGTTGTCCGGACAAGCATTTTGGGGTCAAATCAGGGGTCATAACTCAGAAAGTAATGGTCGGATTTCCGTGCATTTTGCGTCTTGCACATCTACAGGTCCTAATGCACACATGTGCCAAGTATGAAGCAAATCGGACAGTAACTGTAAGAGGAGTTGTCCGGACAAGCATTTTGGGGGTCAAATCAGGGGCCATAACTCAAAAAGTATCGATCCGATTTCCATGCAATTTGTGCCTTGCACATCTACAGGTCACAATGAACACTTGTGCCAAGTATGAACTAAATCGCTGTAGGAGGAGTTGTCCGGACAAAGTTTTGGAGTCAGACCAACCATCCAACCATCCAACCACTGGACCGACAGGCTGATTCCAGTATACTCCCTCCAAACTTCGTTTGCGGGGGTATAATTAGACTCTTCTTAATTTCAAATGACATATTAATTTCTTTTCTTGTATTATGGCTCATAAATGGTTCGTAAATCTTACAACAACAGATTGATTAATCCCTTCCCAAGCAAGAGCTGGCATTGACGTATATAATAGAATTGGCTATAGAAACATTGAATCAAGAGAAAAAAATAATGATAACCAAAATGTTCTCCTCTAATCTCAATATATTCTTGCATAGATTTTACACAAACATTATCTTTATCAAAAATATTTTGTCTCCTGAATCAGCTTTGTCATTGACCCATCCTAAAGTTTTGTCATTTGGGAAAGTGTTAAGACACATTCTATCGTAACCTGGATGATATGCGCGAATGAGACTGCGCTGCTGAAAATTGAATCAAGCAATCAACGTTTTTTTCATGGATCAAGTAACTAAATTTTGGTGTGCGATCTAAATTTGGACTACTGACCGACGATTCTAAGCCCTATATTTTCTTCATTGTAATGGATTGTCCAAGTCCAAAAACACGGGCTGATTTGAAATCAGTTGTTACCGTGTATTTCAGATCATTTTGATATGTTCAGCACGTGCGCTCGTCCAAATATAGCTTTCCTTCTAAGCATGGGTAAGAAGAAAAAGAAACTCCAAAAAGTAATCTAGATGAGCCGGATGTCTACACCCTTATATTATAACCGTGTATAATCACGTGACTCAGAATTTCCGATAATCTTCAATATCTTTTATAATACTTGACCAATTTGAATTCGGTTTGAAGCAGAGAATGTTGGAAAATGCCACGCATAAGCTGGACGTGTTGGGTTTTTGAAAAAATCAACTGATAAAAAAGTTATTGAAGATAAACCAAAAATTTGGTTTATCTTCAATAACTTTTTTATCAGTTGATTTTTTCAAAAATCAACCACGTCCATCTAATGCGTGACGTCTGTCCACATTCTCTGCTTCAAACCGAATTCAAATCGGTCCAGTATTTACAAAATCATTGAAGATTTTCGGAAAATATTGTATCACGTGATTATCCACCGTGATTATGAGACACCAACGTGACTCCAGATTATCCCTTGTATACAAACAGTAACAAATATATTTTTTAAGCCTTCATCACCTGTAATTTGCAGCTCTGCATTGAGATTCCTTATTAAGATCAGAGCTAACACATTTTGTTACAGTTTTGTTCCACCAAAGAAAGTTTCGTCCATTGTTCTATTCAGACAGGAAATATTATACTAGTGCAACATTGTGTTTGTCTCTCGTGGGAGATGTGGGCATGGTCCGACCAGACAAAAATAATGGAGCCGGGATCTGGAAGAACGTCCCTTATAGCATTTTTCAAAATTGAGTTTCAAGATCGTCCTGTTGTCAAATGGAGTCCGATATGCATCCATGCTGCTCTCTTTAAGCTACTACAGGTCACGAAGAAGCGATTAGAGAACAACATGGATCCTGATCAGACTGTGCGTATGCACAGGCTGATCTGGATCTATGTTGGGCTCAAAAGCCTTAAGGGACGTTTTTCCAGATCCTGGCTCAATGTTTTGTCTGCAAATGAAATAATTCTTCATTTTAGGACCTTCATTCTAACACGTCATACCAAATGCGTATGAACTTCTACAACTCCCCCCCTTCCCATGGCAACAAAATATTGTTAATGAAGCATATTTTCCGAGACAATAAAAGAAGCCTTAATGTTGGTAGTTTAGTCTAGTAAAGTATTTTGTCAATATTACACCAGAATACAGATATAGAATACAAGATACAAAGAGTATCAAAAAGGTTTGAGTATCACATTGACAGAGTAAGCTATTTGGATTAAAGGGACATTTCATCCAATTTCAATTTTTTAAAGTATGTCTTGATGCCAAGATTGGTTATTCTAATGAGTATAAATACTATTAGTTTTTTGAAGTTGTCGCTAATAAGCGAGAAACACGCATTTAAAGTTGAGACATAATCGATAAATTGCATATAAATCCGAACTGTTGTCCACAACAATTTGTTCAATTTTAACACAAAAATAAAAATTTCTCGTAAACGGCGCAATATTATGGCTTGAAATTTTCAGAATTTTCATAAGGAAATATGTTCTTTCAGATAAAAATAAAAGTAAAATTTATGACAAAAAATTCTGAAATGTCACTTTAACACTACGTCATTTTGTACCATTGTCATCTTCAAATTAAGAACGCGTTTTATATTTAGTTTATCCAATCACCAATACCCGATATACAGTTCTAAGTCAACATCTTATAACCCTAACCAGCCCTACTCAGCAGCAGTAAACTAATCATAACGTCGATGGGGAGTCAAAACCTCGTAACTCCAGCTTATTCAAGCTGTAGTTACGAAGTTTTGACTCCCCACCAGTGATAATCATTATCGTCTTGTTGGCGCCTCGGCCTTGCCGGAATTCCTTCATCAAATGGTCCATACTTGACAAAGAAGAGGGAAAACTCGCCGTAAATGTGTCACAAGAAATAAAAGTTCTTACTTAACCCTTTCCGCAACGACAAAATTTAAGGGTGATCCACTTCAAAAACTGCCACAAATGACAAAATGGGTGTTATTTAAGATAGGATTTGTGTTAAATATGGCATAGAAAATATTGAGACAAAAGGAGAAACTGCTGGTTATCAGCAGTTTCTTCTTTTGTTTCAATGTTTTCCCAAACCTTTTCTATTAGGGACGTCAAAACCAGGTCTTGTTTGGGAAAGGGTTAAACCGTATAAACAAAGAGGAGTACACGAGTAAGAAGCAAATAACCGCCGGATTAAACTGATTATTGACAGCACAACTTTCTGTTAAAGTAAAAAAATCAACCTTGGCAAGACAGTTCATACTAGACAGGATGGCCGAATTCGGCGCATTTCACACATTCATTGTTTAACCAAAAAATAATCCTATGTTTTTCGTGTGTGATCTGTTTCGTGTGTAGACAGATAGTGTTATTATAAGTAGGTTCGCATGTCAAAGCGTTATTCAATTGAAGGCAACTTTGAATGGACCTGATGGGCAAAAAGAGCCTTGATGAATAATTAAAGACTACAACGTCAATTGAATATTTCACGGACAAAATAGTTCTCGTGACATCGTGGGGGTCCTGGGGATATTGTTTTGCTTTCTGTTGCAGTGGGACAAAGTGCCGAATTTATCTCATTCTGAGTCATTCTCACGCTCATGCTAGCAATCCAAATCATTAAGACAAATAACTTCGACTAGTATAATTCTTTCCGTCTTTAATCATTCCACATGTAATAGCTTGTTTTTGATTGTCTATTGGATAAAATTTTGGAAATGAGGAAAACCGGAAAAAAACTTTTTATAACGGCCGCATTCTTCTCTCCTCCAATACCTTTCATGTTACAAGGTACGAAATTCACACATTTAGACATTTGGGAAAGGTCTTAGAAACACAAAATGAAATGTGTTCACGGGCAACAATATCTCGTGACATTACTTTGCGTTCGTTAGAATTGTTTGGTGTTGCTGTAAAACAACCTTTGTGGAATTTCACTTCAGTCCTGACAAGCATTTTCCATAAGGCTTTGAGTTTGTGCAATTTGTTCCTATCAAAGACATACTGTGAAGTTTTTTTAAGAATTAATGTGTTGTTGATGTTTTTAGATGTGTTCAATTCGAGATGAGTTATGCTGCAGAAAAGGCGTGAAAATCACCTTGAATGTGAAATATGTGTCATGACCCAAAATCATTATCACTGAGCGTCACAAAAAACTTTTAATTCCAAAAAGAGAAGTTTTAAAAGATACAAAGAACTAATAGGATACACACATGTACATGTCTGCATTTAAATACATTTATTCTTGCATTTGCTAAATCTGTGAATGTAGACCATTTCAAATTATTGTTATTAAGGGCACTTTTAAAATGGCCATTACATTAAGTTCTCCTAGCCTATGTTTACTATGTTTGGCCGCCTAAGGAAGCAAGGACCAATTTTCCACCATCATGCTAGTTAACTGGAGTGGCAAATTCGGTCTGACAAGGCTATTTGTGCAATAACGAAATGGGATTAATATATCTAACCAAACTTTGTTTGGAACAGACATTCCTAGACTGGTTACTGTCTTTAGAAGCGTTGATAAATTATATGTTTTAAAGGATATGTCCTCCCAAAATAAGACAAAAAGTATTGATTTGTTCAAAACATGAGGAGTACGTACTAATATAAACGATATAGATATATCAGACACTGTAAAACAATGTTATGAATATATTCTATCAAATACATTCAGATAGATCATTTGATAGGGATGTCCATCGAAACAATCTTGAACTTTAAGCTTGAATTTCAATGTAATTCAGACATGTGAAAATCGCGGTGTAAACTTTCGGCTTTGACAAAAAATCTGTTGAACAACAATATTTGCAAAATGAATGCACGTATGTTGATTTGAATTTATAACGTTGGACTATTAGAAAGTAAGTTGATGCTTTCACCGTTTGCATAATATAATGAAATTGTCCATATTGGATATTTTCAGATTTTCGACAACTTCTATACCTTTTCCAATGACTTTTAACGAACCTGTTCTTTAAACACCATTTGACATTTGTATCTCGTCAACTTTTTGTGTAAGGGTTAAAGTGGTTGTGATTTCGCAGGTTTCGCTCAATTTGAATCCGTAATAATGCCCTGTAGAAGTAATTAAGACTTTTCATGCCGCAATCACTGAACAATAAATAGCTCTTTAACCATGGGTTACGCTGCTAAGTAATGGGAAAACTGAATGGGGTCATGTACAATATCCTTACCAAGAAATGAAATAATCGATATTTATTTTCTAAAACCGTTCTAATATTTTTCGATAGGTTAACCCTTTCCCAAACAAGACTTGGTTTTGACGTCCCTATTAAAAAAGGCTTGGGAAAATATTGAAACAAAAGAAGAAACTGCTGATAACCAGCAGTTTCTCCTTTTGTCTCAATAATGTCTATGTCATATTTACACAAATTCTATATTTGATAACTTCCGTTTTGTCATTTAAAGCAGTTTTACCATTGGACCACCCCAAATTTTTGTTGTTTAGGAAAAGGTTAAATGCTCCACATGGACTCGGTTTCTAGCTTTATTGCTCGCAGAATGTTTAACGAGAAAACAGTGCAACAAATAATTTACTTGGACAAGGCCTGAGCTTCCTCCAATCAGGAGAGCATTCTTTTCAGAATTGTAAACTGGATTAAGGAATGTACACACAAAAAAAACTGAATCAAATTTAATAGCATTCTTTGGGTTTAGTCACACATATGGTATTTCATGGACAAGATGCGTCTCGTTAGATTTTAAGCCATACAATTTAAATGGTACTGTACGTTTTTTTAAAATCCATTACCAGAATGAGATGGCAAAATGTTAGACTAGTCCAAAATCAAAGGTGTTGCAGTCTTACAGGCGACAATTTCAAATAATTAACCTTTTACAATTTTTGTTCTTGCTGGGTAGAGAAACATTGTAGAAAATGAATATATTGCTTATTACAAGCGATTATTTCCTTTTCCACAATGTTTTCCAAAGCCTTTATTTTGCTGAGCTTCAAAAGGCGTCATTGTATAGATGGGTTAATAGAACCACATGCACCTTTTTGCACCAACCCAGTTTTTCATCTCGAATGCTGTATCTTGACTCCACAAGGATTTCCATGTTGTATTAACTCGTGTTATATTTTCTCACATTTAATCTCATTTAAAAGGAAAGACGACAACGCGACTTTATTCACTAGGAACATTTTGACAGAATGTTTCCACCGAGGAAATTATGGAATTATCTCCAGTAATATGAAGCGATGTTTACTGAATTAATATCAAATACTTAACCCTTCCCCTATTTGTTTAGGGGTTGAAGAGTGTCAAAACATATATTATCAACTGCAAAATCTGACTGCAACACTTGTTCATTAATCCAATACATTATATATTGATCTATTTCAACGAATATTCTGTATTATTAAAGAAATTCTGAAATACATATTTCTTAACTCTGACAGCAAAATTGTCAATGTGAATTTATGACTTTTCTAAGAACTTTCATATATACGAGATTATTGACATATTAACAGATTCTAAGAATTGCATGGGTTATGTCAACATACACTGAGAGGTTCAGATATGATCAGATCATAAACTTATATTTATTTTCACCAACATTCTATACCTTATAAAAAGCTGACAGGCATACTTTTTCCTCCTCGGAATTATACTGATACGAGAATGTGGATTTATGACTTTCGTTTGTATACTAAATCGGCGATAACTCAGAGTCCTCTATTTTCCCTATCTTCTGTGAAAAAAATACATTTACAAATGGCTTCTTGTCCATTTTTTTCGATGATCTTCTTTTAAAATATCTAAAAAATGTAAAAATAGATAATCAAAACTGACTTTTGATTCTTTCGTGGGCTAATTTCGGCTTCGTCTGTCCTGTAACGGTTTAGATTACTATGAATATAATACTCATATCAAATCGGTTTTAAAATATTTTCTTACGTGATTGTCCACTTGATTTGTTTTAGATGTTACACGATTATTTGTTTTATGTAAATTTCAGTATAATTCTTATTCCATGTGGTCAAGTTCTATAAACGACAAAACAAAAAGCTTAAAGTCATTTTCGGTGATTTACTTTTTCAACAGGAATTTCGGCCTAGGAATAACATTGGATCTTTAAGAACCAATGCTATATACACGTACAGCCTAAGCAGTATAAATAAGCTGACAAGAATCGAAACTTCTTTTCTATTCAATCTTCGAATTTGGAATAGACAACTCATTTGAAATGCTTAGAAAAATGTTGCTGACATTTCAGAATTTTTGTCATAAATTTTACTTTTATTTTTATCTGAAAGAGCATATTTCCTTATGAAAATTCTGAAAATTTCAAGCCAAAATATCGCGCCGTTTACGAGCAATTTATATTTTTGTGTTAAAATTGAACAAATTGTTGTGGACAACAGTTCTGATTTATATGCAATTTATCGATTATGTCTCAACTTTAAATGCGTGTTTCTCGCTTATTAGCAACACCTTAAAAAACTAATAGTATTTATACTCATAAGAATAACCAAACTTGGCATCAAGACATACTTTAAAAAATTGAAATTGGAATGAAATGTCCCTTTAAGACAAAAGAAGAAAACATTGATAAGAAGTGTGTTCTACTTGTGGCTCGACATTCTTAGTGCTTTCTTACACATAAATCCTATCTATATCATCAGCTCTGGATATATTTTTAACCCTTTCCCAAACGTCAAAAATTTAGGGTGACCCACCAAACATGACAAAATGGAAGTAATTAAATATAGAATTTGTGTTAAATATGGCATAGAAAATATTGAGGCAAAAGGAGAAACTGCTGGTAATCAGCAGTTTCTTCTTTTGTCTCAATATTTTCCCAAGCTTCCTCTATTTGGGACGTCAAAACCAGGTCTTGTTTGGGAAAGGGTTAAAATAAATCTAAGATTTTTATATTTAAGGACTGGACACGGAACAGGAGAGAATTCTAGTTTATGACAAGCCCTTATTCGGGGAGCATAGCCATTCTCCGTGTGCCCTTGTTTTCAAGAGATTGACCATGACTTAACCATGATAAAACTTGTCTGGACTAAGTATCAGTAAGACGCATAGACAAATTTATTTCAATTTTGTTCTGCGATGTAGACAGATTTGTTTTAATTTTGTCCTGCGATTAGGACAAATTTATTTCAATTTGGTATAATGAAATCGGATTGGCCGGACGCTTGTGTCCCGCACTTTTCTTGCAGTAATGTATTAAACCTTTCCAAAACAATACCTGGTTTTGCAGTCCTTACTAGTAACAGTTTAATACATTTAGGCAGAAGAAGAAAAAGATGGCATTTATTCGTGGATATAATCAACTCGTATTGTAATGAATTCGGATCCAATTTTGTTTAACCCTTTCCCAAACAAGACCTGGTTTTGACGTCCCTAATTGAATAGGCTTGGGAAAACATTGAGGCAAAAGAAGAAACTCCTGATAACCAGCAGTTTCTCCTTTTGTCTCAATATTTTCTATGCCATATTTTACACAAATCCTATCTTTGATAACATCCAAGTTGTCATTTGTGGCAGTTTTTGAAGCGGATCACCCAAAAATATGTTGTTCGGGAAAGGGTTAAGAGTTCGTGTGCAGCCTACAATTGCACTTTATACGAAATTCTATATCATGTCACTCACCATCTGGTTATAAACAGTTGTCTATGGGGTAAACCCATGATCCGGGGTCAGGAAAAGGGTTCTTGTAGCATTTTGAACCACCATGGATTCACAACAGCTTGTGCTTGAGGTAGTTCACCCCTAGTGAGATTGGCGCGACGTCGGAATTATTCGGGCGACGTCGAAAACATTCGGCGGTGGAACGTTCCACCGCCGAATGTTTTCGACGTCGCCCGAATAGGTTCGGATACGTAACTGATGTTAAACGACGTTGCACGAATAATTCCGACGACACGTGAATCTCATTAGGGGTGGTATACCTTAAATGCAATATAGTCTAATTATTATAGTGGACATGTTTGTTTCAAATGTCACCAGTGCCTTTTCTAAGAACCTACTTCATATCGTTGATTATGCTCTAAATTATTTAAAGAAAACTAAATATTGATAAAAAAACACACACATTGACTCTTTTTTATCCTCTCTCCACCACCTCCCTCCAAAGAAAGGTGCTTTGGAAAGCATAGACGAGCACGGATAAATTTCTTGTGACACGCAATTACTTCGTTTCACATGTTTTTTACCCAAAGAGACAAAAAAGTAAAATTGCATCCGCTTGAAATTGTCAACACAATTTCGAACGTAACCTGAATGGTATGCGTGAATGAGACAGTGGGTTGCTGAAAATCAAATCAAGCAATCAACGTTTTTTATGGATTAAGTAACTAAATTTTGTTGCGCGATCTAATTTGGTCTACTGACCGACAATTCTGAGTTCTACATGTTTTTCATTGAAATGAATTGTCTCAGTCTAAAAACACTGGATGATTTGAAATCAGTTGTCACCGTGTATTTCGGAGCATTGTGATAATGATAAAATTAATGATGATGCGCAGCCCGTGCATGCTTGCAAATATATCTTTCTTTCTCAGCATGGGTAAGAAGCAAACTCCAAAAAGTAATCTAGATGAGCCGGGTGTTTGGACCCTTACATTATGAGACACCAACGTGACTCCAGATTATCCTGTGTATACAAACAGTCTGATCAAGATCCTAGCTGTTCCTTCATAGATACTTCGTTATCTGCAGCATTATGATCATCAACATAATCAGACAATAATTAGGTACAGGGTGAAGTATTGTTGCCGTTAGGACAGAGTAGGCGAAGTCATTTTAAAATTATTATTTCAAATCCAACGCCCATCTTGCTGGTACTCATTTAAATCGTCTAGACGCCTCCAATGTACATGCATATTAGAAACATACGCATATGGACTGATAAACAATAGATCATTTATTTTTTAAAGTCTTTGCCACCTGTTATTACTTTCTTATAACAAAGTACATTACCTCTTCGTTTAAACTATGATGAAATGATACATTGTTCCCACGGGGGAACTTAACGTCTAATCTCGGGGTCTTGGCGGGATTTCGTTATCCAATAAATGATAGCAAACATAAAAACATTTGAAATTTCTGATACAAAATTTCATTGGCTGACGTCTCAAATTACAATCATCAGCCAAAAATAGAAACGACGTAATTATATTCTGTTTTTATTCGGGAGACAGGGCGGAGCCCATAAACGGTTCATTATATTTAAGCTTGAGGAGAAACAGCCTTCGTGGTAGCGGTAAATCGTTGGTATTATTCCAAAACAATATAACTACAGTGTGAATCAAGCTGTAGTTACGAGGTTTTATAACAACATATTTTACAATCGCACATTCTTTCAATTTCAAAATGTGTTCATGCTCGAGCTGCACGTTTTTCTCTTATATCAACCAAGGTATCGAGAAGTAAACTCGTCGAATAACCTCTTTGCTTAGCCACACCTTGAAAGGTGAATAAAAACGGATTATATGTAGAATACAATTCATAGGTTAATCTGTCATATGTTATCACTCTTTACATGAATGACCGCGCGTGTGAGATGAAACTGAACGATTTTGATTTGATCATTCAAATCGTGTGCTATAATTAGACTATGACGACCAAATAGTCAGTTGATATATCAAAAACTGCAGAGGTCGTATTTTGATGATTTAATCAATAGACCTCGGCTTTGGAGAGTACCTGTTATTTGCAGGTCTGCGTTAGAATTTCATTTACAGATCCAAGCTAAAATATTTTGTAACCGTTTGGGAAAAAGTTAGTAAAATGAAATGAAAGAGTTCCGTCAAAGAAAGTCTGGTTCGTTGTTCTATTCAGACACGAAATTTTAGACTGTTGTAACATTGTGTTGGCCTCTGATGGGAGATGTTGGCCTGATCGTACCAGACAACAATTAATGTTTTGTCTACAAATGAAATAACGCTTTATTTTAGGGCCTTTATTTTAACACTAGTCATATTAAATGTGTGTCCCACAACCTTTCCCCCTTTCCATGCCAGCAAAATATTTAGTAAACCATGATTCTGTAAGACAATGAAAGAAGCCTTAATGTTGCTAGTTTAGTCTATTAAATTTGTCGTCAACATTATACCAGAATACAGGTATAACATTACTCTCTTAAGAACAGAGCTCATTCTCTCTTCATTCCATTATGATAGAATGATGCTCTGTTCTCGCGGGGTCATTTCAAGTCTAATCTCGGGGCCTTAGCGGGATTTCGGTATCCAATCGTTGGCTTTACAAATCAAAACAATTTAAAAAGCTCATACAAACTTTCATTGGCTGACGCTTCAAATTACCGGCTTCAGCCAAAAATAGAAGCGACGTAATGTATAGTACGTAATCAAACAAGATAAAACTGAATGATTTTGATTCGATAATTCAAATGTTACCGGCTTCAGCCAAAAGTAGAAGCGACGTAATGTATACGTAATGATCATGCAAGATAAAGCTGAATGATTTTGATTCGATAATTCAAATGATGTGCTATAATTAGATTATGACGACCAAATAGGCTGTTTGTGTACCAAAAACGGCAGAGGTCATATTTGATGGTTAATAAATAGACCTCGGCTTTGGAGAGTAGTATAACATATAAAATACGAAGGGTATCAAAACGTTTTGAGTCTCACACACAAAGAGCCCGATATTTGGATAACACTACGTTATTTATCATCATAGTCATCTTCGAATTAAGAACACTTGTCCCATTTAGTTTTGGCAATCACCAATACCCGATCTACAGAAATCATCTTGGTTCCTAGCCAGACGTACTGAAAATCCGTCATACAACGTATTATACTTGAAAAAGAAGAGGAGATACTCGCTACAAACGTATCGTAAAAATACAAAAAAACCTTACTGAAACCGTAGAAACAAAGAACGTAGACAGGAGTAAGAAGCAAATAACCACCGAGTAAAATGATTATTGAACGTCCATCTTTCTGGTAGAAAATATATCAAAGGAAAAATAATTCAACCTTAGCAAGAGAGTCCACACTAGACATGATAGCCGAAGTCGATGTTTTCTGTTTCGTTTGTATCTGGACAGATATTGTCATTATAAGTAGGTTCGCATGTCAAAGTGTTATTCAATTGAAGGCAATTTTGAATGGACCTGATGGGCAAAAAGAGCATTGATGAATAATTAAAGACTACAGCGTCAATGGAATATTTCACGGACAAAATACTTCTCGTGACATCGTGGGGGTCCTGGGGATATTGTTTTGCTTTCTGTTGCAGTGGGATAAATAGTCGAATATCATCTCATTCTCACGCTCATTCTCGTGCCCTTGCTGGCAATCAAAATCATTCCAACAAATAACTTCTACTTTTTCTTTCTTAAATCCTTTCACATATAATTTATCGTTATCAAGTGTATGTTAAATAAGCTTTGGAAATGAGGAAACAGGAAGAAAATTCCTTCCCTATCTCCAATGTCTTTAATGATACTTTCTTCATGCATTTAGACGTTTGGTCAATGGATAAGAATCACAAATGAAATGTTTTCACGGACAAATAATAGTTCTCCTAACATAGTAGCATTAGTTGGTTTTGTTTTCTGTTGCAGTGGAACAAACAATGCAGAATGTGACTTCAGTTATGAGAATCAAACTTTTTACATTAGATTTTGAGTTTGTGCATTTGTTCCCATCAAAAACCTTTAAAGGACGCAGATGAATGTTAAATATGTACTAAATTGTTTTCGATGTTCTAAGATGTGTTCTTTTTAAGATGAGTTATAGGCAACTGTGGAAAAAAGCGACAAAACCAACCACAATGAATTTACAATTTGTGTTATGAATCAAAATAATAATCGCAGAGTATCATAAAAAGAATTTTCATTTCAAAAAGAAGTTTTAACAGAGACCAAAAACTAAAATTGCACATACATGTCTACACACACCAAAACTTCTAAACGGCCATCCCATTCTTTCACCTAGAAATCGACATTTCTAATGAAACTAATGTTGTTTTGATTCCTTGCAAAAATATTCATTTTCTAAGTGCACTATCCTAAAATAAAAAGTCACAAACCACATTTTGTTCATCCCCTGTGATCTCTCAGTGCATTTATCATAGCCGAGGATCCTAGTCTCGTGGATAATATGTATTGCTGAAGATACTGGTGGTTACCATACGGTGTAACAATACCAGATGTTCTGGAAATCCCGAGTCAGGTCTCCGAAATCATTTGCTTTGCCAATGCTCGAATCCCCATCTTTAACAAGTCAAAGACGTGATTCGTCATAAATGTATAAACATAAATGTTTGATGCCCAATGCGTTCTCCGATAACGTAGAGGGTGCCTAGTACATTATATGCTTTTAAAATAAGTGTCACAGTGCTATAGCCTGGACATTGATCTTTTAGACGCCTCCTTACCGTTGGTAGTGGATTAACGTATAGGATTATCCAAATTTTCGTCTAGCGGTTGTTTGTTCATACACGAAATTAATTCTAGAAATTGCTCAATAAACCAGCCTATCTTGTTGTAGAATAGTATGCTTTGAATGTTGACGCCGTCGTATTTTATGAACACTTCCGGTACGCCTGCACTCATCCTAAATTTACTAATTAGTGAAAAAGTCGAAAATTTCAGAGTCGATCAATCGACAAACAATAAATACGACATGTCACCCCAGAAATAAAACAAATTAAATGACTGAATTGATATTTTGTTAGAAAAGGAAATTATCAAATTGACCTGTCTGACTGCAGCCTCAATATCAAACATTCCGAAGGCTCTTGCTCTCGCTGCAATTATGATTCTTGTCAAGTTACATGTATTTCTAAAAGGGCTACCCACATGGAGAAATCATCAAAACAGAATCGATATCTATCATGTAATTCAAAATGCACATGTACAGTTTGAACGTTTCGACCAAAAATGACGTCACGTTCCGCTTCTTTGATGTGACGCAACTGTAACTAGTTCGAAAAGATAACTAGTGACTTCGTCAATCACACAAAGCAAACCAACACTCCAGGTGAATTGATGTGATTTTTTAATTAAAAAAATAAAAGTAGCCGTTTAGAACTTCGGGTGAGTGTATATTTAATTGCATTTATTCTGAGGTTGCCAATTTTTTCATTGTACATGTAGACCATACCGAATTGTTGTTATTAAGGGCACTGTTAAAATGGCCATTTACATTTAAGTTATTCTGACCCATGTTCACTATATTTGGCCGCCTAAGGAAGCAAGGACCAATTTACCACCATCATGCTAGTTAACTGGAGTGGTAAATTCGGTCTGACAAGGCTATTTGTGCAATAACGAAATGGGATTAATATATCTAACCAAACTTTGTTTGGAACAGACATTCGTAGAATGTTTACAGATGTCTCAGCCTTGATAAATTATATAATCTAAAAGGAAATGTCCCCCAAAATAAGACAAAAAGTATTGATTTGTTTAAAATACGAGGCAAGTACGAACTGGTATGAAAGCTATAGATACAGCAGACGCAGTAAACCAATGTCATGAATGAGATGTCTTATCAAACACTTTAGAATAAAATCATTTGAGAGGCATGCCCATCGAAACAATCGCGGAAGTATAATTTGTAATTTATCTAGCTAGAACACAACTTCTAGAACACATAGCCGGTTAATCTGAGCGCATATAATTCTCCAGCTTAAAGCTTGATCTTCAATATAGCACAAAATAATGCACTTGACTGTTGTAAACTTTCGACTTTTACACAAATCTATTGAACAAATGTATGTGCTGCATGAATGAACGTATGTTGATGTATATTTCTAACATGGGCCTCGTAGCAAGTAAGATAAAATCATCGTTTCAATGATTACATAAAAATATCCGTATTGAAATGTTTTACCATTTTTATATACATTTTCACGAATGTGTTCTTTTAATGTCATATCCTTTGACATTTGCATTTCATCGTCTTTTCGTCTAGGGATTAAAGTGGTTGTGATTTCGCGAGTTTCGCTCAATTTGAATCCATAATGATACCCTGTAGCAGTAATTAAGACGTTTCATGCCACAATCACTGAACAATAAATAGCTCTTTAACCATAGGTTACGATGCTAGGCAAAGGGAAAACTGAATAGGGTCATGTAGAATATCCTTACCAAGAAATCAAACAGCCGATATTTATTTTCTAAACCCGTTCTATTTTAACCCTTTCCCAAACAAGACATGGTTTTGACTTCCCTAATAGAAAATGCTAGGGAAACATTGAAATAAAAGAAGAAACTGCTGAAAACCAGCAGTTTCTCCTTTTGTCTCAATATTTTCTGTATATTTTTACATATTTACATATTTTACACAAATCCTATCCTTACTTACATCCATTTTGTCTTTTGTGACAGTTTTTTTGGGTGGATCGCCCTAGGTAACATTTTGTCGTTTAGGAAAGGGTTAAGAGGTCAAAGTGTCATTTCACAATTATTTTTACATAAATTTTACTTTTATTCTATCTGAAAGAGCGTGTTTTCTTATGAAATACTGAAAACTTCAAGCCAAAATATTGAACCGTTTACGAGAAATATACACTTAAAGACACTTCCAACGCAACACTTACTTTTTTCATCATAATTAAAAAAGTATTGCAGTAAATTTTATGAAATTCTCAGCAAATATAAATCAATAACATTTACATGTTTTCTGTAAATTTAATCTAAATCGGTTGATCCAAACATAAAAAAATATTAAGGTTTTCTACCAAGACTCAAATATGAAAAGTCACAAAACCCCAGGCGATTGCAGAATTCATTAGCATCAAATCAGCCTCACCAAATCATGCTCATTTCTCAAACTCTTGCTTCATAAGATCTGATAATATGCTTTCACGTGCGAAACAATACTAGAATTCAAGTGCACCTATTTTGTTTAAGAAATAATGTTTTGCACTTGTCATCATAGCGTGAAATCATCAAATTTGTTACCAAACATTAGTTTTTCGCCTTTTTGCTCCAAGAAATGTTAAAAAGCTGGAACAGGTACTTAATAAGGACGAGTGAAGACTAATCCCGCTAAGATTCATCACACATTTATGCTTTGTCAATGAGAATGGATGTCTTCGTATCATCTAGACCCATGGCGGACAAACATAATGTTAGCTGAATGTCATAAACTTGACTGCTGTTACACGAATAACATGAATTTACGTTATCAGCTCGTACGGTTTTATTGCGACTTTTTGTTTTCTAGTCATTCAATATGAAATGCAAATTTAATAATTTCTACTCAATATATCTTTATGAAAATTTCAGATATTTAGCCAGTATGAATGAATTAAATGTATCGGAAATTTGATGTAAAATGGTATATTAAATTTTAAGTTATTCACAAAAAGGTAAGTGTTGCGTTAGAAGTGTCTTTAAGTGTATATTTTTGTGCAAAGATTAAACAAATTGCTGTGGACAACAGTTCAGATTTATATAGAATTTGTCATTTTTGTCTCAACTTTAAAGGCGTATTTTTCGCTTATAAATAACAACTTAAAAAACTGATAGCATTTTTATGCATTGGAATAAACAATCTTTGCATCAAGACATACTTTTGAAAAATGAAATAAATGTGAAATGTCACTTTAAGTATTCACATTGACTCTGTTTCTAGATGTATACTGCTAGCAGAATGTCCAATGAGAAAATAATGCAACAAATATTTGAATTGGACGAGAACTAAACTCCTCCAATAGGAGCTTTCATTTCAGAATCGTAAACTGGATTGAAAATCTAACATAATTATCCTCATCAAGAATTGAACAGACAGATTATACTGCCTTTTTACTGAGTATTTTAATTCATGAGGTGCTTTCTTATATAGACAGGCACCTTTTTGCACCAATCCGATTTTTGCATCTCGAATGCTATATCTTGATTCCACAAGGATTTCTATGTTGAATTAACTTGTGTTATATTTCCGCACATTTAATCTCATTTAAAAGGAAAGACGACAACGCGACTTTATTCACTAGGAATATTTTGACAGAATGTATCCACCGAGGAAATTACGGAATTATCTCGCGAAGCGATGTTTTCTAAAAAAAGATAAAATACTGTATTTTCCCTTTCCGATATAAGACCTATTTTTGAAGTGTCTTACAAGAAAGGTTTGGGAAAACATCAAAACAAAAGGTGAAAATACTGAAAATACAATGGATTTCTATTTGATTTACTACTTTTAATGCTTTACATAAAAACAGCATTTTTATAACATATATACACGTATCAACTCATCAACCGCAACATCTGATGGTCTGCATTAATACAAGAATAGAGATACTAAAACAGGTTCTAAAACTGTCTGGGTTCCATCAAAACAGACTGAAGTTCGAATATAATCACATTATAAATTGATTCATTTTAACGAATGTTATGCACATTAAAGAAATGTTGACATAAATGTTTTTTCTCTGACACCAATATTGTCACTGTGAATTTATGACTTTGCTAAGAATTGCCATATACGTGATTATTAATATATCAACAGACCCTATGAACTGCCTGGGTTCCATCAGAATATACTGAGAGGTTCAGATGTAATCAGATCATAAACTGATATTTATTTTCACGTACTTTCTATACATTATAGAAATGCTGACAGACAGACTTGTTTCTCCTCGGAATTATATTGGCACAAGATTGTTATAGTGCATTTATGACTTTTTGTTTGTATACTAAATCGGCGATAATACAATGTCCTTTATTTTCCCATCTGCCGTCGATATAATTTACATTCTTTTTTATTCCTGAAACTTAATAAATAGATTCGGGGTGGTTGTGATTAAGATCAGACCTCGTATGTGCACTCTGATCGCTTGTTTTGTTGGCCGTTAACGAAGATTGCATCTAGGTTAGCATGGTATCCAAGATATCCAAACATTATTTCAAACACCATGACCAAGTCATGTTCTTATCATGACCTATAGCTCAAAGTTTATAACTATAGATTCGTATACAAACACTATTTAAACCAATACATAGTTTTAACCTTTACCAAACCATTTACTTTGAGCTAAGTGAGCGAATTGATGACCTGACTCGTTTATTCTCGAATGAGAAAGTGTTTTTGTTGGGTCACTTTCAACAACAAGAAGTGTTTGTATACAGTTATAAACGTTTGAGTTATACGAAGGTCGAGCATATAAAGTCGCCGCTCCGTCCGCCCAAGCTGCCAGATATTTATCTCTTTTTTAATAATAAGCCTGGTTACAGAAATACAGAAAGCTATTGTTTATGCAAGCTTTTATTCGGGAAGCATAATCCATTCTAGGGACTCTTGTTTTTGTTGTTAATTGAGAACGATTGACCATGACTTAACCATGATAAAACTGGTCTGGACTAAGTATCAATAAGCCACGTAGACAAGTTTATTTCAATTTTGTCCTGCGATTTAGACAAATTCATTTCAATTTGGTATTATGAATTGGATTGGCCTGACTCGGCACTAGTTTTGCAGCGATATATTAACTCTTTCCTAGAACAACACTTGGTTTTGACTTCTTTAATAGGAAAAACAATATTTTCAGACAAGAGAAGGAAAAACAGATAGCCAGCATGTTTTCCCTTTGGTTCAATATTTTTGGTGCTATATTGCACACAAAATAGTTTTAATTTAGATTGATTTTGTCATCCAATTGGACAGTCTATATTTCTGTCGTTTGTGAGTGTTAAAGCGTGTGTGACAGTCATTAATTTTCATCAGTTGTCTTGGTCGGTTTGGTTATCAAGGACGATAAGAACAGTTTTATTGGTGGACAGGAAGAGATTGGACAGTGGTGCGTTTTATGAATACGCTGGAATAGTCGATAAAAATGTAGACAATTGAAATAGAAGTTGTGGCAGTAGTAATACCGATTTTTAAAGAAATTAGTAGAAACGTCCTGCTTGCGAATCGGGAATAACCAAAGTTCAAAATGGGGACAATATATGTTCAATACCAGAAATGGCTCTTTTGGGAGGCGAATCGGATTTAGAAAACATTAAACATTTTCCTACATCGAAGCAGTATCAAGTCGATAAGGTGCTTTCATGAAATCTTGCAAAGTTGCAATATAATTATTTTGGTCTGTATTTTGAGAAAGGGGCCCGTGTGGAATTTAACAGTAGAAAGAATCAACTGGCATTGTAGTTGACGAGTTCCACATTTTGTGTTTGATAGGTCCTCTGCAGTCTACAAAGAAATTGACGGCCAAACCTTAAAAATAATTGTCTAAATTTAAAGATGTTGCTGGCGACAATGTTAAGTCAATGAAATTGTAGATGTTTTTGGTCTTTTAAGGCTACGGAACCGTAATGGCAATATTTGGTACACATACTTCTAGTGTATAGATCTCTTTTAAAGTTGGATATGTTGTAGACATTGATGAATAAAAATATTTCACCATCTTACTTCTTAAAATTTGTAAATCAAAGGGGAGATAACTGACTTTAACTTTTGCATTGCAGTCAATGAGAAAATATCTTTTTTGTCAATATTTTCAAAATTAGGCAAATTTTCGGATTTTTGAAACGGTAGAAAGTTGCCAATTATTATTTTGCTCCATTACATCCAATAAAATAGTTCGTTTACCACACAAATTTTGTGAAAACTGATTTTTTCGTGAGTCAAGGGCAGATAATCCACTTAAATTCATACCATAAGGGGATATAATGCATTATTTTCATGTCAGATTTTTTTTACTGAGTATCTACCATTCGCATCATAACATTTCAATTTGAGTTTTGCCATACATATAAATGATACATGATATTAAACACTTTCAGGCATATTTGTAGTGTAGCTTTATCATTATAAAGTTACAGCCATTACAGTTCCGGAACCTTAAGGAAGATAAAATTGCGACAAATTGCTTGTCAAAACGAATTTCTTGGTTTTCCACAATCCTTTCCAAAACCATATAATAAATCACTCGATTCGATGTTTCGGCAAAATATACCTTTTTCAAGAGGTTATTTAAAAATAACAACAAAAAATAAATAAATAAATAATCACACTACATAATAATTTCGTAAACTATCTCAGCCATCTTGTTTTAGTTTTTCCAAAAACCATTATCTTGAAGAGAGTTAAAAAGAATCATTTTGTATGAATGGATCAAAAAGCTAAATAACATGGACCATAACCAGATTGTACATTGAACTACCCTAGAGTATTTTACAACAAATTCAAACGTAACCAATGGTATGCGTGAATGAGAGTTGCTGAAAATTAAATCAAGCAATCAACGTTTTTCATGGATTAAATAACTAAATTTTGTTGTGCGATCTAATTTGGTCTATTGACCGACAATTCTGAGTCCTACATTTTTTCATTGAAATGGATTGTCTGAGTCTAAAAGACATAGAAGAACGAGAATTTGAAATATATAAGTTGTTACCGGTTTTCATGACTTCTATTTCGGTAAATTATATATAATAATACGAAATGATGATGTGCGAAAAGATTCTCCGAAATGTTATTTAGATGAGTCAGGGCCTGAAAAAGGACCCATATAGCATGAGAAAAGATCATCCTGCGTATACACACAGTCTGGTCAAGATTCACACTGCTCTCTTATAGCTACTTCGTTATTTGTGGTATTCCTCAGAGTCCAACATGATCATCATCACACAATAGGTACTGGATAATCCGAGTTTTCTCTGATAAAATTCGCTCTTTGATATGTTGATGTCGCCCATTTACGTAATGGGCGACATCAACATATCAAAGAGCGAATTTCATCAGAGCAAACTCGGATTAGGTATTGGGGTAATTGATTTTGACATTAAAATCCCCTTTTCAGACCATTGCTCTAACATTTTGTAACCGTTTGGGAAAGTGTTATGAAATGAAAATGAAAGAGTTCCATCAAACAAAACTTGGTTCACTGTTCTATTGAGACACGAAATTTTAGACTGGTGTACCATTGTGTCAGCCTCTCTTGGGAGATGTTGGCCTGATCATACCAGACAAAAATTAATGTTGCGTCTACAGATGAAATAATGCTTTATTTTAGGGCCTTCATTTTAACACTCGTCATACCACACCCTTTTCTCATTTCCAACCAGAATTTTTTTATTAATGGAACATGTTTTCTGAGACTATAGAATGAGCCTTTGTGTTGGTAGATTAGTTTAGTAAAATAATTTGTCAGCGCTATACCAGAATATAGATTTAAGATATAAGATATTTGATTTATTTCAGGCAAATAGGGCTGGTCAAATATTTCGTTGGGAATGTTTGTTTTAATTTTGCCTGTCTAAAAGCTATCTAAATGCTGAAAACTGTGTTTCTTTCCTTTTACAATTTACCAAAAGGCAAATTTTTATTTTGTTCCTCTTTGACTGTTTGAAAGCTGTTTCATGTGATAAAATGGGTGATGTGAAAATGGGTGATGTGAGATTTTTTCTTGAATTGCTGCGATATTTTGGTTATATTGCTTTTGAAAGGGAACAACGTTAAAGGCTACCAAGCTCGACAGTTGATTTCGACGTATATCAGAAGAAAATCATTATATCAACGTGTTTTATAAAAATTCCGTCAAACTCGATTGTTTTAAAAGTTTTATTTGCTTTTTTACGTCGATAGTTTGAATGAAATAAAGATCGGCAATTTCCGTGAATCTCCACTGAATGACGTCATACCGTGGCTTGACTCCGCCCCCAATTTAGAGCATGAGGTTTCTGACACAGATAATGTGTTCGACTTTTCTGTCATAAAGCGAAGTTTCAGTTTTTATCCATTTCTCGATCGTCAGAGTAATACAGACAAACTTAACCCGTTCTTTGGCGCACTCCTTTTCTCACTAACGACATATTCTTTGACTGTTTTAACATTTTTTCTAACATTTTCCAAGGATAAATTCTGTGTTTTGAGTATCCATTGGGGAAGTCGCTTTATGACAGAAAAGTCGGACACTATGCTTTGTCAGAAATTTCAGGCTTGCCGGGAAATGACCCATGACTTTCCGTTTTTCCCATCATGACGTCATAAAGTGGCAGATATGACGTCATGACTTCAAATTGGAAGTTTAGCGTTTTTTTTGCTCGGTAAAGATCGGAAAAGACCAAAATATCCAATTTAAAAGACGAAATAAAAACACTTCTAATGTTTTAAAAATTGAAGAAACTTTGCTATTTGGTTCTTAGAAAGGTGTTTTTTCGAGACAAGAGTTTGATTTTGCCAATCAACGGACACTTTAAGATAATAAATACAGGATCAGTGCGTACGTTAGCACGATGGATAATCACGTGATGCAATATTTACTAAATATCTTCAATAACTTTGTTAATACGGGACCAATTTGAATTCGGTTTGAAGCAGAGAATGTGGACATTCGTCACGCATTAGATGGACGTGGTTGATTTTTGAAAAATCAACTGATAAAAAAGTTATTGAAGATAAACCAAAATTTTGGTTTATCTTCAATAACTTTTTTATCAGTTGATCTTTTAAAAATGAACCACGTCCAAGTTATTCATGACATTTATCCACTTTCTCTGCTTCAAACCGAATTAAAATTGATCAAGTATTGACAAAGTTATTGAAGATTATCGGAAATTCTAAGTCACGTGATTATACATCGTGGTTAGGTACTGAATTGATAAGGGTCTGTCTTTGATGAGTTTACAATTGGAATCAATATTATCTGTGATATAAGTCCGATCTTCAATAACCAGGTACGGAGGGATTAGTACAGCTTAGATAATTAACACTTTTACTGAATATAATAGAGAGATGCGGAGATGGATTGTAAGGGGATAACAAGAGAAAAGATAGAGACTGAGACAGTGACAGCGTAAGCATGATATAGCCTTCTATTTAGAACAAGAACGGCATTCTATTGAATATGACATGGTAACTATGCTTATTGTGGTAAATACAAAATGCAAAAATACAATCTGGTAGAGAACACGTGGCTATTACTTAGGAATGCTCTACCTGTTCATTCGGGACCTATAACAATGAAATCCATAACGGTTGAGACAACGTGTAAATCAAAATTGTGTGTACACGCTGTCTGATAAATACTTATCTTATCTTACTTTTTTGGATATATCTTTTATGTTTAGCGAAAAGAAATGTCAATATATGATGTTTGGCCGGAAGTAGTTCTTCATCGGAAATAGCCCAAAATAAGTTATATCATTCGGAATGTCTCGGTTAACCAAAACCCTCAAAACTCAGAGAACATCTGAAAATACCAGTATGATAATGGCAGCTCGAGGTTACTATTCTTAATTCTTAAGCAAAAGTTGACATTTCAGCCATTTCCTAAACAAGATCCAGTTAAAACATCCAAAGATATGTCGTTTAAGAAAGGGTCACCGAAACACGCGTTTCAATATGGGAAGGATGGAATTGTCGCTGCTAAAAATCCGTTATTATAGTAATCAGGAAGCAGAATTTTACGCTTGATTACTCTTCTCCACAGGATATGGATTGATAACAGCACGGTGGAGATTGTGCAATACATGATGGATAAAAAACGTGGACAAATTAGCTTAGAGATAGAAATGCAATTACTTTCTTATTTATTCACAAATTTTCAAACAGTGTGTTGCATGTACCACGCCTTACTGAGATCTCACTAAGGTGTATGAGTTATTTGACACTGATTGAATTGTTTCCAAAATTCGATCAAAATCGACTAGAAAAGCGACAAAAATACCTTACGTTTTTCTGGTCTGTAGGCATAATGCATACATCCGAAGAAATAGCGTCGTCACCAGGAATAGATGAAACTCACCTTTTGAAATTCGACACAAAAAAAAGAGAGTTATCGCACATTGCCAAACCCAAAGCAGGACATTGTTGTTTTCTCCTTCATTTTGAAGTTCGTGTGTAAGCTTTGTTGTTTATTATGTTGTTGTGTCATGATTGACATTTCCTTGTCATACATGTTTATTATTATGTTGTGACTATGAACCTATGTGCTTAATGTCGTAATTAAGAATTTTCTGTTCTGTTCTGTTATCTATCCCATGATGCACAGTCCCCGTGGTTTTTATATTCAGTTCTTTGGCAACACTAAAAATCTGGATTTAGGTATCTCCTAAATACAAATACTGTAAAATGTAACGTGATTTACGAATAGAATTAATGTCGGATTATTTTGTAAGCCTTAGTACATTACCTTTGCAATAAACAAGATAATGAAATGAATTCTTTTAAAATTCCATAAACCTGATGACAGATTAGGTGACAAATTTTATGATGTGAGATATGAATTATTCTAATACTTGAATTCCGTATGTATTTGTTGTTTGATATCCGGGTTTTCATTCCCAGCTTAACGTAATGATTGTCATTAGCAGCAGTTAACCATTTACCTAATAATCCAGAAATTCACGTCATGACAAGATGGAAGTTATTAAAGAAAGAATTTGTGTAAAATATGGTACAGAAAATATTGAGACAAAAGCAGAAACTGCTGTTTATCAGCAGTTTCTTCTTTTGTTTCAATGTTTTCCCAAACCTTTTCTATTATGGACGTCAAAACCAGGTCTTGTTTGGGAAAGGGTTGAGGAGAGTGTTAACGGAATACCTGTCATTTACAATAAATTAAAACAAAGACGTCAAGAATAGGGATCGGTCAGTATAATATTTCCGGGTTTAGGAATGATTATAGAATTAAGGTCAACCGATTTAGACTCAACTATTTGTACCGTATACCTATACCGGGCCATTTAAAAAAGTAATACGTAAACCCTCTCCCAAACATTTCAGGTGGTCCAAATTCAAAGCAGCTACAGAAGAAAAAGTGTATGCTGACAAAGGTAAAATTTGTGTATTACGTATGGTTCACGATAAATGACCTGTCAGAGCATCTCTAGCTATTAACTATGGGTTGCTCTGCCAGGTGATTAATCGTGTGCTGTATAGAACTAAGAATTTAGACGCAAACGTAGAAAATGCTGCTCATCAGCATTATGATACATGTATTTTCGAAGTCTTGCTTTTAATCAAGAGCTTTCAAAGAAGGCGTGTTTGGGAAAGGGTTATGGTCTAAGCTTTAATATGACTGGGTACAGAAAAGAGTATTAAGGCAGTCCACCCGTAATGAGATTCGCACGACGTTTGGAATTATTCGGACGGCGTCGAAAGAAATCGGCGGTGGAACTTTCCACCGCCGAATGTTTACGATCGCGCCCGAATAAGTTCGGATATGTAACGACGCCGCTCGGAAAAGGCCGATGTTTGGTGAATCTCTAAATGGGTATTACGGGTATTCTACCTTAAAACAAATTCAAAATACAAAAAGCCATACCCCTTTTTGATATTTCAGTGAAAGCTTCACGTTTTGATCTTGACATACCAGAAGTTCCCCATGTCTCTAAATCAGAAGATTATGCAAAGATAAACCCATTGTCAGACAGCAAAACTGTGGACTTGGACATATTGCAGACAATAATTCAAGTGAGTGACATTTTATTTTTTTGTGTGTGGGTAGCTTTCCAGGTAAAAACGTTGCGGTAACTGAAGGAATAGCTTGTCGAAAGCATTTTCTACCATGTTTTTCGAAAAACGTCAATGTGTGGGATTGGGTTGATTAAAATTGTAACTGTGTGAAGAGTAGGAACAGAACTATGGTAGGAAAGAGAGAAATTATGTATATCATCATTTCTTTCTATTCATTTCTTTTTAAATATTTATTGTATATATTTTTGTCTGTACATAATGGTCATAAAAACGGAATTATTCGGAAAAGGTTTCTCTTAGGATACCGAATGAGCAAGCAAGGGTCAAAACTAAACATTTAAAGTGAAGTGTTTTTGACTATCTCTTTCCCGAGAAAAGCAGCTCATTTGAACGTCGAATGTGGAAATAATTGAATTCTGCGTCAAGTTTCCTCTCGAGGTTTTACAATAAAGTAAACGTTTCACCAAACATGACGTTGATGCATTGTCCTCTACTTTTTTGTATTTGCTATGTGAATTCGTGTTGTAGTCTAAAGTACCACTAAAACCCCCCAAACAAACAGAAAAAAACCCAAACGAACGACAACAACAACTAAAACGCACACACGTATAGATTGCACGCTCTTCCGTTTTTCGAAAGGTTTTGAAAACGGTAAAATATTAACATTGCCGAATAAGAAATCAGATTCGAAGACCTAAACAGTGACACAAAGGACAACATTTTCTTCGAAAATATTCCAGCTTACACCAGATTTCTTCATCGGGCAAAACAAGCAAATATTTCCTTGGTTATTGAGTATCGGTAGAGGGTTTATGTATTGTCTGTATTTTCCTGGTAACTTTAATATGGTGATATAATAGTTTGTAATATCTCTCCACGAACATAAAGAAGTTCGCCATTATAATTTATTGTCCTCGTACTGCATAAAAGGTACCACGAGTCTTGATGAAAATATGCGCATTCAAAGCACGGTTCCTTTCATAGGCTTTTATTAAATTTCATAATAGCCACTTCGTAAGATTGTGTAATGTTCTACTTTTAAATGAACCCAGCCTTATCACAGTTATAAAATGATAAAAAAATGGTAATAAGAGACAACTTTCGAGGTAGGATCTAGAAAACGGCGCTTATCAACCCCATTCCCACACTTTGACTCTTTTTTAATCATAAAAAGATAAATGCTTTGGAAAACATTGTGGAAAATGAGGACATTGCTTGTGACAAATAATGCCTTCATTTCCCACATTGTTTTGTTTCCAAAAATACCAAACATGTCAAACATGTCATTCCCTTGAAAATGTCGTCTGCAGTATCTTTGAATTTAGACCATCCAAAATGTTGCCGTTTGGTAATGGGTTAAAGCAATTTGAAACCGATATAGATCCTGGCCAGCCTGTGTCTAAGTGCAGTCTTACGATGATACAAGTTAACACTTTCCCAAACAGCAAACACTTAGGATGGTATGAATCAGTGTTGACAAAGATTTCACTCATTTACGATATACTAGCATTGTTATCAGCATTTCCTTCTTTTGTCTCAATATTTTCCTTAGCCACTTCTACCAGGGACGCCAAAACCAGGTCTTGTTTGCGAACAAGAGCTGTTACAGATTATGTACAAACTATTAGAGAACAGCGCGGATTTTCATAAAACTGTGCCTGAGAATATGCTAATCTGAAACCATGCTGTTCTGAAATGCAATAAGGGTCAATTTGCAAATCCCACCTCATTCTTGTAACTCTCACACACAAGTTTTTTCTATGAAACTGGCAAAACTTAGGCTTTCGGCAGTGTAAGACCGATGTATACTTGCAAACCATATATTTCATGTGGATTTAATGCATATCTACACAGACGACTCCTTCTTTTCAGAGAATATCTAAGGGTGAATTATTCCAGTCGTAAATATTTGCCAGACGGCTGTGTCTATTCAAATGGAAGTTTATATTCCTTTATGGATATTGTTGAACTGTTTACTATTTTTATCTCAATCTTTCGATCTAAATAAATAAAAAAAAATGAAGAAGAAACTCAATATACGAGATATTGCTGTAGCCGCGAAAATCCCACTTGCCTTTTTCAACAGCTTTTTTTTCAGTAAAATAGAATTTTCCTAGTACTTAAAGTGACATTTCAGAATTTTTTGTCATAAATTTTATTCTTATTTTTATCTGAAAGAGTATATTTCCTTATGAAAATTCTGAAAATTTCGAGCCAAAATATTGCGCCGTTTACGAGAAATTAATATTTTTGTGTTAAAATTGAACAAATTGTTGTGGACAACAGTTCGGATTTATATGCAATTTATCGATTATGTCTCAACTTTAAATGCGTGTTTCTCGCTTATTGGCAACAACTTCAAAAAACCAATAGTATTTATACTCATTAGAATAACCAATCTTGGCATCAAGACATACTTTAAAAAATTGAAATTGGAATGAAATGTCCCTTTAATATTTTTTCAATATTATGTTTTTTCATTCAACACATAAAGATAACAGACAATGAACGCTCAACTACAGTAAACACCGAGGTCCGATTAAGGTAGAATACCCGCAATTTGGCCATTTTGATATTCATAAAACATCGGATTTTTTTTGTAGCGTCGTCGTTAGGCCTACTTATCCGAACGTATTCGGGCGCGGTCGTAAATATTCGGCGGTGGAAAGTTCCACCGCCGAATATTTCCGACCGCACCCGAATAATTCCGACATCGCGCGAATCTCGTTAGGGGTAGACTACATGTACCTTAAATACTTTCTAGTACATGTATAACTAAGTCGGTGCTCTTTGTTTCTGAATCAGAACAGAGAAGTAATCAAGCTGATAGTATAAAACACAACAGACGACAATAAACACGGATCTTTACTAGTGTCTAGAGATTTGTTTCTCTCAACATTTTACGCTCCTCTGGGACAAGACTGGTTTGTTTTGGCTAGAATGAATACTAGATATATGGACCGTTCTAACGCAATAGGGGATTTAAAGGGAAACACGCAAAAGAATAGAACGGTTTCCGTCATTGCAGTCCGTTTTGATGAACAAGTTCGAACTTTGACATTTTTTGTTTCAAAGCTGCTACTTGAAAGACCAAAAAGTGTAAAAGACAAGTTTTTTTATTGTAAGTGCACTTTTTGCTCCATATTCCAGAACCGATTGATTAATCGAAGTAGAACATTGGAACACAAATCCGTGCTAAATGGTATGTGTAAAGTAGATCTACCCTTTCAGGATCGTGTCTCGATGATGTCTCGATGATGTCATAATCAACCTGAGTGCCGTTAAAACGTGCCTTGTCGTTTGCCTTTATATAGATACCAGCATTTTCCCTCTAACTTACATGTATATCTTTTTATGTTATTATCATGTACATACAAATTGCTACCATAAGTAATATGATACATCGTGTTCTGGCATTGTTGGATGTGGGAACACTCAAGAAATGAATATATTCTTGTTTGTTGAATGGAATGATAAAAACATAATAAAGAACTTCAAACAGGATGTCGCTATAAATGGTAGGACAGATTAAAACAAATCTTCACAAGGACAGTAGAACCCTACCAGAAAAATGAAAGCATTTCTCGGGAAAGGCAACAGGCAATAAATTGAAAATCCGTTCAATAAGAAATCAGGCGAAAACAGTGTACATAAACCGCAGAATTGTCCCATAATTCAGGGAAGAAAATGTATTCCCTTCTGCTGCAAGTTTTCTGGTGTAGAAAATAGGTAGGACTATAAATCAGATTTTGATTAAATCAGGACCTAACAAGAACGGTCTTTCATTGATTATTTTTCTCTGATTTAATAATGAGATAGACACAGCTTTTTTATTCTCTTCTGCTTTTTTCTCAGACAGATGTTAGACCTATCTTCTCGATGCATATTTTGTTTAAAACCCCGGGAAATTTGAAGAAAGTTCGTTTTTAAAGTGACATTTCAGAATTTTTCTCATAAATTTCACTTTTATTTTTATCTAAAAGAGCATATTTTCTTATGAAAATTCTGAAAATTTCAAGCCAAAATATTGCGCCGTTTACGAGAAGTATATATTTTTGTGTTGAAATTACACAAATTATTGTCCACAACAGTTAAGATGTATATAAAATTTGTCATTTCTGTCTCAACTTTAAAGGCGTGTTTTTCGCTTATCAGCAACAACTTAAAAAAAAAACTGATAGCATTTATACCCATAAGAATGACCAATCTTGGCATCAAGACATACTTCAAAAAAATGAAATAGGGATGAAATGTCCCTTTAACGTGTTTGCTTTAAACCAACGACAAACTGCTTTGACTATTCCAGTCAGCATTTCTTTCTGTAAAGGGGTATAATGTTTACGTCTTTTTATTCTACCCATTTTCATTAAGATAATAATTATGTTATATGGTACTAATCCTCGGCTACCACGGTGTTTTGCTACGCTACATATAGCCGAGGATGATAGTACTAGTCGTCGTTTGTTTCTGTTAACGAGCTTGATCTGATTGTGACGTCACTGTGACACGATCTGTCCGTCATACATTTTGAAAAAGTTATTATGTCTATCACGTACGTCTTCGGTACGTGACTTTAGCATCACATCAAATTGGCGCTTAGAGTAGATCTATTCGACCAGTTCATGTGAAACATAACAATGATGAATACAGTGCGTTTCTGGCACAATTTTGTCCAAATCGTCGAATAGCAGCTTCCCAAAACAAGACCGTCTTTTGACGCTACTTAAGAAGAGATACGCTCGTATTCAGAAAACATTGAAGGAAAAGAACAATTTCCCCCTTTCCTTTAATATATTTTGTAGTATAATGTACACAATTTCCGTTTATTTTACGTCCATTCATCTTCTGCAGCAGCTTTCAAATCGGAATATTCCAATTGTTGCCGTTTTGGAAAAGGGGAAAACAAATGTCAATAGATAAATATGTAGTCATGATGTAGTATAACAACTAAGTAGCTATTTCCCGCTCCAGAGATCAATGTATTCAGTACTGGCGTCTCATTAATAATTCAACATGTATGTAAGAAGGCTGTGAAAATTATAGCTAAATAAATCACGACCTGTCATAAACGGTTCACTCTATAGCCTACACCGAGAATAGAACCTTGTTACACAGATTTGCGTCATTCTAGACGCAGACGGAAATAATAATACAACAACCACAAAACCCCATTGTCAAAAACACATTGCTGAAAATAATAAAAGGATCGACGTTTATGTTTGTGATTTCAGTGTACATGTGTCTGCTAATGTCATAAATTGTGATAAAAATCTGCTCTTATCATGAGTTAATTTTTACTCGGTCTACACATAATTCATTAACAAAAACAGAACTTTGCGGAAAGAGCATTGGCCTTTTCTCGACAAAGCCCCATTTCTTTTTATTAAGCCACGTTGTCTTCCATTAAGATAGGGAAGGTGGGTAAGTGGGAAAGAAGCAAACGTCTTTAGACCAGCTTATTCTACGCAGTACATGTTACTCAAGGTAGTCCACCCCTAATGAAATTCACAAGCCGTCATTTTTTGCAACGGTCATATTTGAACAGAGTTATTGAAAACCGCCCAAGTTTGTGAGTCACGTGATTCCACGCCATGCTTATCCACAAGCATATTATGTCCCTCGACAACCAGAAGTGGCTATCAGCAGTTAAAATGTAACTGCTGATAGCCCCTTCTGGCTGTCAAGGGACGATTTGTTCCATGATAATTGCATGTAGAGAGACATATCACTCACCCATGATTATCTGGTCGGAAATATTGAAATGACAAACGATGACACACAACTCATTTATTTTCTGTGAGACGTTGTTAACCACTTTATTACTACAAATTTCCAGCTCTCCAATATGGGTTTCACGTCTTTGCCAAGGTTTAAAGCAATTAATTTTGAAATTAAAGATTTAATGAAATTTCTGTCAATGTCGTAAGCCAATATGGAGGCATTGAACTGTAACAAAACAAGAACGGTTTGCGGCAGTCTTTTGAAGTCTGGGTTTGTTAGGTTCGGATGCCCAGAAAACCGGAGAAACGCGTGTCTGTTTATTGTTTTCTGTTTATATTGTGGCAAAGCAAAACTTTTGATGTTTTAATGCCCTGGCGAAGAATGCACAATTTAACCTCGTAATTGAAACAAATGGGCTCATGAATAGGAAAATGCGATGAACTTAATCACCCAAAGATACTGCTCTCATAGATAATTCTTATATTTATATAAAACCCCATTTTTATCAACATCTATCTTGTCATCTGTAGCACCTTTCAAACAGGTAAAGTCAAATAACTTTCCGTTTGGGAAAGGAAAAGTATAAAACGTCTTTAACTTGTTCAAGTGTAAACAAGACTTTAGAACAATTTCCGCAGTTTGATTAGGTCTTGTGTTTACGATTGCTATCTATTAAAGTAGAGGATTGTGAGAGACCTGCAGCAAATAAAACCACACACTTACTTAACTATTCTATAATTGACAATATACTCAAAGTAATCCTCCCAATATACTTGAGATAGAAATCAGCCGAGCCCAATTAGGCTTTCTCGACGAACTGTTCAGTCGAGTTTTATGTACAACTCAACAACTAAGGCCATTTAAAAGACAGGCACTGGATAAATGTCTCATTCGAAAAAAACATAAGTTGTAGGAATTCCATCAATTACGCGTTATCCCTAAAAGTTCCACTAAAGCTCGGTTTTTTCTCGATGCTTTCATGCAGATGAGCTTTGGCATGTGCAAGGTAAATGATTTGCTTATTTTAAGTGTCACCCATATACAATGGCCAGCCAGTATGGGCTTATGAGACACTTTCTTGTAAAATGCATAGTGCCTCCCGATTCCAGTCTCATGATGCCGGGCCTCTGGCAGAAATGGGTGTACGATAACCATTCTTTAAGAAGCGGTTCACCTTCTAAACCAGTATGTACAATTCAAAAGAGTGTCTGTAAGACAATGTGCATTGAACCTGTATGAAAATAATTCCAGTGAAAATATAATCTATAATGTAAGAGCAAATTAGTTACACAAACATGGTAATCTGTACTATTTTTAAAATGACAACATGTAACAGGTTTCAGTTCTAATCTGTAATCGCTTTTCTAGCTGCAACATGATTCCTTTCATAGTTTTAAGCAGGTAGACTTAGTTCTTAAAACTATTTACATTAATAAAATAAACACAGACAGACCATAAGAAGTATAATTATTGTCCGAATATTAAGTTAGCACGTTTATACACCAGGAGACCCATTATGTCGCATTGATTATACATGTACTCGTATATATATCACGGTGGATAATCACGTGATGCAACAATTTTTGAAAATCTTCAATAGTTTTGTTAATACGGGACCGATTTGAATTCGTTTTGAAGCAGAGAAGGTGGACAGACGTCGCGCATTAGATGAACGTGTTAGATTTTTGAAAAATCAACTGATAAAAAGGTTATTGAAGATAAACCAAAATTTTGGTTTATCTCCAATAACTTTTTTATCAGTCGATTTTTCAAAAAATTACTACGCCCAGTTTATTTCTGACCTTTTTTCGCCTTCTATGCTTCAAACCGAATTCAAATCGGTCCCGTATTAACAAAGTTATCGAAGATATTCAGTAAATATTGTATCACGTGATTATCCACCCTGTATATATCCGCCTCTGATCACAGCTCTATCCTACTCTAAAATATCTGATACTGATGTTATTGACAGTTTTGAATTAACCTCAAGTACTGTTGTTTTGGAAAGATGTATGTTATCATGGCCCCATCCTACACTACAATATCAGATATTGAACATTTACAAACAGGTGTTAATTTGATTGACAGCCCCATATAGGCTGATATCAATAAGAATTTTAGTAACATGTATGATTTTCGTTACCAGAGCTTGCTAGAAGCTAAACCATTATAACAAGAGAAATCCATTTGGCCTGCTATATGTAGAAAATCACTCCTATAGCATATAGAAATTGAGACCAACATTGGTCCAGATAAAACTGCGTAGACACGAATCTTAATAAAACATGCCGTTTTCAATAAGAGTCTTCATTAACTTAAGCTGCTGCCACTGAGTCCTACTCAGGCTGAACTAAGACATGACCAGATCTTATTCCGTGGCTTTTCCCATGATGTTCTAAACTAGAGTTAGTGTTATATTTGTAGACACAAACCCATTCGCATTCTTCAACACTTTGATGTAGTCCTATCATTTTATCTTAACCTTTTGAATGAACTTTTCATGCCATGCATAATGATTCATTAAATTTGGAACCCTTTATATATTTTTTTTAAAAAAAAAAGTAACTTGAAGCTCCACAGTTTTTCTGTTAATGTTTTGCCATCGTTGTAAATTGTGATAACGTTGTCGTTTTTAATTACGCCAAGTAGACCTATTTATAAAGAAAGAAAATCACATTAACGAGTGATTTGTTTTCTTTTCTTTTTTTACATGTATACATGTAACATATGTATCTACATGTGACCATGTTATTTTATTCATACGAGTTTTCTATTAAGTTAATTTCTATAATTGGACTAGGTAGATGCTGTACATATCATTTTCATAAGTAGTTGCACGCGTGAATTGTAGAAATTTGATCCCTTATTGTTATAAATTGAAAGTGAGTGCGGATGCATTCAAGATCTACTTTATATGTGACACAAATTAAGGGCGGTAATTTAATGTGTCAAAATTCAAATTAGCAACAGCGACCGGTCATTATCAACCCTTTCTAGAACAATTAAGGCTTAAGAACATACTGAGGAAAAAGAAGAAAAAGCTGATAAAAGATGATTTTAAAATTTCGTCTGATTGCGAATGAAGGTAAAAGATAAGCCGTAAACAAACACGGTGTTGTCGAACAACACGTTTCTGGATAGAGTGAAAATTATAATTCATACAAGTGCATGATACATCCCTATTCCACGAGCATAGCTTTTCAGTTAGCTTTGATAATGGGAGTCATTAAAGTTAAAGTTAGGAACATCCTAGTATAGCTGATATCATGTTTCATTATCTAATTTTAAATTTACAAGACACATGCTACGATTATCAACTAGAATAGTCGATTTACTCAAGAAATCGTCAAAATAGCGGTAATCAATCAACACAAACCAGGCCCGTAGGAAGCAATTTCATATGGGGGGCTAAAGCCCTTGTCCTGAAAATTGGGGGGGGGGGGGGTAATTTGGATTTTCCCAAAATTTTCAGTGTAAAACTAAGAAAATTCGGCATTTTTGGCCAACATTGGGGGGGGGGGGATAAGCTTTTGTATAATATCGTACATTAAAAGATTTCTATGTGCACGTAGGCATATTTGATTTGAAGAATCATTTCCTCTGTAAAGCGTGCCACACTCAATATATTGACACTTCATTGTGGTAGTACTTGACCGAGTAGTGGATTATAATTGTTCACTTGAACAGTATAAATGATACCATATCCTAGAATAATGTTATATCCAACTTAAAATTGGTATTTTTCTTTCCAACATAGTACACTTAAATATAAGAATTGAAAAAAAAAAATATAATAGATGTCCTATTCTTTTTTGTACCGTATTCATTACCGATTTTAATCTTCAAATTCATAAATGTCTATCGTTTGTATGCTTTCTATAGGTACCCAAATATCTTCTGGAACAACCCGTTCAATAGCTTAATATGTTTTCACTACCATGGCATATATGTCGGCACTAGTTATTATTAATGATAAAAACACATATATCGTCACGGTTTGTTTCCAAATAGAGATCGCCAAGTCATATTAAAGTGTGTAAAGATTCTAGCTGCATTTTGCGACTGTCTGACTACGTCCCTTTTATATTTACACGCAGCTAATATTTTTTCGAATAACTAATAATGCAATTTGTTGCCACCCCTGGATATTTACTTTCGTTACATTCAACAGATTCTTCGAACAATCACCAACATTTATGATAGGTAAGGAAATAGGTGTTGTGAATTGTCAGAAATATGCGAACAAACGAATCAAACAATATCCTGATAATGCTGTTTTCACATTACAGTACATTTATTATAAAAAGCAAAAAATCCTATCATTAAACTCGAAGTACATCTCATTTAAAGCGCAGCTCGATGAACACTAATCAATATCTGTATATCGCATCAACTTTCTGGTCTAACATTCATGATTTGATTTCCAAATATCATTTCTCTTTGATACGAATATCTAAATCATTTGTAATACGAATACCAGACTATCATAGGGTACGAGCACGGAAATCAAATAAATCATTATGGATTCCAGGTATTCAGAAATTATATCGCCGCTTTTCGACAAAACCTCGTAACTACAGCTTTAAGCAAGCTGTAGTTACGAGGTTATTGTTGAAAAGCAGCGATATTCAGTAATATAGGAACCCTAATTTAGGGACCATAACACTAGGGGACTGTCAGAGCATAACATGCGTGATTGTATGGCACACTACGTTATGATAATCTCGTTTAACAAGAAGGGGTTAAAGTGACATTTCACATTTATTTCATTTTTTAAAAGTATGTCTTGATGCAAAGATTGTTTATTCTAATGCGTAGAAATGATATCAGTTTTTTGAAGTTGTTATTTATAAGCGAAAATTACACCTTTAAAGTTGAGACACAATTGACAAATTCTATATAAATCCGAACTGTTGTCCACAACAATTTGTTTAATTTTAGCACAAATATATATATATTTCTCGTAAACGGTTCAATATTTTGGTTTGAAATTTTCAGAATTTCCAAAAAACATGCTCTTTCACATAGAACAAAGTAAAATTTATGTAAAAATGATCGTGAAATGTCACTTTAATATCCCTAGTAGGATCCCTGTTCAATTATAAATTATTCCATGGATTGAAGTTGTATCATGGTGTTAAATCATGTTCCCTGTATAATTTACATGCTTTGTGCTACAGATGGGAATAAACCAGCCATAGACTAGTGATAGTTTATGCTTAACATGCTGATATATACAATTTGTATCTTGAATTATCAATGTGGAATCAGTCACAGAGAAATGATCAGTGATCTGGATAAGTGCACTTATAGTATTTTGAGACCAACATGAATCTAGATCAGCCTGCGTTTACACGCAGTCTGATCAAGATCCGCGTTGTTCTCCGATACTTTTTAAAATATCTGTAGTACTTGTATCAGAGCAGTACAGGTCCTGATCAAACTGCATTTAGACACGGGCTGATCTTGTTCCACGGTAGACTCAACTGCTGTGAAGCCTTTTTATAACATCGTCCTTCAAATTTTAGAAAGAATCATATCGTTTTTCTATCAATTATTTTTTTATGACTGCTTATAGAAATGAACAAGATGGGAATGCCAAAAGCACACCGAATTAAATTGGAAGACTTGTTCCTAAAGTCAAATATTCTATAGCATAACCACACATTGTTTTAACCCTTTCCCAAACGGCAAAATTTTAGGGTGATCCACTTCAAAAAAAAGGCCACAAATAACAAAATGGATGTTATTAAAGATATAATTAGTGTAAAATATGGCAAAGAAAATATTGAGACAAAAGGAGAAACTGCTGCTTATCAGCAGTTTCTTCTTTTGTTTCAATATTTTCCCAAGCCATTTCGATTAGGGACGTCAAACCAGGTCTTGTTTGGGAAAGGGTTAATATAAATATTCTCCTTTTTAAATCATTTATATTTTCTGATATTTATTCAAGTTTAATACCACCTAACGCTGGATGTTGGATAACATCTGTTTTGACGGCGAAAATTCGTAAACAACCAGATTCGTATGAATTTCAAACAGTGATTAGCGAATCACGATTATACGTCTAGATTTCAAAGGTGTGTAAATTCTTAAGCATCGTTTGATAACCAGAGAATAATATTAACCCTTTCCCAAAATGACAAGTTTTCAGTTTGGTAAAATTTTATAGCTGGTGCTGACGACAAAAACGATGTTAGTATTTGTGAACTTGAATCAGACAAACTGTCGAGGCAAACCGAGTAAATACTAATCATCAGCATTTTCTTCTTTTGTCTAAGTGCTTTACATTTAGCGTTTTCTATTAGGTTCGTCAAAATTAGATCAAATCCTGGAAAGGGTAGAATCTAAATGTAGAGTGATATCCTTTTGTTGGGTCAAGGTTTGTCAAGTCATATTACAAACAAATATACTGAAATCTTGACAAAAACATAAAAAAAAAAGAAGTTACCAAAGCCTTGAACATTTCCGAAAAACAAATATCTATGTTTTAAAGAACTCAAAGTCAAAGCAGTGCTTGCAAAGAGAAGTTGATATTTGGATTCAAAAGAACAAAACTAATCGCAGAGAATTGCAGTTGCTGACTTAAACATAATTCAATTTTCTTTGAATTGTTTTTGTAAAAATGTGGCTGTAAGAGAAGTGGGAATTAAAACAGCTGTTTGGTAGAGGATTGATACAGCAATATATTTCCGTGCTTCGTCAAGGGGTTTTAAATGTGGTTTCGAGGAACTTATCTTATTAATTTATAAACAAGCATTGAGTTCCGGAAAAATTATCTCTGTGTTTAGCAATCAATCACAAAACCATGTCACTTAGTGATAACAAATGCATGTATCTAGAGGGCGCATGAAGGATGCACATGCTCATTTGTTTCTACTATGTTGCTAATCATTTAGTCAGTTCCCAAACAATGCAAAGTTCTGACAAAGATTGGTTTGAAAAACGTTGCGATAAAAGTAAAATGTTGATTATATCGCTGCTTTCCAACACAAAACCTCGTAACTGCAGCTTAAAACAAGCTGCAGTTACGATTTTTTTTTATTGAAAAGCGACATGGAATTGTTTGGCACAAGCAGCAGATATTCCGTTTCTAACACTCATGTCACCGTCTGTAATCTTGAATTCCAAATTTTCTGAACTCCTTATGGTAGAATATGCACGAAAGTGAATCACGCGACACGACAACGTCTGGGTCTGTGATGAAACGTTTCAACGCTGTTAAGCACCACAAACAAATAAGGATAGATAACATGCAGTGTCACGTATACCACATCACTCAGCCCTTTCTCAAATAAATTATAATTCCTGATTTTGGCATCCCTAACAGAAATTGTTAGTGAAAATATTGGGTTTAAAATATCAAAGTATTGATCACCAGTATATTCTCTCTTTCTGTCACTACTTTGTGTATTCTATAACGGGAAAGTGTTAACTCTACGTCAATGAACATTATTACCCAGACATTTCTAACAAGCTTGCTTGACAATATCATTTTTTTTCTTTGATAACTGCACAAACAATATTGAACAAAAAGCATTCCACTTTTTCAACATTCTTACCATTTCACGATTATCAAATATCAAGCTTCTTGTTATACTGTTTCGTCGGTGATATTGCTAAACATCGTAATTTCAGCTTTAATCAAGCTGGAGTTACGAGCTTTTGCAATAAGACAGATTATTTTTGTTGTAATAATCGTTGAAACTAGACATGTCAAGAATTTTGTCATGTGGGAAAGGGTAAGATTAATTGTTCATCATTATCTTCCATTCACGTGTGAAACATTTGTTTACATTAATCAGCCATCAACATGATGCACGAGTCTTGTCGATTGTAAGATAACGCATTCGACATAATCATAATTATTTCAATTTTGCCTATAAGCAAAAAGAATGAATTGCAGCCAACCGTCAGAATAATTATGTGAGGTTCACATATCGAAGATTTCAAATCACTTTCACGAACAAAAGTTAGTTTTGACCCAAATAATAGGAAGCATTTGGGTTAATGAAAAATGCATTTGTCTATAATATTCCTTGTCCATCATTACACGAAACAGTCCCGTTATCTAAATCCAGTTTCTCATCTGCAATATCTTTCGAATTAGACAACTCCATATTTTCGAATGGGTTTCGATCTGCATTGAAACAATATAAAATCTATCTCTTGCACTTTACAATTGGGATTGAACCAATATTTTAGAACCAATTCACCGCTTGTCCCTTCCATTTGAAACTCGTGTTATGACAATAGACGAAGCCATGACTTACAGCACCTCTAAAGAACACTTTGGGAAAACACATCTAAGCATGTTAGATACTCTTTTTTTACTTCTTATCTATTTTGGCTTCTTTCTTATTATATGCGAAAAAATGGTATATATACGAAAAATGGTTACGTGTTTGGTCTGCTTTTGCGTTCACTTATATATATCACAAAGTAAAGGGTAAAAACCCAGTAAGCCAGACTTGAGATGTCTACAGGGGTTAAATTCGACAGACAGTAAAATTCAATAAACTGTTTTCAATTCAATTGACAATACTTTTCTGAATTAACAAGATGAATTTGATGTCTGACCTCAGACAAATATTTGGTGGAAAGAATTTTCGTACATATACAGTCCACACTCGTTATCTCGACATCGGATAAGTCGAAATTCCGCTTAAGTCGAAGTGAAAGTCATGTCCTATCCTCAACATATGGATTTCAAAATGTTTAATCAAAATGATTACGAAACAAATACAACCATTGAAATATAGTAGGAAAAGGACAGAAATTGCTCGTTTCGAGCAATTTCTTTCCTTTTCCTACTATATTTCAATCATGGACACATATGATGCCCATCAAAAATGGTTAAACAACGTTTTCATCGAAAATAATCAAAATCGGATGAGTCGAACTCCGGATATGTCGAGGTATTTTGACTGTCCCTCTGACTTCGACTCAACGAGTGTCGACTGTAGTACTAGTTTTGGGAAATATCTAGATATGTATGGGGGTCGTATTCACCAACATTTATATTGTCTAAATCCAAATTACATCACAAGCCATCTGATTGGACGAGACGTATGTCTCGGCCAATCGGATGGGATGTTGTGTAATTTTAAAGGTAAATTTAGAATCAGATTGGCTTGTGAATACCAACCCTGGTATATATTATATAGTTAGTAATATCGTTGACTTCGTCCGGAAATGGTGTTATAGGTACAGCCTTTCCATAACAAGCTATGGTTTTGCCGTCTCATTTGAGAAGGCTTTGAAAGCAATAAGAGGGAAAAGAAAATGCCGCTGATCAGCATTTTTTTTTTTTCATTTTCCTCCAACATACAAATGAAGCGTGAGTCGATAAACATAAATAATATATCACAAAAATACCGTGGCAAACGAAGAGAATGCTGCTTCACAACTTTTGCTCTTCTTTAGCTTCTATATTTTCCTAATACAGTCGACACTCGTTATGTCAACATCGGATAAAACAAAATTTCGTTTAAGTCGAAGTTTAAATCTGGTCCCGTCTTCATCAATGGACATAATTTTTTCAAACAAAATAACTTCGAACTCAATATAGCTATCGAAACATAGTAGGAAAGGGATAGAAATTGCTCGACACGAGCAATTTCTTTCCTTTTCCTGCTATATATTTCAATAATAATCGTACTTAATTAGTATCAAAAACAGGCAAATATCAACTCTATCGAAGCCGAACGAAATCTGATAAGTCGAACTCCGGATATGTCGAGGTATTTTGACGCCCCCCCCCCGACTTCGACACAACGAGTGTCGACTGTATTTCCCTAATAGTGTTGTCAATTCCAGAGATTGTTTTAGAAAGGGTTAAGGGTGAGGTAGACAGTGCGGAATCCATATTTGTATTGAGTTAAAATAGTTTCCATATTCATACAACCATTCAGGAAAACAAAATTCAATTAGCGATTTTAAATTGAACAGTCTGAAGCGGTAAAAAACACAAGCTAACAGTTTACAATGGCAAATCAATGACAATTCTAGGCACATGAATAAACGAGGGATAGGTCTGGTGCAATTTTGGCCATTTCGTTCTTTGTTTAACAGAAACCTCGTAAAGTTTTGCAGTTTAAAACTTAAAACAAGATGCAGTTACGAGGTGTTCGTTGAAAAGTGACAATTATCTCTAAGAGCAAGGATAGTTTTGTTGATAGTTAACATCAAACCCATTTGCCAATTATTTTCTCCATTCATTGTAATTTGTACATATTTTATATACTTTTGATGGCAATAAAATATGTTTAAACTAGGGGTCTTGGTTCGAATTCAGGCCTATCCAATATCTCTTGTGACATTGGATAAGTCGTTTGTCTCTGACCAATAGCTGAATCGGAACCGAATGATATGCGGATTGTGACATACTTTGGATGAGCAGCTGTCGGCTCGAAATGGACATTTTGTTTTTACCGCCGCTACAAATGCAAGATATACATGTACATCACAAGCCGTAACATTGTAACTGGAAACTTGTTAAACAAGTCACTTAGTGTCATTCAATCTATCGATTTATGGAGATTTCTCCGTTTCTGTCATTATTTTTGTGCTATGATGTACACCATCCATATCTCTATCAACATATAACTATTGTGTTGTCTGATGCAGCTTTCAATAGGAATGTGTTTTTGGCGTTTGGTAAAGGGTTAAAGCCTAATAATTGTTGTTCGAACAAAATAGTCCAATATTTCTTATCCCGAAAAATTGCGCGGTGCTTTAACCCTTTCCCAAACGGCAAAATTTTAGGGTGATCATATTCAAAAGCTGCTTCAGATGACAATATTGGTGTTGTTAAAGATATAATTTGTGTAAAAAATAGCTAAGAAAATATTGAGACAAAAGAAGAAACTGCTGGTTATCAGCAGTTTCTTCTTTTGCCTCAATGTTTTTCCAAAACTTTTCTAATAGGGACGTCAAAACCTGGTCTTGTTTGGGATAGGGTTAATATGTGAAATAGAGTGTGATTATATTTTACGGGTTTCACTTACTGAAACGTTAGGAGATTGTAATTTCCAGATAATTAAGGAAATTTATAGCACATGGTATGAACCTCATTTAAAACATCATTATGGTGAAAAAGCAGGTGTGAATAAAATTTAATACATGTAAACATCTTGGTTAACAACTTTGAAAGAAAATATTCACCAAAGGCTAGCGGTATGGAAACTACAGAGATAGAGCTAATGACTCAGCAAAGGGTTTTCTTGTGATCAGAACGGTCAGGGAAGGGGTCAATTATAAGTACACGTTCCATTTAGGTGTCCGATTGATCGTATTGTTGTGCTTAAAAGCGAAAGAAGAGGAATGCCATGTGACCATTTATTTGTCTGTCTTAATTCTATCAGCTTCAAATTCGACAGGGCTTTTACATGATCATGATGTCGGGGATAATTGTTGCAGATACACAGACTTTAAAACTTTAGTTTTAAGGCAGAATACCCGTAATGTGGTCATTTTGAGATTCATAAAAAATCGGATTTTTTCGGGAGGCGTCGTTACGTATCCGACGCTTTTCGGGCCCTACTCGGGCGCGGTCGTAAACATTCGGCGGTGGAAAATACCACCGCCGAATGTTTACTACCACGCCCGAATGATTTCGACGTCGAGTGATTCTCATTAATTAGGGATGGACTATCTTAACTGTTTTTTATCAATTTTGAACAGAACGTCAGAGATGTCCACATAACTCCACATCTTGTTACAAATTGTTGTAACAATTATGGTAATAAACAATTGAAAATGATTGAACATTTCCAAGTTTGCACAGCTGGAAACGCAACAGGGAGGTTGAAATTTCATGATGATTATACAAAATTTATTGCGCAACACTTGAACCTCATTTCAAACTCAGCATGTTTTAATATCTAGTTTCAAAAATTCCAGGTTTTTTAAGCATAATGTAGTTCACTTAAATACATGAACAGATATTTTATAATTAACCATTTCCCAAACAAGACATTAAGCATTTTCCGAGCGTCGTCGTTACGTTTCCGAACCTATTCGGACGCGGTCGTAAACATTCGGCGGTGGAAAGTTCGGCGGTGGAAAGTTCCACCGCCGAATGTTTTCGACCGTGCCCGAATAATTCCGACGTCGCGCGAATCTCATTAGGGATAGACAACCTTAAAAGATGCTTTCCAGAGCTTTTCCTATGAGGAACGTATAAATCTTGTCTTGCTTGAAACTGGACAGCGTTGAATCTGTTCAGATTGCAATAGATATCCCTCTTGCTTTAAATGGGAACGTTCGAACATTTCACGACAAAAATCATCTGACTGGGAATATTTTCTCTGCATAGTGATAATTGTCTAGACTTTGTACATTTATTACGATGACATCTATACAAATTATTCACCTTATGGCGTTAGGGTCAAAATGGTTTAGAGACAATTAGACATTTTTGCAGTAGCCAACAGAAACTATGTAGTATGACTTATGCAGAAGGGGAGTATCTATCCTAGTCTATTAAGGTATTCGCACACTAATGAACGTCAAAAATCATCGGCAAATGTCGACATATGTCGACATTTTCCGCATTTTCTTTCAAATATTTTTTCCAAAGGAAATTATTTGTGTTAGTATAATTAAATCGATTTGTTCCAATATTTTAGAGTTTTAAAGATAAAATGTTGAAAAAAATAACCTCTCACTGCATTTATCTTAAAACAAAAGTTACAGTTCAGGATTTGTTTTGATAACGTCATAACGTCACCGCCAAATAATACGACGTCGTTCCCGCGTTCTGTATAATTGACGTCGACGCGTGTATAGCTTGTTGTCATACAACTAAAACTAAATTGTAGGGAAATCGGTTAATAGATTTGTAAATGGGTGATTTGTAAGTGAATTATAATTCAATTTTCAGTTTAACCTCTTCCCAAAATCATGTCCGAAAGAATAGATACTTAAAGCAAAATAAAATTTAGCATTTTCTTTGTGTGAGTCAAAAATCGCACAAGACATGTTACCATGGCGATTTCTTTAATATTGGACGGCGAAAATTCCTCATTCTTATGTAGTTTACATAATAAAAAAAGTTTTGCAACAAAATGTAAATATCTGTAGTAACCAAAATAGTTTTGTTTTAACATAAAATCAAACGTTTACACAATAGATTATAGCTAGAGAACACAAACAGATGAATTTTATACCGCAATCGCGTGCGTTTCGCACTCCAGGTGCGCATTTCCGGTTTTCATGCTTGCCATGGTATTCATGTGTATGGAGCATAGTTCTAGAAAACATTTAGGTGTGAACGTAATTGTCTTTGCCCAGTATAAAAAAGCCACTAAAAAGAGTTTTCTACAACGCTGTGGGACTACGCCATGGACTTACGTTAGAAGGACGTTATATCGCTAATGTGTTTCTACGTGGGAGAACCGGCGAATAAGATGCCTTTTTGAATTTTGCGCATCTCAAAGCATAAGTAACAATTTGAGGATGCTATGTGAGCCAATTTGTGTGGTTTGAGATAGTCCCGGTCAAGGACGTCGTAGAAAAAGGCCACGAGAAGATGACCGTCATAATTTCGTTACGTCACGACAAAGATGTTCCTTATCAACACCAAAACTTACGAGTGGCTTCCACAAGAATTTCAATATAGAGTATCCACACTTACCATCCGTGATCGTCTCCACAGATGAATGGTTACTAGACGTTGACCATACGTTGTAATTTCCCTGACGCTACACCATGAACGCACCAGACTTGACTGGTATAGAGTCCTAAATGCTTTTAGCCAAATTAAGCGTATACAACACTGATGGACTCCCATTATCATCCATTTCTTTCTGATTTGTCACCCATAGAGCACATACGGTGCATTTAAGGAAGACGTATGCGTGATCGTACTGACGCGAACGACGTTCAATCTCTTGATAAAGAAGTGAATGTTGATACTGTGTACAAACAATTTAAGTGGATTAGAAAACTGTTCACGGTTGTTCTTGCTTGAAAATTGCCGCACAGTCGATACCGAATTCTATTGTAACTTTTTATTTTGACCCCTCACCTACGTGAAGACAATGTTTCTAACACAATATTTAACGTTACCACAAAGCGACCTTTGAATTTTCTGCGTAAATGCATATGCTAAAATATATATAACGGTTGTGAAATAAATATCACAGAAAATACATTTTTTTCAATTAACAAATTCAGTGTTGCTAAACTTTTTTTACATGGTATATTTACTTCCTACGCATGTGTAGATATTTTTCAAGTTCTGATTAGAAAGGCCCCACTAATACTTAATGTTGAATGACTTTTTAAATATGACAACCCCCCAAAAAATCAAACAGATTTTCAAGAGAATTTTGCTGCTATGCATTCCGACTTTTGCATTTTTTCAAATATTATTGTTGCAACAATATGTCAAGAGTATTTTTTTTATAGTAGTATATTTAATAAGCTCTTGTTTGGTGCATGAATTATAGATGTTTCTGGAAAATGTCACTTTTTATTTAGGTTTGAACATCTGTTACTCAGTGCGCGAAAAGCCCATTTTTCATATCGGTGTGATAAATCTTAAATTTGTCATAAAATTGTAAAATGTCGGTCAAATTCCCTTATTTTTTCAGAAAAGGTGTCTCTTTGTATGTAGATTGAAAAAATAAAGTGATCCACCCCGTAGAATTGTATGCCCATTAGTGTGTGAATACCTTAAAAAGACCATTGTAAAAGAGCTACATATAAGAGGGAGTAATACCTTTTAAAAAAAGGGCAAGCCATTTATTGTGAATTATACCCTATATTGAAGGTACTCATTAGAATCATGCGAATTCATAACATAGTGCTTGAATTGAAATAAAAGAGTTAGAATGTCTTTACCCTATCTTATCTGTCGTTCTGTATTTGAGATCAAACGAATTCATAACATAGTGCTTGAATTGAAATAAAAGAGTTAGAATGTCTTTACCCTATCTTATCTGTCGTTCTGTATTTGAGATCAAACGAATTCATAACATAGTGCTTGAATTGAAATAAAAGAGTTAGAATGTCTTTACCCTATCTTATCTGTCGTTCTGTATTTGAGATCAACACGGATACACTTACGTACACACAGACTGATCAAAATCCACGTTGGCTCGCATTTTGGTGAAGGTATTAACCCTTTCCCAAACGGCAAAAATTCAGGGTGTTCTACTTCAAAAACTGCCACAAATGACACAATAGAAGTTATTAGAGATAGAATTGTGCAAAATATGGCAAAGAAAATATTAAGACAAAAAGAGAAACTGCTGGTTAACAGCAGTTTCTTCTTTTGTTTCAATGTTTTCCCAAGCTTTTCTAATAGGGACGTCAAAACCAGGTCTTGTTTGGGAGAGGGTTGAAGGAAGCTATGACAGAACAATGATGTACATTGTACCTCATCAGACCTCACGGAACCATTTCGAAATGCCAGAACGGTCTTTTATCCAGACCTAAGCTCATATGTAGCCTAATATTGTTCTTCATTTTGTTTTCTCGACATTTGGACATTTATTACGCTGACATTTGGCCAATTATTCTAAATATGCCAATCGGGTCAAAACGCTTGGTCTTAAATCCAGACATTTTCTGATATCATTCCAGGGATGATATGTAACATAACCTTTATGACAAATGGATTTTACTCTCGCATATATACGGAATCCTGTTTCCGCCATCATCTTTTCGACTTTTCACAAACTCAATTTTGATAGAAGAGTCGAAATTAGTGCGACAAACTTCCACTTGTCTACCAAAAAAAGTTAAAAATTGAGTTTGTCAAAAGTCGAAGGCGGAAACAGGATTCCGTACATATATGAAGATCAGACAGTTTCATTACAAAGAAAACAGAAAACATATCAGGTAACTCCTGTGCATCAATAGAGGTATTTAATTCACTATCAATATTTCGCAAACAATCTTTGGTTCGACAAATACTGAAAGGAAAAGGAAAATGCGAAATACCACAATTTCTTTAACTTCTCTTAGAAAACGGACCTTATTTGCAGAATCACTTTTTGTTTGTAATTTGTTTGAGTTTGGACTCACCAAAAATAATGACGGTCTTTTAATTGAATTAAGAACAACAAAGGTCGGCATTGTATGGGAAAGACCTCAATTAAGTTAGACAGTTTCACTAGGGAAGGCTTATGTCTTTCTAAGTCCGCTAGATTTATTGAATGTAAAATACTGTAAAGGGTTTATATTTTTGATACAAAAAACGCAAGACAAATATATCGAATTTATCTTCCTAAAATCCCAAAAGCTTTCACGATTTGAAACCTGTTCTCTTAAAATGTCCATAAATAACCAGTTTAATATATTTTCTCGAGCGAGTACAGCTGACTTTAATAAATGAAGGAGCTTGCAATATTCTCTTGCGATTCAAAATAAATATCTCGAATAACGTGTTTCAAGTGAGTTTCTAGGTAGATTTATAAGATAAATATTGACAATTATTACAGGCTTTGCCAAAATTTGCTTCAAGGACATTTTTGTAGCATTACTGTACTGGTTAATCGTATCAATCCTATTATCTGGTGACATATTTCTGGACTCTCTAAAAAAGTAGTCCGTCATCAAGCGTAGTTTCCGTCGCGTGACCTTGACATAATTTCCAATTCCTCTCTAAAATATACCAGAGCTTGCTTAGGTACTACCAATTTCCTTCGCAGTTATCTACCATGAATCAGATTTAAATCTCTGCCACCATAACATTGACCTATCAACAGTTTTAAATAATTGAACCTTTTTATCTTGATTTTAAAAAGTAAAGACAATTGTGATATTGTTTTGAAATCGTTAGTTGTTAGATAGGAACTAAATTAAAAGATAATTTGAATGACAAATATTGTACATATATATTTTACGCCGCTCCTTCTCGTCGTTTTTCGTGAGCCCGACACGCCCGAGTATGAAAAAAAAAAAAAAAAAAAAAAAAAAAAAAAAAAAAAAAAAAAAAAAAAAAACACCATCTTGGCATATGTCACGTAGGCCTAATCATATTATCATCACGTGATTTTCGCTGTGGCAAGAATTACGTACCTCTGACGTAATCACTGTTTTGAGGTTGAGGTTTTGCAATAATATGAAGTCCGAGGTTGTAAATTGTTTAACTCGACGATATTCATGATCATACTGTCCAGAATAAGATTCTGATCGGCGTAAGATGGTTATACAATTACACTTCCATTGTACACAATTAAACCCATCAGTTTGAAAGCACCACCAACGTGTCTTGATTCATATTTTCTTTTTCTACTTTACTATGGTATACATGATAAAAAGTAAACAGAAGAAAAAGTATTCTGAGTTTGATAGCATTTTTGATGTTGAGCATGTTACAAAGGTGTATGGTGAGAGTGATGAATCAAACTTCTGCCTGAAGATGTACAATTCTTGTGAGGTGTCCAGTTTTGTTTATTCTTCCATTTTTGTCTAATTAAAAGGTTACTTACACAAGATATAATTTTATATTTTACACAAGTCTTGTTTACTTTTCATTTAAATCGTCTATCGAACACTATTTGATACTTTGTAAATGATATCAGAGATGTGTTCGGAATGTGAAACATGTTTACTTTGGCTGCCACCAAGTATATAAGCTGATTCAGGAACTATCTGTTGCCAAAACTGCTAATCTTAAACTAGACAGATCAATGTTACTGATTTAACTGTCAATTTATATTATCGGAAACCATTAATTAGAAAAGCATGTGTTGTACCGTTTAAATGACATACGTATGTCTTGAATTTTATTTTTTTTAATGTGCTATTGTAGAGTCTATTCAACTAAGTTATCTTGGAATAAGATTTAAAGCATCTGTAAAATAAATATTCTAACTTGAACTTGAACAACTCTGTACCGGATCAAAATTGCAGACTTAAGGCTGAAATCCAAAATGAAAATGATTATACATATGAAATACGTATGTAAAAAGATTATATGTACTGGAACTCTGACTACTTTAGTTATTTGTCCCCGAAGCTGGAAAATAGCCTAGAGTTTCACTAACTTCTTCACTGATGTTTATTAACTTCTTCGTAACATAAACAAAGTAGCAAGAGTTACAGAACAAAGAAACAAGGCCCCCGATCAGACTGGAGTAAGGTACACACATATCTAGACACATGTTAGTCTTGATTTCCATGAAGCTTTTTCCGGGCCCATTTGAAAAAGCAAGAACTGGTTTTGACGACCTTCCCATTTCGACTGTTGAAAATATTCAGGGAAGAGAAGCTAGTAAGTTAACCAGAAATATTTTTCTTTCCATATTTTGCGTTTTATAATTTCAATAAAGTTCCCTTTTGATTAATGTGACCCGTCGCGTTAAAAGGGACCTTATGGGTTTTGTGAAAAATATCGACCCTAGTCAGTCTGCACAGTCCGCGCAGCCAGACTAGGGCCGACATTTTTCACTTTTATATAATTTTCTGAATCTGGAATGTTTTCGCTATCTTACTGTGTTTTCATTTTTAACATACGGGATCTGGTTGACCTGTGCTGAGTCTGACAAGTTTGTCAAAATTTGGGGTTTTTGGAGTTCGGATAAGGTCCCTTTTAGCGTGACGGGTCACATTTACATTTACGTTCTGAAACTATCAGGAATTTAGTTGTTTGGAAAATGTCTATGTTTCAGAAAACAGTAAAGATCACATGTTTTGTTTGTCATCACTTAGTGTAACTACAGTATTCATAAACTCGTTTACAATATTACTGTATAATTTTGTTCCCACATCAATAACTAACACAACTAAAAATCGTAACCATGCCATAATCAACTAGAAATCGTAAGGTCCATGCCTTAATCAACTCAAATGTCTTGCATTCATTAGGCGTGTTATTCCACCAAATAATAAAAGAAACAAAAACTCGGCCTTCATTAGCGAACTTTATTCTGGAAGTTGTTCGTTAACTTGTGTTTTCTGTCACAAAATCAGCGACAACTGGTAATTTTCAGCGCAAGTAACGATCTCTCATTTGTCACACACTTCAACAGTTGTAATTCACGTGTTTTATTTAACGCACTTCATAAACAAGTGTCGTTCTTCAAGATATCCATGATAGGAAAGAATTTGCCAAATATCATCAAAAGAAGAAAATGGTGATTACCCCTTTTCAACCTTCATGAAAAAGATTTCCGCTGGAACATGAGACATCTGAGAACTATCACAGTGTATAATCACGTGACTCAGAATTTCCGATAATCTGCAATATCTTTTTTAATACTTGACCAATTTGAATTCAGTTTGAAGCAAAAAAGGTGTGAAAATGCCAGGAATAAGCTGGACGTGTTGGATTTTTTGAAAATTCAACTGATAAAAAAAGTTATTGAAGATAAACCAAAATTTTGGTTTATCTTCAATAACTTTTTTATCAGTTGATTTTTCAAAAATCAGCGACGTCCATCTAATGTGTTACGTCTGTCCACATTCTCTGCTTCAAACCGAATTCAAATCGGTCCAGTATTTACAAAATTATTGAAGATTTTATGAAAATATTGTATCACGTGATTATCCACCGTGACTATGTGGACATTAGTCAATCTGTTGTATAGTTGCAGTCTTGTCACAATTCATGTTTTATTTATTGCTCACCATTGTAACTTCAGAGAGCCAAAATAAAAGTATTCCCATCAAATTGCGTTCAAAACAAGACAATTTTGTTGCATGGCTGCATCAAATGACACAACGCCTTTTGGTATTACTGTATAATTCAAAACAATGCCATGTTCTTCGAGTAGGCGGGTTCCAGAACAAGATACATGTAATTGTATATGAATGTGAGTGAAACTCTGATGTCATGTTATCTACATTTACGGAATCTAATATATTTTAAAAGATAACACCAAGAATTTGCTTATGCCAAAGGCTGTCTCTTCAGTTGCGTTTTCGAGTTCATTAGAACAAAACAATGTTTAGTTAAGGCTGAATGATCTACTCAACAAAACGTCTGAAAGCATAGAAAACAAGACACAATTTATCGCTTCAGTTTATCGCCTTTAAATTATTCAGCCATACGTATGTAAATGTTAAAAGCCCAATTTTCTGCAAAGTAGATGCAATTTACGATCAATTTTGAAATCTCTCTAGGCTTTCAGCACACACCGTAACACAGATTTATCTTTCAAATGATTTTAGAGAAGATGTAAACACGGTGTATAATCACGTGACTCAGAATTTCCGATAATCTTCAATAATTTTGTTAATACTTGACCAATTTGAATTCGGTTTGAAGAAGAGAAGGTAGAACTATGTTAGGAATAAGCTGGACGTGTTGGAATTTTGAAAAATCAGCTTGTAAAAAGGTTATTGAAGATCAACCAAAATTCTGGTTGATCTTTAAAAACTTTTTTATCAGCTGATTTTTGAAAAATCCAACACGAAAATCTAATGCGTTACGTTTGTACATCTTCTCTGCTTCAAACTGAATTCAAATCAGTCCCGTATTGGCAAAATTATTGAAGATTTTCTGAAATTGTTGCATCACGTGATTATCCACCGTGGTAATTAACACTTTCCAAATGCTTAACTGTCCCAAGTTAACCCTTTAACATATGTTTTTGCCGAAATTGAAAACTTTACTTTTCATAAATTGCAAAATAGGACTGTTTCGATTTCAAAGATGTTGCAGATGACGTAATCGAATATTGAAAAAAAAAAGATACATGTATGATTTGTGAAGAATACAACAGATAAAGTATTTCGATGACGGACAACAAAACCAGGTCGTTTTTCAGAAAGGATTGAACGATATTAAAACGTATAGAAAAACACACTTTCTCAAAGACCAAATGTTACATTTTCCAACAGTAAGTGTTGTCCAGACGATGATTTAGACGGGAAAAGACTCAATTCTGGTATTTTCTTCTTTTGCCTCGATGTTTTCCCAACCCTCTCATACCATTTACGTGAAAGCCAGACCTTGTTTGGGAAAGGGTTAACGAAGACAATATGAAGCATTATAAATATGTCTTAGAAACCATTCCAGAATACAAATACACTGAGGTATATTTTCTTTGCAAACTTCGCGGGTTTTTAGTCACCCGCAGTTTAATTCCAGTTTAAATCCTCTTTTTAATTACGCCTGCTTCTTTCATGTGTTTGTATATTGTTATAAATGTTCTGGAATCAAGCGTTGTTCTGAGTGAACCTTTATCTGTTTAATTTATGGCTTCTGATTGCTCCAAGATAAAAACTGCTTTATCCGAAAATCGTCGAAGATGACTCTGAATGATAATTATGTCAGACCATATAGAACATGTATTGAACTAATGATTTAAACCTGAACCAGAGCTAGATAAGAGGGGAAATGACTTTTTGAAATGTTACTATTAATAATTTATCAACCATTTGTTTTGAGTACGATTCAAATGAGTATTCACAACATAGGATTTGGATAAAAAAATAACAAATTCAGAACTCAGGAAAAATGTTGTCAACTGAAACCCGATGTATATAATGTGTGTAGCATGCAAATAAATTGTCACTAAAATGTTTGAAATGTTTTGTATTTTTTTATCCTTACACATTAAGGTTACTAGTAGTCACACAAAAGTTAACAAAAAAAAAATATCAAGCTCTGTAACAATTGAAAGAAACATTTTCATTTCTCAAGCATGGCCCATTCAATTTTATATTACATTATGAGGTCCAATAGACCCCAAGCTAGGTTTCAGCTATAGTATCAACACCGTTGAGTGTTCGTGCAAAATAGTTTGTGCAAAAACTATTTCGGGCTATATTGATATCGGGTCAACTGGGCACTAAAAGACTGAAAAGGGGGATAACTATAAGGAATAAAAGAGTACATTGGATTTCTTTATCGAACACCACGTTAAATCTGTTGGCATATAACTCAATCTGATGTTGAAAGGATTTTCGAATCAATTAATTAATACCAATTAGATAATGTGTAAGGGGTTTCCTAAAACCACCCATCTGGTTAGGAAACTATTTATCAGCCAGAAGAACGTCTCAAGTGATAGGCTTGCTATTACAATGTATTATAATGTATTCCACGTTTCTAAAGGATATGCAGATGACATAGTTTTGCACTATAATGTCAAACTGACGTTATTACATTACATTCTAAACACTTCGTGCAATTTCTAGCGTTATCCATGGCAACGGAGATAGAAGGTACCCAGATTCGTGGTGAGATTTGTGGTAAAGTTAGGGGCAAAATTACACATTAGGGGCGGCATACCTTTAAATAAAAATTACAACCCATCATTAGATACCAAACACTTCGTGTATATTCGGAAGTCTTTTCGTAGCAACGGAAATTGACGAGGTATTCCTCGTCAATTCCCGTTGCTATGGATGACGCCCGAAAATGTGCGATGACATCTCTTTTAAATTTCCGTTGTCACGGATGACACCCGAAGATGCACGACGTGTTTGGTATCTAACGATGGGTGGTAATCCTTATTTCAATCTTGGAAAGTTACTGTAGGATATATCATAAAGTGCAATTTAAGGTAGAATATCCGTAATGTGGCCATTTTGAGATTCATAAAATATCGGGTTGAACATTACGAGCGTCGTCGTTGCGTATCCGATCTTATTCGGGCGCAGTCGTAAATATTCGGCGGTGGAAAGTTACACCGCCGAATGTTTTCGACATTGCCCGAATAATTCCGACGTTGTGCGGATCTCATTTGGGATAGACTACATTAATATGAGTAAATGCTTCATTGGTTGAAGGACTATAATACAAGAGGACCATGATGGTCCTATATCGCTCACCTGAACCAAGATGATATGAGCCATTGTTATGTTTGAATCAATTAATATTTGTGACATCAAGACTGAAAACAAATTGATGGTCATCGACATTATGTTCCTGTTTTGTCTTTATAGGTAAATATATCTGGTTGTAAAGAGTGAAAACAAGGTAAAAACGAGAATTTTGTCCATTTCAAGGGCAGATAACTCAGCAAATGCTTGTCTATTTGTGCTGAAGTTCAAACTCATCCATGATCTTATGGTGATTAACCATTATATCCAAGATCAAAGTTTTGTCTTGATTAGTCACTATTAATTTTGTGGTTGATAGAGTAAAAACAAAGTCGAAAACAGCAATTTTGTCAAATTCAAGGGCATGTAACTCACGGCTTTCTCATCCAATCAGACTGAAATTCAAAGTCATCTAAGATCTTATGGTCAACAACATTATTAAATTGTAAGTCTTGATTGGTCAATAATTGTAAATGCCAGAGAGTAAACAAAGTTGAAAAACAGTCTATAACAACAATTTTGTCAAATTCAAGGGCATATAACTCATGACTTTCTCATTCGATCACACTGAAATTCAAAGTCATCCAGGATCTAATGGTCATCAGCATTATGTACAAGTTTTGTCTTAATTGGTCAATATTTGTAGATGCTACAGTATAAACAAAGTAAAAAAACGTCGAAACGTCAATTTTGTCAAATTCAATAGCATATAACTCATGATCATCTTTTTAACCGATCAGGCTGAAAATTGAATCATCTGACATGTTATGGTCCTTAACATTGTGGCAAAGGTTTGTCTTTATTGGTCAATAATTGTAGATGCTAGAGAGTAAAAAGTCAAAAACAACATTTTTTTCAAATTCAAGGGCATATAACTCACAACTTTCTGGTCAGATCAGACCAAAAATCGAACTCATCCAAGATCTTATGGTCACTAATATTGTGTTAAACATTTGTCTTGATTGGTCAATAATTGTAGATGCTATAGTGTAAACAACGTCGAAAGCAGTCAAAAAGACAATTTTGTCAAATTCAAGGGCAGATAACTCAGGGTTTCCTGGTCCAATCTGACCCAACATCGAACTCATTCGAGATCTAATGGTCACCAACATTGTGTCCAACTTTTGTATTGATTGGTCAATATTTGTAGATGCTAGAGTGTAAACAATGTCAAAAGTAGCCATTTTTTACATTCAAGGGCAGATAACTCCTGACTTTCTGGTCCGATCTGATCCAAATTCAAAGTCATCCAAGATCTTAATAGTCATTAACATTGTGTTAAAGTTTTGTTTTGATTGGTCAATAATTGTATATGCTATAGTGTAAACAAAGTCGAAAATGGTAAAAAACGACAATTTTGTCAAATTCAAGGGCAAATAACTCCTGACTTTCTAGTCCCACCTGACCCAAATTCAAACTCATCCAAGATCTTATAGTCATTAACATTGTGTTAAACATTTGTCTTGATTGGTCAATAATTGTAGATGCTATAGTGTAAACAAAGTAAAAAACGGTAAAAAACGACAATTTTGTCAAATTCAAGGGCAGAAAACTCCCGACTTTCTAGTCCAATCTGACCCAAAATTGATCTCATCTGAGATCTTATAGTCATCAACATTGTGCCCAACTTTTGTATTGATTGGTCAATATTTGTAGATGCTAGAGTGTAAACAATGTCAAAAGTAGCTATTTTTTACATTCAAGGGCAGATAACTCCTGACTTTCTAATCTGATCTGACCCAAATTTGAACTCATTCGAGATCTCATGGTCATACATGTTTTGACCAAGTTTGGTTAAGATTGGCTTATATTTGTAGATGCTAGAGTGTAAACACCAAATTGTTGACAGACGGACGGACGGACGGACGGACGGACGGACATACGGACAGACGGACGACGGACAAAAAGCGATCACAATAGCTCACCTTGAGCACTTTGTGCTCAGGTGAGCTAATAAGGAGCACATGTTGTAATATACATGTATGAATTATTGAAAGTGAAATTTCCAAACAGGAGCACTATGTAGACTAAAACGCACTTTAGCCATTGTATTAGCAATAAAATGTCGTAAAAGGTTCTCCACAGATAATCTCGTTAACAACTAACAATTATCTGGTTGTAGGATACATCTAAAGTGATAACCTAACTGAATATTTCATATGTTTAATCAGTTCGTATGACATTCGTCAGAAACAAAAAAAGTAAATGTTGAAAATGTACTTTAAAGGACCACTTTACTAATGTGTAGATATCTTCCTATTACCAACACTATTATATCATTTGCTATTAGACATATCAGTAGAATGTCTTGATAATCGAGCTGCTTGTTTGACATTAGTATTACACAATACGTTTACGTTCAAGTTAGAAATATAACTAACACGTTATCAGTAATTTATTACAGCGAAAATGAAAATAGAAAATATTTCAAAACATCTATTAACTAATGTGTTGAGAATGCTCGTATTACCACCCATCTCGTTAGCTTGCTGTCAGTTATCTGTCAGTAAAACGTCTTGATAGTCTTACCCAATGTTTCATAAGTCTACATTACACGAGGTGCTAGGCGGCTCATGTTAGAAATATAACAGAGATTTTATCAATGATTTATGTAAGAGAAATAGGGCCTTGCAGTCAGAGTGGTCTAATATTGTGAAAGGAATAATTTCAGCTAAGTTAGACTTTGCAATCTAATCGGCCTAATCCAGACAAAACAACAAATTTACAAAAAATGTTTATTTGTCTATTTCAGTAGATTAAAGGGACTCGTCTATGTTGTCAAATCTATAAACAGGTAGATCTAAATGTTTCCAAAAATATTATATGGATTGGTGAATCTGTATGGGTACAACATTTCTGTCTAAGAAAAAATCAACTGAATTTCATTTAGTCCTTCTAAATCAAGTATGTTTCTAACTTAACCCGCTCCAAAAGAAGACCTGGGCCGCGTTTTACTAACATAGATTTTCGCAAAAAACTTGTAACAGCACATCTGATTGAAAGAGAAATAATAACAGTAGTTATTCGGCCAATCAGATCTGTTGTTGTTTCAAAAATGTTCGTAAGTTTGTTAGTAAAACGGGCCCCTGGTTTTGACGTCCCTAATAGAAAAGGCTTGGGAAAATATTAAAACAAAAGAAGAAACTGCTAATAACCAGCAGTTTCTCCTTTTGTCTCAATATTTTCTGAGCTGTATCATACACAAATCTTTTCTTTATCAACATTCATTTTGTCGTCTGCAGCAGCTTTCAAATTGGATTGCCCTAAAATTTTGTCGTTTTGGAAAGGGTTAACCTACCCACACTTTCTATTTATGGTATGCCTAACATTAATTTTATAGGAACTGGGCCTTGGTAGATATTGAGACTGGGCCTTAATAAGTATTGAGAAACTTAGCTAAAATTCCTTTCTTTCTCTTTGGCCTAAATAATGCAATGTACTTCACAACAATTCAAACTCTGACTCTTCCCATGTTGTTCTGATCCCTGATATATCTAGCATTTAAGTATCAAATAGGTATTTTAAAACTACCCCATAATGTTTATGATTTGTTCTAAAAGTATAATATTATGTACTGAATGTTTCATGATACTTTTTAGAGGCACCATGGGTCTCGTGTAGGAACTATGACACACATTTTCAACGTTTTATTGCAGAGAAATCAAACTTTGAAAGAAAGACGCATTTTGTTATTACGAAAGGGAACATCATATGCTCATGGCGTGTTTCGAAACATGAGCAATGCACCCTTGTAGATACTTTTATACTTTAAAAAAATCTGTGTTTTTGATCAACTAAATAGAGGATTGTTTTTCTTTGGCACTTTTTAGCACAGTTTTAACTTACGCTAGATTATGCAATGATGTTCATTCATGTGCATAGCTACAACTTATGCTTTTTGTGTTTATCTTGATATTTCTAAGAAAATAAATGGAGTTACTGAAAGTAATTTAATTAATGCTCCAATACATATATCATATAAAAATCCTAAAGGACAAACCTTTTCATAAGCTGATGCAACCCAAAACTAGAAAAAAATCATAGGTCAATAACTGCATTTATTCTGGGAGCAGACTGGTCGAATGAAAATAAATATTGCTAATTCAAAAATTGAACATCAGTTGATGCAAGGAGTGTTTTATCTTGTTCTAAATGAAGTATTCCAGGTCAATGACGTTTTTTTTCTGTCTGTGAACACATTTCTTCACTTAACATTGAGATCACGAGAGTGAAGATTGATTCATCAATTATTGTCCGACTGCTAAAGTAATGACGCTGATTACTGTATGCAAATGAGCCGTAAACAGGCATGTGGAGTACAAAGAGAGTAATCAAAGAGAGCAGTGATGACCTATAAAACCTTCATTTCTTCCCGCGTAATAACCAAGTGCAAAATCAGCTTGTTAGTTTATCATATTAGCCCATCATCTTATCGCATAGTCTGGGTTTGACCACAGGGTAAACGATATGAAGAAAAGAGCGTACATTTCATATAACTAGCTTCACCTCGGCATGTTCTGTTTATAGTCGATGTACTTTTTCGATTTCATGTATATGTCGGAGCCCACATTGGAATCTAGGCCGATCCGGAATTTGGACTAGTCCAGATTAGAATTCTAATTTGGTCTAGGCAGATTCTGGATTGGTCTAGGCCAGTATGGAATTCCAATCTGGCTAGGCAGATCTAGAATCTGTCTAGGGCACTTTAGAATCCATTGCTAAATCGATATTAAACGTAGATATATCATGCAAATATCACAGTTATACATGTTTGATTAGATCTATAAACTATATTTGTTTTTGTTTCTTAAAATCAAGGAATAATGACCATTTATTCATCTTGGATTATGTGAATAAATAACATTGTTAGACATGGACAAAGAAATAGGTTAGAGCTCTTAAATCTTTTATGTTTTCTCTTTTCTTAACAATACATAATTTTGACGCTTCTAAAAGCTAGATTTTAAAAGAACATAATTACATATTCATAGATATCATATCAAAAAGGAACTATTCAAACGGATAAATTATAAGTTGGATAAAGTTATTCTAATTTCAAACAAGAGAAGTTTTGAAATAGTTACAGATAGAATACACCATTTTGTTTACTCGTATGATTGTACTAGATTTTTTGTGGGTGCTGTTTCTTCAGTCTATTTTCAATGCATGAATAATTGATCATATATATTGTTTCTTTTTTTATAAAATGGATAAAACTGGGAAACAATTTTAATTTTCTAATACAGGTATAAACAAAATTTATTTTGTATTCATGCTATGATAAAGATTTACTTTGCTATCATTCATTTTTAAGAAAAATGTATGAAAATATATTTTCAAACTTAATTCATGGGGGATTTTCACATAAAATCATTGTTAACAATAGATTCCAATCTGGCCTAGGCCGGTCCCGGATCGGCCTAGCCAGATTGGAATTCTTATCTGGATTAGAAACTTTCTAGGCCGATTCCAGATCAGTCTAGTCCAGTTTAGAATTCCAATTTGGACTAGGCCAGAGTAGAATTCTAAACTGGACTAGGCCGATTCCGGATCGGCCTAGATTCCAAAGTTTCCTCCGACATATATTTCCAACATATGCTCATTTACATCATGCGCGGTTGGGAATCAGGCGAAACAACAACAACATTTATTGCAAGAAATCTTATTTGAATTAGGTTTCAAGCAGAGAAGACGGAAAACGGAAAAATACCAGGGATTTTGTGGACGTTGTGGGTCCATTAAACGTCACAATATAAAAAGTTTTTGATGACCAAACAAGATTTAAGTTGGGTCTTCAATAAGCTTTTTTAACCATGTGCCGTTTAAGCACATATAAAAAATCTGATATATTTACTTAATCTCCACTTGATTATTGGAGATTTTGCTGCAACTGTTGTTGTTGTTGTTGTGTCACGTGCTTGACGGCCGTGCCATAACTTTCCATTTATCCATGCGTTGTCCTGGGCTTCACGAGTACCTTGCACCAGCAGTTCTTAATCGATTGTTAATTTCTAAACTGAATAACAAAGTATTTGGTTTTTGTAATTTTGAGTACACCAAAGAATTACGATAGCTATGAAATATCTATTCCATACCCCAAAATGAGTTCTCTGGTATTTGATAACCCATTCCATTCCTCCAACATGAGGTCTGTGGTATTTGATAACCGATTTAATTCCCCCAAAATGAGTTTTCTTGTATTTGATAACCAATTCCATTTCTCCAAAATGAGGTATCTTGTATTTGATAACCGATTCCATTCCTCCATAATGAGGTCTGTGGTATTTGATAACCAATTCCATTCCTCCAAAATGAGGTTTCTTGTATTTGATAACCCATTCCATACCCCAAAATGGTGTCTCCGGCATTTGATAATTTGAATAGCTTCGCATGCCATAAGAATTTTCAGGCTTACATAAAGTACGAATGTAAAAGAGAAGAAGCTTGTTTTATTCATTTTTCTTTTCTCTTTCAACCCGGCATATTATACTTCGAAAGCATAAATCAGTAGAAAACAGCATGCTGAGTAGAAAGCATCTCAGTTCCAGTGAAATGTTCATTTTCCCCGAGCGATAACCTCTTTAACATTTTGAGGGAGAAATGTAAAATTGGCTCGTTAATTTTCATTTCTTTACGCCAAGAGAGGTCTTCGGGCAATATATGACAGCGTAATAGAATAGCTGACAGACTAAATGCGGCGAACTCATGAAAAGATGAATGCGAACAAAAGACGGACTCTTATATATCGTCGCTTTTCAACAAAAACCTCGTAACTGCAGCTTAAAACAAGCTGCAGTAACGAGGTTTTCGTTGAAAAGCAACGGTATATGAGCTGGGATCTGGAAAAGGGGGGCATTTGAGACCTGATCTGGAAAAACGAGAGTCTCAAATGCTATAATGAACACTTTCCTAGATTGCGACCCATTTTTGTTCGGTGTATTGGTTATATTGTTCTGTCTGAAATGTGTGCGATTTGCGCATATTACGATCTATACATAGACATCATTATTTGGGAATTTTATTTCATTCTCAGATATTTTGACATAGCAAACATGAATGCTGATGCAAATATACAAGCGCAATTATTGAAATGAATACAGATGTAAGGTTTAATATTTTTATAGCGCAAAAGGGCTGTAAGCGTAAAAACTATTAATAATTCTCCTGGTTAAAAACAGTTCAACGTTGCACGGGTTCAGTTTTCGACTTTTAAAGCTTGAGCGGTACCCACGCTAAATAACATCTTAATTAGAATATGAGACGATGTACTCGGACAAACCCGTCTCTGAGTAACGTCACGGGAGCGATTATTTTACAGTTCCGACATGTCCATGACAAGAAGATTCATTGAAACTGGACTCAGACTGATATCAGATTTTCTTACAGACAGTATTTATCTTATTTAAACGTCATATGGCCAGTATTATGGCTGAGATTGCCAGGGAAAATTTGGATGTGGCAATATAATCGGAGAATAAGCTCGGTACACACCTTCAAAGGTCTCTGTGTTAACATTTGAGGATTAAGTCGGATGCCCTTGGTACCGCGATGCGCCACCTAGCGGTTGGCCCGATGGCTGTTGCAGCATAGTAGCCGTTGTCCTTATTACGAAAGCGTTTATTACGCGCCGTTTGAATGGTTACTATGCTGCAAAAGCCGCCGGGCCAAGCTGGAGGCTCGGTTAGGGTGTTTTGGTAGTACTGGTATGAGAAATGACAGGGATCCATGGTTAGGTGCTCCTGCCGCCGCGATATGACCAAAGCAGTTGAAAACAGCGTAAAACGCCAATAAAACAAATAACGACAATTAGTTGTGACGTCATTACCACAAATTCAATTCATGTTTGCTGGCAGGCATTTAATCCTTTCCCAAATGACAAAATTTTAGGGTGATCCACTTCAAAAACTGCCACAAATGACAAAATGGATGTTATTAAAGATAATATTTGTGTAAGATATGGCACAGAAAATATTGAGACAAAAATAGAAACTGCTGGTTATTAGCAGTTTCTTCTTTTGTTTCAATTTCTCAGGCCTTTTCAGTTAGGGACGTCAAAACAAGTCTTGTTTGGGAAAGGCTTAAACAACGAAAATCAAATATTGTGAATCATTTTTTTCGAATAGAACAGAACATTGATTTTGTGATCATTCTCCCATAACATTCTTCATATATCATTTATAACTGGCATCTGCAGCTATTATAACGTTCAATGTGTCTTTAAAGGGACATAACATTCCAATTTCATTTCTTTAAAGTATAGCTTGATGCAAAGATTTGTTACTCTAATGCATATAAATGCTATCAGTTTTTTAAAGTTGTAATTGATAAACGAAAAATATGCCTTTAAAGTTGAGACAGGGATGGCAAATTACATATAAATCTGTTAGGGACAACAATTTGATAAATTTTAGTACAAAAATATACCTTTCTCGTAAACGGCGCAACATTTTGGCTTGAAATTTTCAGAATTTTCATAGGAAAATATGCTCTTTCATGTCTCGCTGGAACTAATCAGATTGTCGGCTGATACATTTGTTATGAGTAACCAATTCATGACAACGGGCGGGAAAAAGCATTGCATCTGCAACTCAAAAACGCGAAGATGGGCGATTTTTCCTAAGAATTTCACTGCAATAGACAGGAATTTCCTATCTTTAATCGACGAATTATTATACTTTCGACAACTCGACTAAAGAAGCAGCTAACTTTTACCCAATCCGCATGACGTACGACGCGAAATACAACGCGCGTTAATGACGTTATCAATAATGGACGAAATAACGTAAACAACCAGCAGGACAACCGCTAGGCGGCGCTTCGAGATTTCAAGAAAATCGGACTAAATCCGCCAAGGGTGAATACAAACGAAGGTGGATTCAACCTTGGCTAGCGAAGATGCATATAAATAGACCTCGTTCAATATCGCAAAAATATTTTTTCGAGCGGAACATATATTGGATCATTTTTCTACGACATAGTTCATTTATCATTCATAATGCTTATCTCCAGACATCATAACGTTCAATGTGTCTTTAAGTGCTATCTGGCGTAGACCGAGACAGTTTACAATATTGTCGAGTTAAGGAAGACTTGACCCTTATCTATTCGAGAAAAAATTATTATACGTATGACTAAATTCCGTTCAATATCGCGACTTCTTTGTGAAGGAAAAATGACAGATCATTTTTCCCAACAACATTGTTCATTTATCATCCATAATTTCTATTTCCAGACATGATAACGTTCAATGTGTCTTTAAGTGCTATATGTTGTACACCGAGACAGTTTACAATACTGGACCCTTATCCGTGTGCGAGAAAATAAGATGCATTATGATTTGAGACCACATCGTTGACTTTGTTACGCAATTAAGAAACAATAAAATGAACTCTCACTCAACCGATTGCTCACCCGCCCATTTTTGGAAGACAACTACAGTCGACACTCCTTGTGTCGAGGTCAGAGGGGCCGTCAAAATACCTCGACATATCCGAAGTTCGACTTATCCAATTTTCTTCGGTTTCGATAAAATTGATATTTGACCGTTTATGAAACTAATCAAGTTTGATTATTATTAAAATATAGTAGGAAAAGGAAAGAAATTGCTCGTTCGAGCAATTTCTATCCTTTTCCTACTATATTTCAATGGCTGTATTCAGTTCGAAATAATTTTGTTTGAAAAAAATTATGGTCATTGATGAGGACGGGACCAGATTTGAGCATCGACTTAAGCGAAAATTCGACTTGTCCGATGTCGACATAACGAGTGTCGATTGTACATGTTTTTTAATAGTTTGATCATAAACGCAGAAAGTGACACTTGGGAAAGCCATTTACTGATATTCCAGATTTGTGTCTTTCCTACACTCGATAGACTGTTTGAAAAAAATCTCCATTTTTGGCTTCTATATCGTCACTTTTCTTAAAAAAACTCGTAGCTGCAGTTTATTTTAAGTAGCAGTTACGAGGTTTGAAAGAATTGACGCTTTTTTTGCGACAAATAAATATGTCCTCGTCCAGAATTGTCCTACCACTTGACTGAATAGGGACTGATTTTATCTAGTAAACAATGACGTAAAATCGGACAAACAATAGTATATCGCGGGTGTTGTTACCCCGACGGTGTATCAAAACATAACATTATACCAAGTCTATTTTTAGCACAAAATTCATCGCCATTAGTCATTGATCCTTGTCAGACTGCTCTTATGCAAATATTAGTCTGGCAGCATGATAGTCTCAAATAATTCAAATACGTCTTTATCAATGTTCTTGAACGTAGAACTGTGGTGGTGTATGTACCGTTTACATCACACTGAAATAAATCAAAGACATCTTTTGGTGGTTTTGCCCTATTTTCTAGGAAAAACTTTATTTACAAAGTAACAGTTGTATAAAATGCATCTTAATTCCCAAAGCACCTTTAAGAGACAGTGACATTTGACGCAGACTTTGTTAGATCGCCTTTGAGAGAAATCAAGTTACGGAGAAACTGTGACATATTGCTTAGGTTTTTTTTTCTTTCTGAGTTTTTTTCTATCGTAGAAAAAAAAGAGTTCGCAATGTGGACATTATAATGGCCCGGTTGTATAAAACAATTTTAAATGAAATCTGGTGAAACAATGAATCTATCAATGCTTAACGTCAACTTCTGTTGTTTTTTCTTATTATTTTCATTTTTTGTTTATTTTCCAGCTGACTTACATATGACACAATATTTCTTTAGTTAATAATGCATCCATCTGCGTTCGCACAGCACTATTCTTGCTTATTTCGGTTTTGACGTTTCTTTGAGAACAATTTCGAAAGCGATGATTGAATTGAATAGAGAACAATGTTGATTAGTAACAATGTCTCTATTTCCTTCAATACTATAGAATGCATGTTACATATCACATTGAGTGATATTAATCTGCGGTCTCCAAAAACTTCAATTTGGATTACTAAAAAAAGTTTGATGTTCGGCAAGGGGTTGTATAGAACCAAATTTACGACGAAAAACTTTTGGTATGTTGCTGCCTTTCAACAAAACCTCGTAACTGCAGCTAAAATGTGCCGTTACAATGTTTTTGTAGAAAAGCGACTGTGTACTATTGACAGCCATCGAAAAGAACATAAACATGATCCAATACGTTAAAACAGTAAAGTTTACTGCACCCTACAGTCATATTAATAATTAATTAAGATTTCCAATGTGCGTTAATGCAATTATTGAGTCGAAAAATATAGACGTCTTTTCAAGAATATGCACTAAACAGAAAGTATTGTGCTGAAATACATGAAAATCGAATTGAAATGCCTTAAAGCTATTGTTCAAACGACCTCAATGAAACTTTAATTGTTTGTATTCAAGAAAATTCAATATGTATGTTGACTTAATTCAGTAACTTTATCCAGTTTCTATAGACGAATAAACCTTACAGAAGACTCCAGTTACAAACTTGATAAAGAACAAACTGACCTATTGTCAATTGCCAAGACTTTCGGCGACGCTAACGTCTGCAATTTGTCAATTTATACTCCGTAAGTATTGACCTGAACCTGTTGAATGTGTAATTAGTAACTGTGATGCGGAATAATCAATACTCGCTCACACTCCTCACTGTCGAGCAGAGTCGATAGTTTCCATAAGCATTGGAACTTTGTATTCTGCACGTGCTCCTCGTGTCAATATACGTCGAAGAGTAATTATTTCGCATTACAGTTACTCATTACATATTCAACAGGTTCAGGTCAATATTTACGGAGTATACCTGGGTAGAATTGTAAACAATCTTAAAAATGTTCTACTTCAGATTTCAAGGATATAAACATGCTAAAATAAGAAATACAAATATTATTCCGGGACCAAAGGAAATTAAGTTACACCTAATATGAGTAGGCGAGGTACAAAATATCCCATTTAATTTTCGGTCAGTTCCCGAGAAATACAAACATCAGTCCTGCAGCCATTTATTTATTCTATCGTCTTGCACAAAACTAGAAACTAATTAATACAGTGAAATTCAGGATAGCAAATACTTCACGGGAAATAGATGTCTAATGAATTGATTCGATACATTGTACTGCTCCATAGACAACCGTGGCCAATTTATGTTAGAATATTGCTATCTTTTGGTCGACCTTGCCTAATCCGAGTTTTCTCTGACGAAATTCGCTCTTTGATATGTTGATGTCGCTCATGAGCGACACCAACATATCAAAAAGCGAATTTCATCAGAGAAAACTCAGATTAGACCTTGCCCTGCACTCTTCATCGCACATCGTTTGTCGATCGAGCTCTTACTCCGATTTTATAATAGTGAATCTCGTCTTATCTCGGTGGTTTGGCTCTACTTCATTTTAAACAGTAGAATTTTCGGAATCCCGAACGCTTTGCTTCGCTTTCTAGAGAAAGCATGCAGCCAAATAGAATTTTTTTCTCTGTGAAAATTATAACACAGAAAGAGGAAACAGTAATTAATGTTTAAAAAAAAATAGGCCCTAAAGTAGGTTCTTGTGGGAAAACTACGAAAATATTGTTCTAGGACAGAAGAAAAAATAAGTGAAAACAAAAATTAATGAGAAGGCGGGTAACAAAATATCCCATCTAAAGATCAGTTTAATTTTCGGCCTGTTTCCGAGTCGCAGTTCGGAAAATATGATCCAGATCATATTGGACTTTCAGGTTTAGCGAAATGGACAAACCAGACAAATATTATCCTAGGACAGAGAATAATTACGTTACACCAAATGGTACAAAATAGCCCATCTAAATAATCAGTTCAATTTTCGGTCAGTATCCGAGAAATACAAACACTGTTCCTGCAGCCATTCATTTACTCTATAGTTCTATACTTTACCACAAACTAGTAAACCCTTTTCTACATTGATCAAAATTCAAAGACCTTGCAGTGCAAACGACAAAAAGAATGTTACAAAGTTGCATATTTTGACCTGTAAAATATTGAGGAGAAAAAAGAAGAAAATGCTTAGCATCATTTTTCTACCAATCTGTAGTGCAATCAATTTTCAGTCAGAAACAAAAATGTTCCTATGGTCGTTTAACCCTATCCCAAAACAAGACCTTATTTTGACGTCCCTAAAAGAAAAGGCTTCGGAAAACATTGAGACAAAAGAAGAAACTGCTGATAACCAGCAGTTTCTCCTTTTGTCTCAATATTTTCTGCGCTATAATTAACACAAATCATGTGCTTATCCACAACCATTTTGTCGTCTGCAGCAGCTTTGAATTTTGACCACCCTAAAGATTTGTCGTTTGGGTACAACACAAAAACACCAGATAATTAGTGAAATTCGGTATAGCAAATACTTCACGGAAAATAGATGTCTAATGAATTGATTGGATATCTCCTATTTCTCCATAGATCACTCTTATGTAAAAATCATTATTGATTGGATTTGTCTTGTCACAGCCGTTGCATTTTTGAAGTTGGGAATTTTGTCCTTTTACTTTAGCTAGTTCGACTGCTTCATCAACTTGTAAGAGGATCGAACAAAGTTTATAAGCCTGGTATTTTACATTTTTAGCGTATCTGTCAATTAGCTTGTACAATCAGATGCCTTTAAAGCAACTATTTGACAGTCTGATACAAATCTAGGGGCGAATGAGAACTTTTCTTCTAAAGAGAACTCATACCTTGGGTTTTTGTTGTTGTTGATGTTTTATTTTTTGCAAAACCTCGTAACTAATTACTAGCTAGAGCTTGATAAAAACTTAGTTTTTCAATAACACCGAACATGACCATATTGTCAGTTGACCAATAATCATCAAGTTCGCAGTATTCCTTTACGTTTTTGTTTGTAATGCAAATGATGGCGTAAGGCTATTTATAAATTGCATCGCATTTCATGCGAAAACTAGAACAGAAGAGACTGAATGAACGTACCACCGAATGGATCAAGGTCAAATCAATAAAGATTTAATGAGACTGGTCCATGTGTGAACAGTATCTTAATTATAACTGAAATAATATATCTGGTATGTTTGTTCTCAAGTCTTCATAACATTGGCATCATTTTACAATCCATAATTCACCCCGAGTTTACATTGTTGTTCAGTTACAAGTGCAATTCGCGATCTATTAAAGACAAGTCCACTTCCAACGAATACACCCGTTCCCCCTGTAATTCTAGAGAGCAAAGCATTTTATTGCATGACATTTAAGGTAAATACTGTTTTACGTTTACTCATTTAACAAAAATAATAATAAATCATTAATTAAAGGCAAAAATGTACAGGTTGTACACAATCAATGTAGATTTAAATGAGACAAGCCTCAATGTAAACAAGATCTTTATTAAAAACGAAATATTATATCTTGTTTGTTTGTCCACCGTTCTTCGTTATCCAAGGTTGACATCGGCATCGTTTTACAATCCATATTCACTCCCAGTTCATCCTGTATCTCGGTGAAGGCTATTGAACTAATATGTGTCTGTAATTGGACATTATCTGTAATTGGACATTATGTAAAAGGTACAGAATACGAGCATGAAGTTAATAAGTACAAGCTTTCTTTGGTGTTACATAAAATATACTCCTTTTGAAATGGATTGTCTTGCCTACATATCATTGCTTTTTAACAAAAAAAAAAACCGTAACTGCAGCTTAACAAGCTGCAGTTACGAGGTTTTTGTTAAAAAGTATCGATATGCTCCAAATGTACTCATAAACTAATCTTGTGATCATGGTGCCACTTTTGGTACAAGCTTATAACTAACTAGCGATTTCCAAATGGCCAACACAGATGACCATCTTTCCTTCAAAAGAAATATAAATTAGAAAAGGAGGATATGGCTAGCATGCCGAGAAAGCTTGTAGCACGTTTAAACACAGCCGTCATATGAATAGAAGTTTTATCACGGGTGGTAAACTTTGGAACGACCTCCAAAAAGAGGTAGTGAATTTCTGTTCCCATAGCACATCCGGGAACTCGCGAGGTCGGTCCAATGGCTAAAAACGTGTAAACAAAGGTAGGTGTCGGTGGTTCTTTTGATTGTTTTCGAGGTTTCTAGCGAAAAATGGACAATTATGGCAATGCTATGTCGTGTAAAAATGACTTCTCGACGCATACGGCCCAAATCTGCGGTCGCAACCGAAGTTATTTCCGCTTGATCGTTTTTAAAATTTCGAACACGATATTGTTTTTTCACAACAGTTTGTCAACAACTGTCACCTTTTTGCATAATTTGTGGTTTTCCGCGAAGAATACAGCCCCGGTACGTTCGTCCTGGGGAAACGTGTACTCTGTATCATATATCCTGTTAAAAACGGCAACGGGGCGCATTTTTTAAGAAAAGTATTGAGAAAATTGCAGTAGAGGTCGTTCCAACAAGGTGGAGCTTGTTCCAATTTGAATGAGATTGTTCCCAGTGCTCTCCTGTTTTATACAATGAAATAATACCTGTGATATCAGACCAGCCAAACTAAGACAAAAATTAAATGATGGCGTTTGAAATATCAGAATTATCGTCATATCAGAGCCGTCGCTTTGTCTTGTGTGGTGACTTTGTTTTACATGAAAGTCTGTTTCTGATGTTTCTTAGACTCTACGCATGGATCTCTTGAAATGCACTTTTAGCTCACCTAAGCACGAAGTGCTCGAGGTGCGCTATTGTGGTCACTTTTTTGTCAGTCGTCCATCCGTCTGTCTGTCTGTCCGTCTTAATGTAAAGATCTCTATGTAACCCGTCACGCTAAAGGGACCTTTTGTGAAGTTCATATTCTTTTACTGTGATTTCTGCATGCGAAAGATTTATGTAGTTATTGTCCATGAAAGGTTAAATATCGGTAATATGTATGTATGTAATATTTCTTGAAAAGGGGTTTCAAAGGAAAAACCGCGATCAATAATGAACCTACTGCACCCAATGCCTATAACGTAGTGTAGAATAACGAGGAGTAAACCCTGACTTATTGTCCTGTTTAACCCTTTCCTAAAAGAAGACTGCTTTCACGACCCTACAGAGTAAATGTTTAAAAAATAAACTTTAGGGGAAAAAGAACATTCTGACAATCAGTATTTCTATTTTTTCTAAATGTCTTCTATGCCATTTCATTACATTTTCTAATTTCAGACTCACTCACTTCAGACTCACCCATTTTTCGTCTTTGTCAGCTTTCAAATTGGTTAGTGTCTTGTAAAGTGTTAATAGAATTATAGTCAATAACCATAATAAAAGAACAGAGAAAGACTGCTCTTAAACAGTCCAAGTCGAGTGTTTTCTATTGTGTCCCTCGCCAATGCTCTCAAAGGTTCTTTTACTGAAGCTTGTCATCACGATTTTATGGATCAGTAATAAAGTAGCGTTGTCACAATACCCAATTTAAGAAGCAATTCTAAGAAATTCAGGTGTCACTCCTGAATGGAATGGACCAGTTAAATAAAGTAAAAAAAAAGTCAACTTTCTCAGTGTATCTCAAAAGTTTTCTTACACTATATGACTTAAAGAAGGCCTTATATTACCGGTATATTTGACACCCAGAAAAGGGGGTAAATGAGCACCCAAATCGTTGGCATTTCACGCAAACACAACTACGCACCAAATTGTTGAAAACAAGCAGTTTGACCGAAACTGTACTTATACACATCAATATTATCATCAGTAGCCTTTCATTTAGCAAAACTGCATATTAAACATTTCACCCTTTTCTACGAACAAAATCATCGTGAAAGGATATCAAATTTTAAGGATTTTTTTGTTGTTAATTTGTTTGGTACTACTTCCCGGCATCGTTTCCATTGCGGAATGTCTCCAATAGCTACATATAGAGGGCGTGAAGCCAAATCTAAAATTATCATATGGGTTCTAAAACATAATTATGATGTTGTTCTGATTCGAATCGTCTCACCTCGGGTAGCTATTAATATATAGATCAACCGTTTTACTTTCGGATGTGTACACACAGTCGACACTCGTTATGTCGATATCGGATAAGTCGAATTTCCGCTGAAGTCGAAGTAAATGTCCGACCCCGTCCTCACCAATAGACATAAAAAGTTTAAACAAAATAATTTCGAAAAAATATGACCATTGAAATTTAGTAGGAAAGGATAGAAATTGCTCGTGTCGAGCAATTTCTTTCCTTTTTCTACTATATTTCAATTATGAACGCACTTGGTGAGCAACAAAAATGACCAGATGTCATTTAAGTAGAAACTGAACAAAATCGGATGAGTCGAACTGCGGATATGTCGAGGTATTTTGGCGGCTCTTCTGAATTCGACACACCGAGTGTCGACTAAACATATAATTTTGGTCGACGTCGAAACAGACTGGGAGAATGTGTGGGTTGCAGCATAAATGAAAACAATTAACTTCAATCGTTTCGATATCATTGAAGAAAAGGAGGCGGAAACTAGCATTTGATTGAAAAGTCGCATGACAAGAATAATGACTTGTTCTTTAATTAAGCAACAAAACGTCATTTCTATAACCTACATGTATTTAGGACTTTGACCCACAGGTTGTGTAATAAGTGCTTTCCCACCAAGAATCCCGGTCGCATTTAAATCTATAGCTTGAATAAGTTGTAGTATAACGTTTTCAAATACAACGATACGTCCCAAACACGAAATAAATTAGTCAGGATATAATTTCCTACTACGTAGGCTAAACTTTGGTTTTGAAGTACACACAAAATAATATCACTGTCTTTCAACAAAACTATCGTAACTGCAGCTTTTTTTAGCATTTTCTTGAAGAAACATTGAGACAATTGAGGAAATGCTGAGTACAAACGTTTTATCTCTTTCTCTCAATTTTGCTTGTACTATACTCTCACACAAGTTCTTTCTTTATCAACATTCATTTTATCGGTTGTTTGCAGCCGTTTTCAAATAGCAACAGCCTTAACGTTTGCTGTTTGAGAAAGCGTTGAAGAACGGAAAGCGGAAACTGACAGATGATAGAAAACTTGCTTGACTAGAAAGATTATGTAATCTAAAATAACCTGAAAGTTTCGCTGTCAAAATGTCTGTTGGATATCCACTATGGAAATCGTACATTATGGGATGAATAGCATGTACAGCAAAATTAGCCTAGCCTCCAGCTTCATTTTTTCCATATCTACTTATCAATGTCAATTTTCAAATTGTTTGTTACATGATAAATAAAAAAAGCATACCATAATGATTCCCAACAGTATTTCATCAAAATGAAACTCGGGTTATGACAAGGATATCGTTGTTTTTCTTTAATCCTTTCCCAAATGACAAAAAAATTAGGGTGACCCACTTCAAAAACTGCCACAAATGACAAAATGGATGTTATAAAAGATATGATTTGTGTATAATATGGCATAGAAAATATTGAGACAAAAGGAGAAACTGCTGGTTATCAGTAGTTTCTTCTTTTGTTTCAATGTTTTCCCAAGCCTTTTCTATTAGGGACGTCAAAACCAGGTCTTGTTTGGAAAGGGTTAAAGATCCAGTTACTGTAGCTTGATTAATGTTTAAGCTGCTGTTACGGGGCTTTCGAAGAATCACAGCGATATGATATTAGCGTTACATGACTAGATCTAAATGCGATTCGATAAAATTGCAAAAATAGTTTATGTATCGTTCATAGAACGGAAAGCGGAAACTGACAGTTGATTGACAACATGCATGACAAGACAGATTATGTAATCTAAAATAACAAGAATGATGGCCGGTCAATATGCATGGTGCCGTTATAAGTTACTCGTATGTAGCAGAGAAATTTGTTATTCCATATAAATCCTGAACCAAACAATAAAATGTTTAACTACTAATAGTACAGAAGACTTGTTGGGCGTGGTGAAAAAGCAAGTTTTCAACAAAAGCACGTCGTTGTTACTAAAGGTAACATGTCACAGAAGTAAATATACTGAATATTACCATTTGAATATTTAAGGAAATGGAGACTATAAGAAATTTGATGATAATATTAAGTTAGATGGGATAAGGTAAATAAGCCTATTCTCTACGAGACACAAGTATCCATTCATTAGCCAGTAATGCCATAATAAATGAACAATCTGATACAAAATAACTCGGCCTTAAAAAAAACACCGTTGGCAAATAAAATATATTTTTTTAATTACTGCTCAGAAATCCAAGTAGAAAACAATTATTGAAAAATAATGCTTGGTGACACTTTTGACATGTTGATGACGTCATAAACTCATAACAGTCAATATTTCAAGTCTACAGAGGTTAAATTGTTCGAGTTGTTCGAGCGATGACCTCTGTGTGGAGATACATAAACATCGGTATTTTCAAAATCAAACTATCGGTTGCACTATAGAATACTAGGTTAACGGCTCAAATTTCTCCAAATAGACAAGATATCATTAGTACGCCATAAGGCAACGTGGTCTGACAGTTGATTGAAAACTCGCATGACGAGAATAATTACGTAATTTGAATTAGTTGGTATTCTACCGAGACATGCAAATACAACAGACAAATACCCTAACCCTTTCCCAAACAACACTTTGTCTTGAGGAAAGTTGATGAAAAAGGGATATGCAGATAATCAGAATTTTCATCTTTTTGCCATGATATTTTCGGTCCTAAATTGTACACAAATCATGTCTCAATAAACCGTCTTGGAAAGAGTTAAATTACGGTATATCCGATGGTTAATGGGAAAATGACGTATATGTGGGTATAATTACAGTGTTGTAGGGCCTACTGTGTTTTTGCTTTTAGTTTCATGATTATGAAAATATTCTTGCATGATGGTCGGACGAGAGGTCTGTAAATTTTGCATATTCATATAATATTATCATCATTGTTCATTTGCAAGTCGTTCATGGGAAAATAAACATTCTTTATTTGAATTATCAAAAAGACCGACAGAAGAGTGCAGACAGAACAGTGAATGTATTAAAGCGTTATTCTTTTTTTTTTTTTCCTTTTTTTTTTTTTTGAAAGTTAAAAAACGTGTACAGATAAGTAACATATTATCATTTTCCGCGATGATTCAATATAAGTTGGAATCTGGTTCAATGACGCACGGTAGTGTACAATGCAGAGTAATGCAGACCCATGTACTTTTTCCAATCAGCAAATTCTTGCAATAAAGTTTCCAGTATCAGTGAAAGTAAGACATTACATCTCGGGACTGGGTGGGGATTCGCGTAAGAGATTTTCGACTATTTTCAATAATTCTATTAATGTTCGGCCGATTTGATAAAAAAAATTAAATTCAATGAAAGCAAGAAAAACAGGGGTACGCTGAACGCGGTAGATGTTAAAAACATCACCTATCTAGAATAACGTTACAGGCGACCATTCAAAACTTTGTTTGGTCGTCAATAACGTTTTTATCAGGTGCTGTTTGACCCTTTCCCAAACAACAAAATTTCAGGGTGATCCACTTAAAAAAACTGACACAAATGACAAAATGGATGTTACTAAAGATAAGATTTATGCAAAATATGACACAAAAAATATTGAGACAAAAGGAGAAACTGCTGGTTATCAGCAGTTTCTTCTTTTGTTTCAATGTTTTCCCAAGCCTTTTCTAATAGGGACGTCAAAACCAGGTTTTGTTTGGGAAAGGGTTAAAAATACCTCAGTCATCATATATTTTAACATATTATCTGCTTCAAACACCAAATATAAATAAGTCTCGTAATTATACTAGAATAACGCAAGATTTTCTTCAATTGTTCTTGCTGTTTTGTCACGTGAGACCCCGCTGTGATATCATTTCATTGCCCAGTCACGTATTTTTCTGTTTTGAATAAAACGGGTTCTTAATTTTACATGCAATTTCGTATGCGTTGGTTCGAATCTTGCATGTGTGAGACACCTGCAACATTCTAACCACAGTGGTGGTGAACTCGGCCAAAGCGAGGGACGTTTTTTAGCGAACAATGTATTCCGTCGGTGTTGTTATAAAACATCGTAACTACGGCTTTAGCGAAGCCGTAGTTACGAGATTTTATAACAACACCGACAGTTTGTCAATACAAAACGGTAAACCCGGTCTTTTTTTAAGAACAAGTTCATTGTCATTAGAAAAAAAATCTATAAACTCACATTTAAACGCAAAATATCTATACCTTGTTGTAGCGAAAAACGTCGCTAGTCCACCACCAGTGAACCATAACACGTAGAATAACAGTATTTTTGAGTTCCATATTGTTTTGTTACATAGGCAATTTCTGTAAACATATGTCCTAACGTCGTGACCGGAATATACAATACTCTCTTCGCCAGTTTTATAACAAAAAGTATAAAGTTACGTCCTTTCAGTGCTTTGGGATCTATTACTGTATTCCAATTGCCCATTTATAAAGCTTCCGCATAGATAAATATCAGATTTCGGGATTAATGAGGAAAATAAAACTGTTGAAATGTCACAGTACTGATACACCAGTGTTGCCCAGTGCCAGAACGAAAGCATGATACCTTGCTCACGTGTCTTTAATGGATTTATACCTTTCCCGAACGACAAATATTAAAGTGGTCCAATTTGAAAATTACTGCATATGGCGAACCAGATATTGAAAAGGTTAGGGTTTATGTTCACAATATACAGCTAAGAAAATCTTGAGGCAAAAGGAGAAAATGCTGATTATTAGCATTTCCTTCGTTTGTCTCAATGTTTCCTAAGCATTTTCTATCAGGAACGTCAATACAGGTCTTGTTTGGAAAAGGGTTAATTGAAATGGGATCTGGCAAAATGTTCCCTATGAGGGATTCCATACCACATTGTTTCAAGACCAGCCTATGCTCAAGTGGAGTCTGAAAACGTTCTATGCTGATCTCCGACAGTTAGAGTAATGATCAAAATGGATCTTGATCAGACTGCATGTAAACGCAGGTTGACCCAGGTCCATATTAGTCATGAATATGTGACCCGCCACGCTAAAAGGGACCTTATAAGAAGTGTAAAAAGTATCGACCCTAGTCAGTCTGTGCCGTCCGCGCAGTATGTTTTTTTCTAAATCTTGAATGTTTTCCCTATCTTACTATATGTTCATTTTATGCGTACGATATCTGGTGGACCGTGCTGAGTCTGACAAGATTGTCAAAAGTTGGATTTTTTCTTCCGATAAGTTCCTTTTTAGTGTGACGGGTCACATAAAGGTCCCTTAACTAGAGTCCGACTCACTAAATTATTATTTGTCCGAATCGTAGATTATCTAATCGGAACACGATTAGTTCTCTTCAGAAGATTACATACATGTATAATAGATAAAGAAAAAATGATGATAAAGAGGAAAATGATGACTATTTTCCATGTTTCCAAACGCCCCTCAAGTGCTGAATTAGGACTTATTTTAATCTGCAAAATGAGTACGTGCACTGGTTTATATATGTTGCATGATAGTCACAGGTTCCGTGTTAACAATTCATAAAATGCTTCAAGTTGGCAAAGCATAAAGATATTTTGTTATTTTGTACAGGATAAAGGAAACTATTTTCCTGCATTCATGTTGCAATTTCATGAGTCGATGAATGAAAGACGTGATGTAACAAGTAACCAAAGTCTGCATGGAAGAACTATAATTCTGAATACCGATCAAAAAGTATATTCTTGAGCTATAAATGAGAGAGATAAAGACATTCTAATTTTGATATTTCAATTTCAAACCTATGTTGTGGATACTCATTAGTATTGTCTCAATGAGTCGATTCCAATGGGTACCCACAACATAGGTTTTGATGGACAAAAAATGAAAAGTTACATTTTGAAACCCTCCTCTAACCCAGACTTCTGAAATTGTGTACCAGATTTTCTGTATGTATGTCTGTTCATTTAAAGCTTTCTGGAATAAACCTTTAACACTGTCCATAACTAGCCATGGCTTTAAGAAGAAAATACCGATATCCGCCACTTTCTCCATTTCCCCCAATATTTTGTTCTTTGTTTTATCTATAATAAAATGCTAGGTCTTTATAAACTACTTTGCCGGCTACAATCATATATCAAATGGGTTAGATCTAGTTAAACAAGATGTGTTTGTGAAACACCAATGTCCCCGAAATGGCCATTTTCTAAAATGTTCTAAATGTTAAGTTTTCATGTAAAGGGTTGATAAGGGTTAACAGATGACCTTGAGGAAGATCAAATTGCATAGAACAGATAGATATTATTGAAAGGGAGTTGCATACCAAATTTGAGCTTTGTATGCCAAATACTTGGAGAAAAAGCAAATGTTAAGTTTTCGGACAGACAGACGGACGGGCGGACAGACAGGTGGATACTAGTTAGTAAAACAACATGCCCCGATCTCTCGATACGGGGGCATAAAAGATAAGCAAATGACAAAAAGGTAACATTTCATTTTCAGAATTTTCGGATACTTCGGTTACTGGATCGAAGTTTCCAAGATAGACTGACAATAAAATTTATCTAAACGAAGTGATTGTGAAATTCATGTGGCATCACGCGAAATCTTAATTATTTTTCCAGCCATCGTAAATTTCAATTTCATGTTGTAGGAAAATACTCTTAGCTCTCTTTCTCAAGGATGTATCTTCTACTTATTTTTTCCGACTTTAGATTGCTTGAGTGAAATCGTTAGAATATAAATATGGAAAAAAAAAGACAGAAGCTTCATTTCTTTCGAAAATATCTTGGGGTTTACAAGTAATATTTTTGATGATAGTAGTGTAAAACGATCCATTTTGTGTGGAATCAGTGTGTCTTTTCACATGCCGTAACTACGTTTTTGCGCTCTCCATTCGAATTTGATTTGAATTTCGAATGTGAATACGGAGCTGGAAGCAAGACTTCAAGGCGATTGAAAAAAGATATATTTGAACACAAAATCATTCACAGATAAAAAGACAAAAACCTATTCGATCTCAGATGACAGATGTTTTAACAATCGACCACGTGCGGAAACTTTTAAAGACTTCCATCAAACAGCAGGTATTACATATCTTCGGTGTGATTGCAAAACCTCGTATGTCGATTTTTGCGATTTTTAAAGTAAAAACCTTGTGTGTCCAGTCAAGACAATTCTTGCAGGTTTTTCATATATACTTTACTAATCGGTATTAATGACACATTATTCGTGAACGATATGTCCAAATTTCAAGTAAACCCTTTCAGTTTTCCTTTCAAATCTTCCAAAAACGAGATACGAGGTTTTGCATTAACAACGAAGATATTCTAGTAAGTTTGCACACTCTGATCCTTGCACATTCGCAAACGTATCTTTTTCGATTTGTATAAATTTTTGTCAACGATCAATAAGCTTATCCCTTTTCCAAACGACTAAAAAAGCAGGGTTGTCAAAGAAAAGCTTATGTAAGCAACAAACTGATTTATTTATCAAAAATAAGAATTGTGCGCACAATATAACATAGACAGTATTGAGGCAAAATGAAACCATGTATGATGGATATCTTTTGTTTCAATGCTTTCCTAGTCCTTTCTAAAGGTGACGTCTAAACCATGTCTTGGGAGAAGGCTTGGGTAACTTGTTACGTAACAGGTTATACAACCGCAAGTTCTAACAAATCGATGCTTTTCAACAAGAACCTCGTAACTGCAGCTTATCTTAAGCTGCAGTTACGAGGTATTTGATGAAAAGCGATGAAATATAAATAAAGGTTGTACTTACCGTCAAATGTGGTGTTAAGGATGTACTTCTTCAGTAAGTCTTCTCCGTTAATATTTTTCAAAAATCCACAGGGTTTAGTCTCGTCTGAGCACATATCTTGTCTCATTTTGTCAATTGAATGAGCGATGGCGAGCACCGCGTCGTAAATAAATTGTACTTTTGATTCCTGGCGGTACTTTGATCGCGAAAGTTCTTCGTCACCACGACAAAATATGACGTCATCAGTTATTGGGTTTTTAATACTCGGCCATTTGCAATTATGTATCATTTCCCAGTATTCATCAAACCACGGATTCCTCGTGTTATTTTTTGGTTTTAAATTCATGAAATAGTCATCAAATTCTGGAATCGGGTTTGCTTTAAGAATGATAGTCAATGCTCCTTGTGCGGCCAGTCCGTTGTGTTTGACAGGTGATGTTTGTGTTCCCCATCCATCTGCAGCTATCCATGTGAATTTTCCTTGTATGTTTTTCCTCGTTGCGGCGCTTAATAGGCCTTTAGCATCTTCCTCTCGTAAAAAGAGGATTACGACCTTGGCGTTATTTTTTCTCAATAATTTGTCTATGATGTCCTCGAATTCTGCGGGAGTAGGATTACCCGAGACTTTCTGTGTTTCTGCCAGACAGATATTTCTCGCACGTGCCTCACGTTGGAAGTACTCTATCCCAGACACACCGTACTCCCCTTCAGAAGCCACGGTAGAAACGTAGGTCCAGTTGAATTGTTGAACTATATCCACCATCGCGAATGCCTGAAACCGATCAGGCGGCACAGTCCGTACAAAATACTCATACCTCCCTTTATCACTAAGTTGGGCGCTTGTCGAGGCGTAACTAATCTGTGGTATCTTAAACAGACGGAGCAGGTTAGCCACCTGGATGGACACGGAACTGTAGGATCCGCCGATAACTCCAGCAACCGTCTTCGGCTCATATTTAGCTCGAGCCTTAGACCCATCGTCACACAGAAACTCTGACGAATCGAGGGATGAAAACGATGCTCTGATGTACTCTAAAGACTGTTCTAGTGCGTATGTTCCACGTGCACATGTATCAAATATAGTTGCACCGAGTTTGATATTTGGTAGAATGCTCTCATCTTTGTTTATCCGGTCTATAGTATACAACATGGCCTCGACTCTCTGTATACCCCGGTCCGCGTTAATCTTCCCGCACGGTGTATCCCCGTCGCCCTTCTGATGGACCGGAAACAGTCCCCCCAGCATCACATACCCGTCTATAGAGGCGGACAGCGGACCGGTGGGCTGTAGTCCGGTCGTTGTGAGGTTTGTACCGTATACCAGCGTGTTACCGCACACCAGCACAGCACACGTTAACACGGCCACCAGCTGATATATCACATGCCATAAACTATTCCGATTACCGGCAGTAGAGAGAAATAATCCAGACATATTGACAACCAGAAGCACCTTTATATAAATATTGAAATGGCTAATCGACTATCTAGAAAATATCATTATCAATTACCAGTAAATCACAACCATACATCCTTTTTAATGGCATTCCTCGTTACACATAAATATAAATTTCTGGCTCCAATTTTTCTTGCTTTCCTAAATAAAAGAGAATTTAAAACACAATTTACACGCACTCATGAATATAAATAAGGCGGTCAGATAGAATCAGTACAAAAATCAAGTTCGTACTCCAGCTTGGCCAACATTCTGTGAAACATTTATTCCCCACTGTGGAAGTCTCCTATATATTTAATTACACGATCCTCCCTTATATTATACGTGCTATTTATTCCAATAAAGCAGTCAATACTGTTCAGTGTTTGGGAAATCTCTCCATTTTTACGTCCCTCTATCACAGTGGCTCTGTATTCACAAAAAAATATATCTTTTTCTTGCTTATTCTTTAGTTATAGAACAACCAATCAGATTGACCCAAACTTATGTCTCGGACAAACATATTGATTGTCGTGTAACTTTAAAATTCAATTGTAATGGTTTGTACCAATATAAAAGAATTTAATCTAAATTTCATATAATTAAACAAACAAAGAAATAAATAGATAAATGAATAAAAGAGTTGCGGGTGTATTTATTTCAGTTAAATTTTTATTTGTTGTGCTTAGCAATCAATACCAGCATTTTTTCGTCGTCGAAAACTTTCGTAATTTTTGTAAATATTTTTTATTTGTACCCAGAAAGCGCACTTAGATTTACATAGAAACGGATTAAAGCGGATATTTATTATACTCCGTGTCAATTTTGCTATTAGAGTCCCATTCGTTTACAATAGAATATTTATAACCTCACTTTAAGCGCAATCCATTGGAAGCAATATTGAATTAATACAGATACAAACTGCTAGCCACTTCAAATGTCATTTAAACAATTCATTCCTCTAACCAGCTGCTTTGTAATGTCTAGTACGCTTTCCTGTGGTTAAATCTGTACATATTCCAATTTATAAATAAACCGTAGTTCGCGCTGCTACATTTTCAACTATTTTACTATATACTTTATAAATAAAGTCTAGTTAAAAATTCCTACGTTTTCAACTCTACAGAATCCAATTTATAGATAAAGTCCAATAGAGTGGTTAAGTTTGAACTCGCTTTCTTTTCGCTCCGAAATGGTTATCGATACTTTTTGTCAGTTTGTTTCTCCGCTAAGAGCAAAGTCGATACGATAGACACATCGCCTCGTATTTCAGAGAAAACCGCTATACAAAACGGCAGATCTGCCCTGTTTCTGTCCTTTTCTCTGTAATTTTCACGAATTCTTTTTTATCGGACATGGAAATCGGAGAAAATTCCGATGATTTAGACAACCAGTCTAATGTCAATGAAGTAACCGGAAGTTCCGGGACGGTCTAAATTCCATCCATTTCTTCTTTCTATGACAGGCCTTACACGGGCGAGTTGTTAGCGCTGGTGTAAATTACGAATCAAATGATTTCACGCATGTAGATTTACAGAGAAAACCAAATCAAGTTATTTCTCCCTTGTCGATCAATGACGTAGAATTTGTGGTCCTCTGAAGGGAGAATAATTCTCTTAATTAACTTTTACTCGCTGAAATGATTTTGGACGCAATGAATGTGTCGAAGTTTGTCGATTCTTTAATATGGAAAGAGAGAAATATCCCAAGGCTTTCCTTTCGAGTGTACACTAATCCACCAAATTTTTAATCCGCTTAATTCATTTCCAACACGGTCACGTTATATTACGTTTGTAGAGTTTTTCTAGTTAAAAATTGTCAGTTTAGCAAATTTTATAGAAAACTCATAAATAGCTACTTTAAGACAAAATCTAGCAAGGACACTTATAATTGTGCTAAAATTAAATTGACAATTAACCCAATGCCAATGAAGTAATTGGAAGTTTCAGAACGGTCTGAATTCTACCATTTCTGCTTTCTGTGACAATTCCTACACGGACGAGTTGTTAGCGCTTGTACATTACAAATCACATGATTCCACGCATGCAGGGCAAACCAAATCAAGATAATCTCTGTTTTTCAACGAAAACCTCGTAACTGCAGCTACAAAGTTTTTGTTGAAAAGCGACGTAATTCTCCATTGTTGAAGACGTAAATTTTGTGGTCATCTGAAATGACAAAAATATCTATAATTGATTAATTTTCTAAACCCCGAAATGATTTAAGGGGACGGTGAATATACGTACCAGAGATCTTCTACCTTTTAATAAATGGATGACAATTTTAATCTTTTCTACTTTTTATTGTTATTGACCCTTTCTGTAGTGTAATTTGACAATTAATGTTATTACCGGGGTATCTAATTTGAGTGCGAACTTTAAACAATCTCAATCATTTTGCTATTAAAGCAATACCAATGTGATTCAATTCCGATGTAAATTTGCAGTAACATATGACAGGGACCAGTAAGGTGTCATCTTCTATGACCTTTTCTTCTGATCAATCAGATAAACGCTTTCAAGATCATGACAACCGCATTTCAGTTTTTCAAGTTCATAGAAGATGATCCCGTATTAGTTACTGTCCGACATTACTTTCAGGTAACACCGGATTTTAATCAGATTGAAGCAATACATATATTTTTGCAACTTTCAATGTAAAGAAATAAAAGCGATGGTTAGTCAAAAGTGAAATGATCATATTATTGAACAAGTGAAAATGCGATATAAATAGTTTAATTCATGTTTTTGAGGTCGTTAAGATTCGCAGACGCCCAAGAAATACGTTAAGTTTTTCGCACTCATGCGTTTTCGTATTTTGTGGGTCTCTGCGAATGTTAAAGACCGAAAAATACTCCGATTGACTCCATTTTTGTATAAAAACACCGAATCGCAATGATTGCTTTCCCAAAATATATTGATGTATTCGAAAAAATGAATCACGAGAGGAAAATGTCCACCATTGTCGTTTTGCTCGGATAAATCGTCCGAGAAAGTCACATATAAGATCCTGCACGATCTCACGCAGAGCTCGCAGCCAGTGAACTTATGTTATGGGAACCAAAACATTGAAGACACATGCGAGGATACTCTCAGGAAAGTCCTGTGGCTAAGGGACTTAAGCGAGATACGACCATTAATGGAGGACCGAGAAGTATGGAGGTCGACGATTCATTGTACCCATGTAGGTGTCGGCTGATGTCCTAGACTCCGACGCCGAAATTCCGCCCATTTCTGGTTTATATGATAGGCCTTATACGGACCATTGTTAGTGCTGGTTTATAACACAAATCAACTAATTTCATGCATGTATACTTACAGAGAAAACCAAATCAAGGTATACATGGCATTGTTCATCAAATGACGTAAATCATGTGGTTTTATGAAGAGATAGTACAAATATACATGTATGCATAATTATAGATAAGAGAAGGTACATGTATTGTCTTTTCAAAATGCAATGCGTCCTTTGGTGTTAATCAAATCCTATGAAGTGGATACTCACAGAAATCGTCTAACTGGGATGAATCCAATGAGTACCCACCACATACAGATTTGATTTACAATTGGCAAATTTAGAATGCTTTTACCTCTCGTATCTGTTGCTCTGTCTATTTACAAACTATTTCTCCTCGAAATAATTTGGAAACAACGAATGTAATAATCAGAGTTTTTTGATTGTTTAAGAATATTTTTATTCAAATATATGTATTAGATATATCTTAATGTTGAGAAGATTTGAGAAGATAAATGGGGAACGTTCCTGGCTTTGAGCAATATCCTTTATGTGTGCTTTAATCTCAAGTATAATGTAGAAACAAAATGAGTAATCAGGCCTTATTATTTCAATTATTTATACATTATCCATGATTTTCTATACCATCATTTTCTTTGTTCTTCATAATCATGATTTTTGTGTCAAAAGTGTCGAGACAGAAATATTCCAAATTAAAAATAGATAAATATTTTAAAGTAATCATTTAACTGTGGCATGAAATTCCAATACAAAAGACAAACAGTCTAATGTCAATGAAGTAAAAGGAACTTCCGGGACGGTCTAAATTCCATCCATTTATTCTTTTTCTGATAGGCTTTACACGGACGAGGTGTTAGCTGGTATTTTTTAAGAAACAAAATATTTCACACATGCCTTACAGGGACGGGTTGTTAGAACTGGTTTATTACAAATCCAATGTTTCACGCATGTAGATTTACAAAACCAAATCAAGCTATTTCTCCCTTGTCGATCAATGACGTAGAATTTGTGGTCCTCTGAAGGGAGAGAAATAAATATCTTAATTAAGGTTCCCACCGAAATGATTTGGGCGCAAAGAATGTTCGTACCAGAGTATTTATACCTTTTTTAGCAAAGCGAAAAAATATATAATACCTTAGCTACAGTGCAAGTCCATGTACTTCAAGTTAGACAAAATTTCGTAGTCTTTGAGATCGCCATGAAAATGTTTCATTTGTCATAAGCACGACGTTTTGTTCACATCACGTATATGATTTCAAAATGAACTTGTAAACATTTTATTGATACATCTGTTTTCAAATTGTATGGAAATGTCAGATTTTTATTCCAGTTTACATTTAAAGGAGTTACAAAAGACAAAATTGATGGAATTATGACCCCCCCTCCCCCCCCCCCCCCCCAAAAAAAAAGATAAATAAGATAAAAACAAATAAATAAAATGAAAAAATGCAAGTCAAATTATTGTACATGTATAGACCAAGTACACGTATAATCGACGATTTTAAGACCAGCTTGGATGGGAATTTATAATGGTGACTCTTGCAAGCTTCGGGAACCTAGGTTCACCCGCTCGTCGGGAGTCCTGCTTCGGATCGCTCGATTGCTTTGCGGATCCACCTTTATAATAGAGGCACAAGTGGCGCTTAGCCACACGAAACGGATCAATGACAATAACAGGTCTGTGATGTCCTTAGATGTCCGGGGCCGCACATGCGCTACAATGGTTGAAACAGCGCGAGTTTCTCCTGAAAGGGCTAGGAAATCGTTCAATCGCAGTCCCGGTTGGCCTCATACCTTGTTTGGGAAAGTGTAAAATGTATGCCTAAAATTACTTGTACGCTGTCGTATATGGGTATGTATGTACTTGAAAAATACTTAAATTGGAAACCCATGTTTTATTCAATGGGTCAATACGTCAAATAATTACATTAAAAAGCCATTGTGTCCTTGGTTTTCTAAAACATTTCCTGATTATCAGAAATTACAACTTTTAAAGATTTGCCTTAAAGTGAATTTTCACATTTTTTACATAAATTTTACTTTTAAGTTTTATCTAAAAGAGCATATTTTCGTATGAAAATTATGAAAATTCTAAGCCAAATTATTGCACCGTTTACGAGAAGTATATATATTAGTGCTAAAAATAAACAAATTATTGCGGACAACAGTTCACATTTATATGGCAATTTGTCATTTCTGTCCCAACTTTAACGTAATTATAAAAATGGATAACATTTCTACTCATTAGAATAACCAATCTTTGCATCAGGACATACTCACCGTCTATCATCAACACCGGCAATAGATTATCAGCGAAGCGAGAGTATGACAAAACGCATGGTGAGTGGGTAAGTGTTGACCTTTATCATTGCGTTATAATTTACTGCAGGATAACCAGTGCATGTAAGGCACATTGTAAAAAGATTTAATATAACGGCGTGCGCCTCTATTTTATCCTGTGTATCGAAATATCTGCTTTTAGACAGTTTTTTTCGTTGCTTGGTACTGGCATTTCAGATAATCGTGTCGCGAAAACACATGTTTTATCGGATTAACAAGATTGTGTTTCGGGTTTGAAGTCTATTCCCTATTCTTAATACCAATTTGCCTTATCTAACATGTATTTCTTATGTTGGTTTGATATTTTACTGCCGCTAATTACTGAAACAAAAATGCTTGAGGTGTACGGCGAATAGTTGTTTGTTGGTATTTTTTTGAGGGTGAATAGTCTATAGTCAATGCCATGGACGGCGAATTGTCGTTATGTGTCAACGAAATTTACGTGGTATATTTTTCATTTATTTTTAAAATCAATAAACGAATTATTACACAAGCATGATAGTTATGCAGTATCTCACGTTACTTATTTGTTGGGATATCGGAGATTTGTATGGTGGAGGAAGGCCACTACTCGACGAACTATATTATATGCGTCAACAGACATTTTGCACTCTACAGCTCAGCATATCTAGTGAAATGTTTGTTATTATTGCTATTATCATTATTAGTCGAGTCCGGTAAGTCTGCGCACCCATTCAATTCCGTCTAAAAAACAACGACAACTACAATTAAAAAAACTCCACTTAATCTATGATCCAACTTTCAAATATATTATGAATATTTTTCAAAGAACATAAAATCATTTTTACAAAATTCCTAATTCAACCGAGTGACACAAGTGTTTACATTTTCCTCATACACACAAACAAGGTTCCAATTAGTAACTAAAATAGCAACACATTGGTGGGGTTTCTTTATGCCAGATCGAGGCTCTGACCTGATTTAGAGCAAATAATTCAAACTACAATGGGAACGCACGGAGGAAAGAAGAAGCTTAAGTGGAATCACACTCCGTTGAGTGAAGTTCCTCTATGGATCTCGACGGAATGTCATCGGCTGACTTCAAATAATGGTTCTTACCGGCTTAACAGTCGTTTTTGACCCCGCCAAAAAGGACCATCCACGGATCTTTTGAGAAGCATAGCCGCCAGGTACAAGTGTCGTAAACCTCCTGCCTCCCCCCCCCCCCCCCCAAAAAAAAAGAGTAGGAAACATGTCATTTTCAGTGTGGCGATGATAATCTCGGTACCGAAAGGTTTATGTAGATATATGATTCATTATGGTAGATCTAGATCAATTTGATGATCTCTTTAGGTATACCACCCGTCGTTAGCACCAAAGAGCCAAAGGCGAAATTTGAAAAGTGCCAGTTATTTCTAAACTGTATTACAGTTCCATTCCATAAGCATTTTGAACGGTTTAGAATTTTGAATAAATGCATAATTATGGAAATATTTGGCAACAATATTCAAAATTACCTCCCTTGCATATGAATATAGAGTAAAATAATATATGTAAACTCTCTTCTTCTTGAAGCATAATCTTAAAATCCAGCACGCTGAATTAACTCAATGTGAAGTGTTTTTACAAGTGTGTGTAATCGACCCTATGATTGTCAAAAGCAGTAGCTTGCATGGTGTTAATTGGCGGTGGAGACAGGGTACAAATGGTTACAAGCCAAAAGTCGCTTTTTTCAATCAGAGTTGCAAAAATATTCCCGTAACTTAATAATCTGATAATAAACGTAAATGACTGTACAAATATTCTTTGTACTTATGCAGAATAAACGTAGGCCTACAATGCTCGTGGGAAACAACGACTTGCCAAATGAATTATATAGTAAAACAACCACGTGACCTTTTGTTTAGGCTTAGGCCTACTCATAAACACATAAGCAGGTCACGGTCAAGCTAATCCGTTTCTATGTGTATTGATATTAATGTGACATATCTTAATCGGACACCCGGCCTCCACAATTTTCTCATCTAGAAAGACTTGAAAACTAAGTATTTAATAGCGAACAGTTTTCCCGCGTTTGTGTGCTAAAAATAGATTTCCGATGGGAATACCCCAACAACGTTTGCCGGGTACCAGTCTAATATTTTGTTTATCGGTCAATGAATCGGACAATTTTCGTAACCGTGTTAGCAAAAAAAATATTATTTTCAAGCGCGATATTAGTCGATCATAGATAATGCAGGCGGGAGCTAAAACTACGAAACATTGCGCATATGCAACATGCAACATTGCTTCCTGATACGGAGACAGACCAGAAATGACAAATGTTTTTTCTTGAGATTCCTCAGCAGCTTAACCAGAAAAAACATCGAAAAGTCTGAAAGTAAAGTAGCTATGATCATGAAACTTCTCTGGTAGATAGATCTCGCCAAGGAGAAGTGCAACGTACAAGGAACATAACTCTATCTTGCTTATTTTGTGAGTTAGATTGCCCATTGTTGTAGTGAAAGCCTATGGGGTATCAAATCACATTCAGCGACAAATTCTAGTTTTTTCTATATTAACCCTTTCCCAAACTAGACCGGTTTTGACGTCCCCAACAGAAAATTCTTGGGAAAACATTGAGGCAAAAGAAGAAAATGGTGATCGACAAAATCGAAAAGGCATGCACAGCAGACAAAATGGGTGTGAATAACTTCTTTGGATATTGATGATATTCCTTCTTTTGCCTCAATATTTTCTCCGAGATAAAACACTAAAGATATTCACATCCGTTTTGTCGTCTGAAGACTTTTTTTTCAATGTAGCCCAACATGACATTATGTCGTTTTGGAAAGGGTAAGCGAGCACGCACGAGCGGCACGATGAAGTCAGGACATGTCCGTATGTGTAAACATTACTTGTCAACTGCTTATTTCATATTTACCGATCTTAAAAAGTACACGACAGTGCAGCAACCTTGTCAACTCGGAATTAGAATGTTTCTCAACAAATGATTACAGCAATCAAGCTTTTAGAATGTTATCTCCGGCAAGTTGAAGGTGGAAAATCTTCGCGAGATTCACAGCCATATTTGTACGATAAGGGATTCCCAATCTATTTTTAGACCAGTGAGGCGTGACGATGACGTATTTGTTCACACGGAAAATCGAAGCCTATTTATGAAATATAGCATAGAAACTTGAATTCCCTTGAGATAAATAGGCATAATCTAAAAGAAAGTCTAACCTTGCGATAAAATGCAGAAATTCCTCACCAAAAGTAAACAAGACTTAACAAAGTCACATAATTATCAAACGTCATCTTTTCACCGAATGACGTCACTGTGTAAATAAACAAGCAAATTCATTGACTATAGATACCCCTCGCCGAAAGTATTTTGTTTACTCTGTATGTATATGGCTTTATCAATCAGGGGCAGTAACTCTGAATTTCATTGTTGAAGCAGGTTATTCCAACCATTCAATTGTCGAACCGAGCAAACCCGACGATATGTACATCTCCTTTTTGTAGTAGAGCTTTTCATTGAAATCCAGCCAATAGTTTCCAAGAAAAAGAGCGGAAACGAATATCACTCTGTATGTATTATATTGCTTCACCAATCAGGGGCAGTAACTCTAAATTTAGAAATCGAACCGGGTAACCTCGACGATGTGCGCATCTCCTCCTTGTAGTGAAGCTTTCCAAAACAAACTCATTGTAATAGGATCAATGGTTTCCAAGAAATTGGGCGGTCCAAACGAATATTGCTCTATTTGTATATAGCTTCACCAATCAGGCAGTAACTCCAAATTTATAAGTCGAACCGGGTAACCCCGACGATATGCGCATCTCCTCTTTGTAGTGAAGATTTCAAAAACGTTTCATTGAAATTGAGTCAATGGTTTTCAAGAAGTAGCGCAGAAACGAAACTCGGACGGACGGAAGGACGGAAGGATGGACGGAAAGGCGGAAAAACAATACTAGTATCCCCCGATGATTTCATTGGCGGGGGATAACTATAACTACACACAGTGACGTGCGCAGACTTACCGGGCATAAAAATAAACTTCAAAACATGAGGATAATTAACTTCAAGCTTGATTATTTCACGTGTCTTTGGGAAATTTGCAGAATTTCTAGATTGTCATGTTTTAACAGATCTTGATTTGCTTTATGCTTGTCATTTGTGAGCTTACAACCGTGTATTCAATGGCAAATATAGAACTAATTTCTTAAGGAATAAGGTATGCAATCCATCATTAGCACCAATGAAGAGCCAGGGGCGAAATTTGGAAAGTGCCGGTAACAACCAAACAGTGTTTTATTTCTATTCCATATACAAACATTAGCATTTTGTACGGTTTAGAATTTTGAATTAATGCATATTACTTATGGAAATATTTTTATGTTGGTTTTGATCGTAAGGGTTCTTTTACTCTAGGCACTTTGAGTGGGCTGCGTTTTTTATTGTGGTACTCTCTACACGTTCAATTTAAATGATTTTTCGATGACTATTTTCTGTACATATTTTTGGATAATTTAACTATAAGCCGTACAGATCATGTTCTATTCACAGTACACATCTAACTTTTTGTTTTGTTGAATATTTTGCTTAATTTCTGGATTTTGGTTTAAAAATTCTACGATACATTCATATGCTATATGTTCTCTAGCTCAGAACTAAAAAAAATCGAATAAATCCGCATATATTTCAAATAAATTTGTCCTAAACGCCAAAAACATGCTTTGTTTATAGTACCAGTCGTCGGATGATCGGTCCTCAAATCCACCCGTCTTGTCAATTAACAAAACGATCTACTTACAAGAAAAGCTTTATATATCCGCCATGTATGTACACAAACAGATCTTCAAATACATCACGGTTAAAACCATCAAAACTGATTTTTCATGAGTTGTCACATTTCGTGTCGGTCAACTCTCGCTTCTCTGGTAATCTATTTACGGTGTTGATGATAGACGGTGATACTTTAAGAAATGAAATTGGAAGGTTATGCCCCTTTAACGATCGCTTAGCTAAAACATACGTTTTATACTTTTAATACCAATTATTCTGTTGTCTGGTCTTCTTTCTAATTTGGACAAGTGATAAAGTTTGATGTCTAGAAAAGGGTTTGTAATTAAAACATCGTTTGTGATACAATACAAATCGAAGACAGAAACGTTCAGTTCCTTGTTTATCACCTTTATGACTATCGAAGACCAATAATTCTTCATTTTCCTGGAAATGAAAATTTATTTCACAGAACCGTCTACGAATAAAAAGAACTTCGTTCACGAGAAAAGTTGTTTTGTTGCAGTTTTTTGTACTTTACATACATTTGCACTGCGAATCGACCAAGCTCTCAACGTTTTTTGCGGACTTCTGTGGATACATGTACTAACGACCGAAACATGCGTGGATGCATAAAATTAATTTGTTATGTGTGACCTCAGCAAAACGATGTTACGTCATATTAATTTGATACCAAAAGCGAAGGTTGCTTATATAATGTAGGCAAATAAGACGTTGAGAATTTGCGCGGAAAAAGAATCAATTGCTTATTTTTGTAAAGCTTAAATCGAGAATATTGGAGCAAAAAGTAAGGAATTAACGGTACGTGAATTAAATAAGAAACAAACGTTTTCTACCGTTAATACATACATTTAACGGCTCATAAATATGAGAAAATATGCATTAAACTGCTACAAATAAGAAAATTCCTATATTTATCAACATTCACTTTGTATGGTAGCAGTGCCTCTCTTTAGATAAAATTAACCGGAATCCAGAAAATGTTCATTATGTCCCTCATGACTTATGGATCTAGATCAGCCGGTGCATAATTATGTGCAATCCGTACATATTGTTCTCCAACAGCTTCCCCGTCGGCTGTATCAACTATACCTTATCAGAATGTATGAATAGTAGAATTTATTTAAGCCATGGCTGATATGCAAACAAGGAGTTTTACAATGCTTTGAGAGTCCCTTTTCCTGTTCAAGGCTCTAAAGCTTTCTTTATTTATGTTTTGCACTATTACAAAGACAAATCTGAAGACGTTCGTGTGATGTAGTCAGTTCATGCTGGGAGGTGCAATTCAGTAAGGATTTCCGTATACGGTACCGAGTGCTCAATCATCAATATCATTATTTATTCATGGACTTTCCGAGGAAAGTTACACGCATATATTTTAAATTCTCTACCTTCTAGAAAGCTTCGACGCCTCTTGTAACCTTTTCCAAAGCAAGCCATTGTTTGATGCCATTAACAAAAGTCTTCGCAAAACTGAGAGGGAAAAGCAAATTTCGATAGCCAATGCTTATTGACTTGCAAATGTTGCTCTTTGGTGCAGTCCTATCAAACACACATCTTTATCCACATAAATTGTGTCAACTACAGTAGCTTTTTCATTTAAATAGTCTTAAAAGTTGCTGTTTGGGAAAGGATTAAATTCAATTCAAGGTAAATGAACGAGAAAGAAAATTAAAGGAAATTAACAAATTCCTGCCAGAGGCAAACCTTTGAAGACATTGTATACATGGTCTAATCCTTTCCAAAACAAGGACTGGTTTTGATGTCCCTTACTCGAAACAATTCGGAAAATATTGAGACAGAAACATAAAAAGCTGATCATCAGCATTTCTTTATTTTGTCTCAATATTTACTGAGCTATATTGAGCACAAGTCCTACAGAACACCTATTTATCGTCTGCAACAACTTCCGATTTGGGCCAGCCAAAACTATTGTCGTTTTGAAAAGGGTTAATTCTCTCGTTAAAAAGACGATGCTTAAGACTTGCCGAAAGTGCAAAAATAAATTTGAATAGAAAGTTAAAGCTGAATGTATAGAAATGCTGAAGGAACGCTAGAAAAAATGGTTGCAAAAACCAGTCAGCTGTGATGAGAGTAGTGTTGACAGTTTTCAACCAAATAATAGATGCAGTAAAGGATGGGTTGCAACAAGGGTTCAAAATATAGATTTTCTTTCAATTCTGTGATTTGATAGGGTTACATAATATCTTTAATTTGTATGTGTAAAAAATCTGACGATGGTTTATTTTTGGAGATAATGGCTAACAAAGTGGGTGGGGTAAATTGACATGAGAAGCAAATCTTTACTTTGAAGTTAAATAACTCTATCTGTGTATATCAGATCGAATTGAAATTTTGCATGTACTTTCAATGTACTAGGGACTGAAGATTTTTGGAATCATTAATCATATATATTAGTTTGTTGTTTTTCTGTATTCGTCTTTCTGTCAATCTCAAATTTTGCTTATTTTTGATGTACGAACTTTGCGAAACTATCTCTACAGCTTTTACTTTTGTATGAATTGACATGATATTTTGTGAACATGATTCTAACTAAGTATGTGTAAACTTTCGGTAAAATCCATTGCATGAAACAAAGTTTTTTTACCTTGACCTTCAAAGATCATTCTAAAAGGTCACTTTTTTATGATTTTCAGCTATATCTTGATATGAAAATGGGCTTATAAAGTATATTTTATTTTTAATAAAGTCACATGTATAATATTCATGCAGAAAAATTTAATTAACTAACTTATTTAAGTAAATATTTGCTTCTCATGTCAATTTACCCCACCCATTTTTGTTAACCATTATCTCCAAAAATAAGGCCTAATCAGTTTTTTACACATATAAATTAAAGATATTATGTAACCCTATCAATTCACGGAATCTAAAGAAAATCTATTCGTTGAGCAATTTTGAGCCCTTGTTGCAACCCATCCTTTAACCCTGTCCCAAATGGCAAACCTCTAGACTGTTTAGCATAAATCATCAAATTAAAAAGAGAAACGCTCAAACTAGCTTTGTTTTATTTTCCCAAAGCTAGGTTTTAGAAGTGGTTTATCGTCGCTTTTCAACAAAAACTTCGTAGCCTAGGTGCAGTTCAAAACAAGTTTTTGTTGAAAAGCATCGATAGAAAGACATAACAGATTGCTTGTGGACGTGTGTAAAATAAATACTATTACAAATGGACGTTGACCATGTACGAGGGGTGATCCAGAATTAGCGGTACTGACTTTATAACTTCAATACGAATCCGTCGAAGTCAATCAAATTTTTTCAGCATGAAATGTAATTTATCAATGATCCATCGACGAGATATCATCAAAATCGGACTTAGAACAAAAAAGTTACGATAAAACTAGTTTTGTATATACGAGGGTTGTTCGATATGTATTGTGTATTGTACTATATATAAAAAGCATTCGATTCTAATAGTCAAATGGACATTACATCCCTTCAAAGTATTCTCCGTGATTTGAAATACACAATTTCAATCTCTGAATCCGTTTCTGAAATGCGTCACGGTACGCTGATTTAGGTATACCTCTTAGTCCGTCTGATGAAATCAAATAAGGGGGCTATTTAAGGAGTTCGCTGCACCCCCCTAGGTACCAAGGTTGTTATATACCATTTTAAAGCTTGAAATATGCTGGATACGATGCACGATGTTGTCAAGTTGTAAACCTGTGCAGCTCCCGTGTAAACTCACAAATGTGTGGGTGGGGTAAGACAACACATAAATTATTTGAAATACATTTGTCAAATAGAAATCGTCTTTAACCCAATAACTTAGGAATGTACTCTTTCCAATTCATAAAACCACAATAAAATAAACCAGAAGCGATATACAAAAGACATTTCAATCAATTTTACGCAGAAATAATGCTCATATATCTCGTCAATTTGCATATGGTGGGTGGGGTAATTTATGCACAGTAAAAAACTTAGCGACACAAACAAATATTCACATTATTGTTCCATGAAACGTTTGCACAACCGTTTTTAGATTGAATACAACTTATTCCGGTCTTAGTAAAACATCTCTACCAAATATTTCAACAGATTTAAGCAAGACACAGTTCTAGGCTTCTCTTGAAAATGACCCCTCTTTCCCTGTTTCTTACAACATAGTCCGTCTAATTCTTTGAAATAAGAGGGCTTTTTAAGGACATCGTTTCACCCCTAAGCATCGATGTACCAATGTTGTTATATACCATTTTAAAGCTTGAAATGTGCTGGATACGATGCATGATGTTGTCAAGTTGTAAACCCACACGGGTCCTGTGTAAACACACAAATATATGGGTGGGGTAAGATAACATATAAATTATTTGAAATACAATTCTCAAATAGAAATCGTCTTAAACCCAATCTCGTAGTAATGTACTCATTCGAATTCATCAAATTTCTATCTAATGAACCAGAAGAGATATACAAAACACATTTTAATCAATCATACGCAGAAATAATGCTCAGATATCTCGTCAATTTGTATGTGGTGGATGAGGTGTTTTATTAACAGTAATATACTTAGCCACACAAACAAATATTCTCATTGATGTTCTTTGAAACGTCTGTATAACCGTTTACAGATGAAATACAACTTATTTGGAATTTAGTAAAACACCTTCACTCTATATCTTGACACATAGCCTACATACCAGACACAGTATTAGACTACACTTGAAAATGCCCCCCCCCCTATATCCTACAGCATAGTCCATTAGATGAAAATTAGATGCATCCGACCCCGTACCAATGCTGTTATATATCATTTTAAAGCTTGAAATGTGCTGGATACGATGCACGATGTTGTCATGTTGTAAACCTGTGCAGGTCCCGTGTAAACACACAATATGTGGGTGGGGTAAGAAATGCATTTGTCAAATATAAATCGTCGTAGACCCACTCTTTTTGAAGGTTCTTAATCGAATGCATGCTGCTATGATTAAAATAACCAGAAGCGACATAGAAAATACATTTAAATTGATTATACGCAGTTTTTACGCAGAAATAATTCCAGGTAGTTAGTCAATTTGCATATTGTTTCTAGATTATTGATATACACAGTAGAAAACATACTAGCCACACGTTTGTACAGCCGTTTAGATTAAATAAATAAATATTAAATAGATTAAATACAACTTATTTGGACATTGGTACAGGTGCAACATCTTTACCCAATTTAATAGATATAAACAAAACATAGTTCTAGGCTGCTCTCAAATGTCCCTTCTTTCTCTGTAGCTTACAATAATCTCTGCTTTAACCATTCATAGTCAGATAGTAAAACTTAATTTCTATGGATCACAATCCTTTCAAGAGCATCCACTGAAAATATTTTAGCATTCTTTGATATAATATATATATATATTAATTGGTGAATCCAAAAGATTTCACTGTGATATCACTGGACAACACACTAATAATATCATAGCCTTCAAGATGGCGTCCAACAGTAGATATACACATGGAATAGATACATAGAACATTCATTTTGATTCTGACTTGATCTGGAAAATGAATACAAATAATTTTGAGGACAGTAAAGATTCACACAAAGATGAATATTTAAACTTTAAATAATGGTTAATAAGAGGGACGTAATTAATTTCTGAATGGCCCCTTGGGATTAAAATACCTTCATGGGCTTAGCAAAAAATCTCTTTTGGAGAATCGTTTTGTTAAGTTCATGTTTCCACTCTCTCAAATTATTCTGTAAATTTCTTGATCTTTATCTATCTTTTATGAATTTACGAAAAAGGGGGCACAATTCAGCTACTGTGATCAAATGGGCCTTCTATGCCCTTATCGAAGATGTTGCAATTTAACTCTTTTAAGTTTTGCACTTTCAAATAAATCAGACCATTATATCAAGAGTTTACTGTCCTCGAAAAATTTCTAAGATGCTTTTTTACCAAATCTCGGATACCTACACAAGCTACAATGTGTTTAACTTCTATTACAAAATCATAAAATTCAATTGGTGATACAGCTTACCGAATGCAGTCATTTCATTGATTCTCTCGTCACTTATTTAGGGAAGATTAAACCAAAACGGTCCATAAAAAAGAGCTCTTATCTGATTGTACGGATCGATGTAAAGTTTCGGATGCTATTTTCCTCTGTTAATACAAAAGATTAGTAGCTATTTTCTATAGGGGACGAAATGGTGTGAGTTAGCTGTGTCTTCGATGATGGTTTTGACCAATCTTTAACAAAGTTGGCTAGACGGTGTTGATCATACGACCTAGGGCATATACGAGTAAGGGACGTTTTGTTATATTGTAACTCCATGTAAGCATACACCGCCATTGTGGTCTCTCGTCATTAATTTGTATGATATAATGTGTGATTTATATCAAAACTCATTTGATTTGGAATTCTGAAGGACGGGAATTCAACACTATAAAACTGCAAAACTTGATAACACTAGGTTACTGTTTTGTCACAAAATTGAGGATGAATAGGGCATTGCTCATAGATTTTATTTCCATTGGTTTTTTTATATATGTATAGTTTGTCTTTATTTTTCTTCATTTCTAAACTTATATATTGTATTCTATGTCTATTGCAATTATATATCTTAAGTTGTTTTCTCCATTTATCCATCTGAAACAATTACATTATACTTTTGGCTCCTCTTTTTAATTTGGTCATTAACATTTTGCTACATCAATCTTGTGTGCCACAACTAGTTTGTCCTATTTTTTTACGACATAATTATTATTTGATGCAAGATCTTTATAATAAAAGTCTTCTTTTTAAGCTTCCCATGGACATTCACAATGAATTCCAGTGATGCTAATAATTATATCTCGTCGAAATTAGGATTCACAGTTTTAGAAAAAAACTGGCTTTAACAAGTATCATAGTGACAGCAGTAGTTTTAGTTGAAAAGTTTTTAAGGCTAATTGATTAGATTATATAGAATAATATACTTTTATAATTCCCCATCTTATGGTGAAAAGTGTACCTATCATAGAAATATTATAATGATTATATTGTAACGGTTATTTTATAACGCAATGGCTTTCATAATGATTTCGTTAAGACATGCGTTCAAAATATAGTTTTGTAAACTAATAACCATCACATTTCATCTGTTCCATCGAATTTGGATTACTACTTTGGATATATTTTGTTCTGGAAGTTTAGGTCCGAATCCGATAAATAAATCCCAATACATCTCCCACTCAATTAATGAATATATCGTTTTCTCATTAACGACAATGTATAAATTCTTATGATATATACAACCTTGATAAGCATTGTAATATCCATATTATCTAAGACGTATTATCATTTTGTGCCATTAGGTACCAGTCTCGAATTGACTTCGTTTAGATTAGCAAAACTGACGTTTCAGACTTCATTTCACCACACAATTTACAAATATAAACAAATTCTAAAAACATGTTACAATTAGTTAAATAGCTATAAAGTGACTGAGGCCTATGGTTACCATAAGCACTGCAGCCATCACGATTATAAGCTGTCATTGTGCGATTATGTGCACCGATAGCACATCTTTGGTGTGATCATCACAAAAAGAATCTCTGTAATATTTTTTTCTGATCACAATGTAATCGTTATTAGATTGAGACTGATAACTCCAATTCTTGAGTGAACAGTCCCAATAAGCACCCATACTTCCCACAGTTTTGATGAATTTTCTTAAACAAAAAGTATTTACAAGTGCATCTTACATACCTACAGTCTAATTTGAAGCTTTAAAACATGTTTTAGTTTCCCCCAATCTAGGACAAAACGTCGCTTTTATTTCCAATTCCACTGGCCCAAGGCCCAAACACAAAATGTAGCAAGACTCTGGGTCCTGACATCACTTTCTGTTTCATAAGAATTTAGTTTAGTTAATTTTTAAATTCTTAAGGTAGAATCCTGAAGAAAGTTGAGTCCACTTTCAAAAAATTATGGATCTGTCATTGCCATTTTCTTGGTGAAATCGATTGGAATGTGTTTTGTATATCACTTCCGGTTATTTCAATCACAATGCCATACATTTGAGTGAGAAAATTTCTAAAAGGTTGGGTTTAAGGCAATTTATATTTGACAAATGCATTTCATTTTTTGTCTTACCCAAACCACATATTTGTGTGTTTACACGGGACCTGCATAGGTTTAAAACTTGACAACATCGTACATTGTATCCAGCATATTTCAAACTTTAAAAAGGTATATTACAGCATACATCGGGGTGGGATGCAGTGACTCCTTCAATAGCCCTCGTGTGATATCATCTAACGGACTATGTTGTAAGTTACAGCGGGGGGGGGGGTCAAGTGCAGTCTTAAAATGTGTTTTGTATATATCTGTTAGGATATAGGGTGACAGTATTTAACTAAGATCCAAATAAGTTGTATTTAATCTGTAAACGGTTGTACAAAGTTTTCACGGACAAATAATGCGATTATTTGTTTGTGTGGCTAAGTATATTATTGTTTATAAAACAGCCAATCCACCACAAGCAAATTGACTCGGCTTATAAACAATTGAAACGTATTCTGTATATCCAATCTGGTTTATTTGATGATAATTTTATGAATTTGAATGAGCACAATCCTAAGGTTGGGTTTAAGAAAATTATCATTTGGCAAATGTATTTCAAGTAATGTATTACCCCACCCACATAAGTGTTTATCTACACGGTACCTGCACAGGTTTACAACTTGACAACATCGTGCATCGTATTTTGCATATATCAAGCTTTAAAATGGTGTATAACAACCTTGGTACATCATGGGTAAGGGGTGCAGATAATTCCTTAAATAGCGCCCTTATTTAATATCATCTGACGGACTATATTGCAAGATACAGGGAAAGAGGAGGCATTTTAAAGATCGGCATAGATATGTGCCTTGTTTATATCTGTTAAGATATTGGGTGAATATGTTTTACTAAGATCCAAATTAGTTGTATTTAATCTATAAATGGTTGTACAAACATTTCACGTAACACTAATGCGATTATTTGTTTGTGTGGCTAAGTATTTTACTGTGCTTAAATTACCACTCCCACCATATGCAAATTGACGAGATATATGAACATTATTTCTGCGTATGATTGATTAAAATGTGTTTTGTATATCTCTTCTGGTTCATTAGATAGAAATTTGATGAATTCGAATGAGTACATTACTACGAGATTGGGTTTAAGACGATTTCTATCTGAGAATTGTATTTCAAATAATTTATATGTTATCTTACCCCACCCATATATTTGTGTGTTTACACAGGACCCGCGTGGGTTTACAACTTGACAACATCGTGCATCGTATCTAGCACATTTCAAGCTTTAAAATGGTATATAACAACAATGGTACATCGATGCTTAGGGGTTAAACGATGTCCTTAAAAAGCCCACTTATTTCAAAGAATTAGACGGACTATGGTGTAAGAAACAGGGAAAGAGGGGTCATTTTCAAGAGAAGCCTAGAACTGTGTATTGTTTAAATCTGTTAAAATTTTGGGTAGAGATGTTTTACCAAGACCTGAATAAATTGTATTCAATCTAAAAAAGGTGGTGCAAACGTTCCATGGAACAATAATGTGATTATTTGTTTGTGTGGCTTAGTTTTTTACTGTGCATAAATTACCCCACCCACCATATGCAAATTGACGATATATATGAGCATTATTTCTGCGTAAAATTGATTGAAATGTCTTTTGTATATCGCTTTTGGTTTATTTGATTGTGGTTTTATGAATTGGAAAGAGTACATTCCTAAGTTATTGGGTTAAAGACGATTTCTATTTGGCAAATGCATTTCAAATAATTTATGTGTTGTCTTACCCCACCCACATATTTGTGTGTTTACACGGAAGCTGCACAGGTTTACAACTTGACAACATCGTGCATCGTATCCAGCATATTTCAAGCTTTAAAATGGTATATAACAACCTTGGTACCTAGGGGGGTGCAGCGAAATTATTTTTTACCTGGGTCATCAGACGGACTATCTGAGGCACTGACTGATGGCTGAGCCAAGGGCCTGTCGAGACTTGTACAGACGGCCAGATAAGATTTTTTTAAATTTGGGAAAAAGGAAAAAGTCGCATGGTGCTAAATCCGGAGAGTATTGTGGGTGTGGCAAGACGGTAACCTTCTCAGACTTCAAAAATTGCTTCACAATCTCAGATGTATGTGATGGAGCATTATCAAGAAAAAGGCGAAAATGCCTAAATCCCGACAAAGGACGTCGTTTCTGGTAATATTTCTTGAGCTTTTTAAGTACAACATCTCGGTAATACCGACCTGTACCACATTTGCCCTTCGGCACCGGAATTTGTACGGCTAAACCATCACAAGAGAAGAATATGCTACAAAAGACCTTCTTTGTCCTCATTGTCATTTTGGCCTTCTACCGTGTTTGGTAAGCCATATTTTGTTTCCAACTTTTCTTACTGGTTCGAAATAGTGAACCCATGTTTCGTTACCAGTCACTATGTTTGCAAACTGTCTTTGATTGAAGTTAGGAAACATGTTTAGCAGTCGCTTAGCGGTTTGTACACGTACCTGTTTTTGGACATCTGTCAATATATGGGGTATCCATCTGGCAGAAATCTTTCGTACTTTCAAAATACGCTTCAAAATGAAATGCACCCGCGATAGCGATATGCCAACATCTTTGGCAACATCACAAATCGCGTGCCTTCCATCACTCTCAATTATTTCCTTGACTTTTGACACATTTGTCTTGCCTGATACCACTGTGTATAACCGTACAGTGAGCCAAACCGGAAGTGCCACCGACTGTACGCACAAATATCACTAGTTCACCTCAAATAATTCAACAGTCATTTTTTTCGTATCGAGGTAACTTTTTATCTATTCATTCCTTTTGAACGCGGTTTGCGATTTTAAAAAGCGAACTGAACATACCTGTCATTTTTGTTCTTCGTTACACCCTGAAACGGCGCCTTTGTCTACAAATCATGATTTAGCACTCGCAATCACCGAGTTTCGTTCCATTTTAGCAGTGGTTGTGACAGATTTTTCTTCCGAAAGGTATGTTTCGACACACAATACATAGTGTTTTACTGATGGAAGAGTCGTTTAATCTAATATTTTGACAACCCAATTCTCCGTTTTGCAACGGGAGCTCGGATATTTGAAAAAAAGCCTACTGAACACAACCACCCTGTTGCCAACAACTGTACGACTAGTTTCCAAAATGTTTTTCGTTACCGTACGACTAGTTCCTCGTTACTGTATGACTAGTGTCCAGTATGTAATGCATGTTTAGGTTTGATTTATTGGGGTTTTACGCCGTTGTAAATTGCTATGATCATATCGCGGTGGCTGGAACACCTAACCATTGGTACCTGTTGTTTCTCATACTAGCACTGGCACAACACCGTAACCGAGTCTCTAGCTGCTCGCCCACATAGGTTAACGATATCAAACCATTGGAGAGGGACATTTTTGTCAGAAAGGACATTTGCCGCGGCCGGGTATCGAACCCGGGACCTCCCGAGTAAGAGGCAGATGCGCTACCAACTGCGCTATGGCCGCGGCTTACAGGCACTTTTGCTTCCATACCAATCCTATTCATTTTGAAATTTGATATTTGTATTAGAGATCATTTTGGGGCGCGGTTTGGACAAAATCTCTCATTTTTTTGCCAGAAATCTCACTCAAATTTGCTCAATGGGAGAACAATCTCACAGAAAAATGTAAAATATATAGTAAGAAATGGTCAAATCTCTCACTGAAAATTCATTTTATCTCATTAGTTTTGGCTGAATGAGACATTTTCTCTCAAGCAGTTTCAGAGTCAGAATTGTCCCTGTTGTGTTATATGTTTATCATACGAATAAAATAAATATGTTGAAACTAATCAAAGTTGGATTTTGGGTTTATCAAATTCTTATAAAAAGTTTAAAATACAGAATTGATACTCGTTTTGTCGACATCGGATAAGTCTATTTTTGCATAAGTCGAAGTGAAGTAGGCCTACCGTCCTCATCAAATGGGTATCAAGTATGTTAAACAATACTACACGTATTTTGGAATAAATGTAGCGATTGAAATATATTTATAGAATGATAGAATTTGTCCCTTTCGAACAAGTTATTTTCGTTTTCTTTATCAGGAAGGGAAATGACAGAATTCTTCAATGGTGCCAACACTCATTAGGCCTATACGGGGATATGTATCCTTTATTTGCCCTCGGTCATATGATACTAACAGACATATCAACAAGGATATGAACATGTATTTTATCTTAAATTACATCTCAAAAGTACAAATTACAACCACATTATCACCTTTGTCAAGGATAAACTTACTTTCATTACCCACCCCCTAAAAACGGTCGTATTTTTTTACGCTTTAATGTTTATTACATAAGCCGTTCAAAAGTCCGGGAAATGATGCTGGGTGTTGTAAACCGTTTGGCAATACCGCCCCGTTTGGCAATTTCGAGGTATTTTAAATACGGTTGATCAATTTGGAAATGGCAAAGTAGTTCAAACTACCATATTGATCATGACATCGTATCCTATTACAGTCTTCAAATGTAATGTTTTTAAAAGACGAAACTATCAAATATGCTTAAAATCGAGTTGTAGGCCTATGTGAAATAAGAGGTGGTGTGATATGATACGAAGAGTTATGTTGCCACGTCCGCTTTTGTGACTTTAGAGCATACCTTTTCCCCATAAATAACTTATTTTAATATATGTGCCAGAGAAAATCTTTTCAAAAAAAAGAGAAAAAAGGAGAAACTGATGATAAATAGAATTTTCTCCTTTTTCCATCAACATTTTCCTTGTTAAAGGACTATTTCAATTCGAAATCACGAAAGTAGGTTGACATACGGATTCGTTTTGTTCCTATTTACTTTCCTATGTACATGTTTCAATTTTTAGAAATTTCGAATTACTATTTGGGCAATTCCATTCAATTAGAAATGCCTAGATTAATTCACATTGCTAAAGATTCTTCTCCTTTAACATTTTCTTGCTAAATCTAATTTTTGGGACACCAAATCTCCTGCTTTTTTAAAGCCAGCAGCAAGAGCTCAGATCTAAAATAACTTTAGACTTGTAGCAACATTCTGCCAGATCATCGATGAGTAGTCACCGACTGTTTATCGACTTAGTGTATCGGACAAGAAATGCCAAGACAGTGCTGTTTGATCTGTTGGTTTTCGTTTGTCGATTTCTAGTTATGAAATAATAACGACTTTAGAAGTCTTTATTCGCCAAATAAAAACCGATGTGCGACGGACTACATCATCAGTGTAGGTAAAAACCGAGGCGCTCAGCGCCGAGGTATTTGCCTTAACATGTAGTTCAGAGCACAGAGGTTTTTATTTGGTAAATAAAGACCTCTAAACTTGTTATTATCTCCATTATCTAACACTCTAAATAAAAAACAAAACAAAAACAAAAACGCACAATCGAAATGTGTTGTTCTTTGTTAATTCTGCCATGATCTAGTTTTCAGCGTAGGAAACGCATACATAAATTGGTGGTTTAGTGATATTATTGATGACGTCATTTGACGCAGGTGATGTTTTTATCGTTGTTTTTGTCATATTATGGAAATGGAAATTAACAGCAATTAATCCGAGATGCCATGTCAAGTGAGCCGGGACTTCATGTCCGGGGAGTTATTGTCACAGTCCTTGTGTCTGCGCAGGTGTTGCTTTGCGTCTTCAGGGGGTTTCACATAAAAGTTCGGACGACCCGGAGATGTGGTACTGGCATATTTTAGTAGAATCGGAGATATTATTGAAAATTAGTTGGCGGTATGCCACTGATTGATAGAGGAATCAGCCAAACAAAAACAGAATATTTTCATGATCGGCAGCGTGTCTGCCAATATATACTGCTAGTTTAAGCCAACCGATCAATCGGCTGAATTTTCTCTGTTTTGAAAAAGTCGGTGAAGTCTCATTGACTAGTTGCTGAAAATCTGTCGGGATTCTGCCGAACATCTAACGGACTCTAACTTAATATTTAAAACATCGCCGACGTTCCAACTTCCAGGCAATTTCATGTAACACCGACTTTCTTAAATCGGCCAGTATCAAAGAAATTAGCCACCAACGCTGGGGCGTCGCTTTTATGTGACTACTCGAGCAAACCATTCCGGAGTCAAGTGACTACCTTGGTATACTTCTACATTGTAATTTGAGCATAGAAACAACCTAGAACCGCACACATGCCCATACCGCCAATGCCTATGTGACTCTACCAGTCAAAAATCACGTAAAATTTGGTTGTGCCGTTTTATCAGCGATTTCGCTCGTTTTGTTGCTGTCAGACCAGTAGAAAATAAAGACGAAAGACTGACGTCGATTTGTTTTGAAGTGATTGGTTTTCCTATCAGCCACATTAAAGCCGCGCATTGGCAGTGGCTATTACCTTTATTTTGCAATTAGGCTGGTATGCAGGTCATCGGATGAAACTGGTTGGGCATATGCAATGCATCTGAGTTGGACCCAGCGAGATGTCAACGATAGGTCACTGATGATTGCAAAAATGAGTCAGACACTTCAGCAATGCGTTAAAATTCAGCTGTACAACGTCAGACAGTCGACAGTATCCCGTCAAATAGTCGGTGTGTAGTCACCGAGGCTTCATCGACTTCTTCAGACATTCAAAATGCCACTGATTGATCGGTTGATTTTAACTTGAGGTGCAAATTGGCCGACAAGTCGCCGATCATACAAAAACTGCTATTTCTGTCGGCCAATGCGACGATCAATCGACTATGCATCTCCGATTAATCGCCGAGAATTTCCCCGATATTACCAAAAAACCCATTGCAGGCGCATCAGAGCGTTCATATGACAGTAGCAACCGATCAAGCAAAATCAAACAACCAATCCGCGGCATTTTTAGTCGGTAAAGCGTTGGCGACATCTCACTGGCGATTGGACTGAATACTTCAATTATACACATCACAAACTTGTTTGATCCCTTTTGTCGTGTCGTGCATTAAATCGCAAATAAAAGAAAAAAACGACCAAATTTAACACCAGATTAAAACTACCTAATCAACTGGGTGCATGCAAGATTTTGATTTTATTGGGTTTTACGCCGTTTTCAACTGCTATGGTCGTATTACAGCGGCTGGGGCACCTAACCATGGTTTCCTGGTATTTCTCTCACCAGTACCATCACAAAATCCAAACCTAGCCTCCAGCTTCTCCCTCATATAGATGACACCCATTTGTAAGTGACAAATGACTTTTGTCAAATGTCAGAATGGAAACTGGCCAAGCTGGGGTTCCAACTCGCGACCCATAACGGCATGTTAGATGTATAAAGAATTTAGTAAAGGGTCAAATACTTTTCACAGACAATTGGCCAGCATACAGTCATTTATCTGACAATGAACAGCCAACATTTCCAACATGTTCTTAAGGTAGTCAATCCCTAATGAGACTCACGCGACGTCGGAATTATTCAGGCAATGTCGTTAACATGTGGCAGTGGAACGTTCCGCCACCGAATGCTTACAATGTTGCAGGCATAAGTTCGGATTAGGTAACAAATTTGAACGATGTCCCTCGGAAAATTCCAATGTAGTATGATTCCAATAAGGGTGGTCTACCTTGATTCAGTTATCAGCAATTTCTTGATAAGTTGGCAAAGCGGACATGTATCATTCTACCATACGTCGGCAAAGCCATAAGCCATCAAAGCAAAATATCAGAATACAGCCATTCATCTGACAAAGTACAGTCAATATTTCCAACAAATTCTTAAAGTAGTCCATCCCTTATGAGATTCACGCGACAAAGGAATTATTCCGTCAATGTGGTTAACATGCGGCGCTGCAACATTCCACCACCGTATGTTAACGACGTCACACATATAAGTTCGGATAAGGTAACATATGTAAACGATGCTGCATGAATATCATTACGGATGGACTACCTTAATTCAATTATCAGCAATTTCTTGATAAGTTGGCAAAGCGGACATGTATCATTCTACCATACGTCGGCAAAGTCATAAGCCATCAAAGCAGAATATTAGAATACAGCCATTCATCTGACAAAGTACAGTCGATATTTCCAACATATTCTTAAGGCAGTCCATCCCTAAGGAGATTCACGCAACATAGGAGTTATTCCTGTAATGTCGTTAACGTGCAGCTGTGGAACGTTTCACAGCGGAATGATTACAATGTCGCACATATAAATTCGGATTACGTTACAAAGGTTATCGACGTCACTCGAAAAAATTTGAAGGCGCTTGAATCTCATTTGGGATGGATTACCTTAATGCAATTATGAGCAATTTCTTGATAAGTTGGCAAAGCCGACATACACTTTTATCATTATATCATATGTCGACAAAGCCATAAGCCATCAAAGCAGAATCCCAGAATACAGCCATTCACCTGACAAAGTACAGTCGACATTTCAAACATGTTCTTAAGGTATTCCATCCCTAATGATATTCATGTGACATCAGAATTATTCCGACAATGTCGTTTAAATGCAGTGGTGCAACATTCCACCACCTCATGTTAACGATGGCACACGTATAAGTTCGGATTAGGTAACAAATGTTAACGATGTCGCATGAATCTCATTAGGGTTGGACTACCTTAATTCAATTATCAGCAATTTCGTGATAAATTGGCAAAGCGGATATGTATCATTCTACCATACCTCAGCAAAGCCATAAGTCATCAAAGCAGAATATCCGAATACAGCCATTCATCTTACAAAGTACAGCCAACATCACCAAGATATTCTTAAGGTAGTCCATCCCTAATGAGATTCACTGGACGTTTGAATTATTTGGGTATTATTGTTAACATGTGGCTGTAAAACGTTTCACCGGGCAATGTTTACAATGTCGAACATATAAATTCCGATAACGTAATAAATGTTAATGATGTTACTCGAAAAATTTTGAAGTTGCATGAATCTCATTAGGCTTGGACTACCTTAATTCAATTATCAGCAATTTCTTGATAAGTTGTATAAATGTATGTGGGCAGAAATAACACTTAAAGCCGTGTTCAGACGTCATTCTTCATCTGTGCTGAAACGAAACAAGATAAATTTAGACAGTTAGGATTATCATAATTATGTTTACAAAATATATTACATAATTATGTATTTTTTTTACATCGATTGGGAATCAAGTTCTTAAAGCTCAGATTGGTCCTTCTCGACACCTCTCCTTCACGGACATAATATTTTAAACATGTCGCTATGCCGGAGCCAAACTATTGTACCCCCATTTCCCAAATTTTATAGGAGAGGAAAAATACTGCTTAATTCTCATAATGTTAACCCATTTCCACACAACAAGATTTTGGGTTGGTCCAAATTCAAAGATGTTGCAGACGGCAATTTCAAGTGAATGAATATTAAAATATTTTGGTCTTTTAGGGCAGAAAATATTGTGGGAAATGAAGAAATTGCTTGTCACAAGCAATTTCTTCATTTTCCACAATGTTTTCCAAAGCATTAATCTCTTGGGGAGTCAAGAAGAGTCAATGTGTGGTAATGGGTTAAGGGTGTACGATCACATTGTTTAACAACTTGGATAACACATGTGACTTTTGGGAAGAGTTCACATTTTCTAATTTCGCAGCTTATACTCTATGGATTAAGACGAGATAAAGTTCGCCGTACGTGCATTTGAATGGGCCATTCCATGTTGTAATTCGACTTTGCCACGAATCCAGTGGTTTCCTCTAACATTCTAGCGAGAAAAAATCTGTGCACGTGAACGCTATCTACTTTCGTTTTTTACCGAAAAATATTGACTTGATTATTTGAAAGAAGATCACCCAGATTATTTGACCTAGAGACATAGTGTCTGGCCATCACTCATACTGAGAATGCCTGCTTGATACATGTATAGCGTACGAGAATTGACCTGGCAGAGCTTTCCATTCGATTAGCATGGGCTGCTCTTCCAGGTCATTTCTCGTGAGGTATATATTGAGTATACGTAAAAAGCGTCAATTAACAAAAGGGTTGCTGGTTTACGGAGAAAGAAGACATCTTGAAATGAAGTATAGGGCTGTTAATATAATGCCTCATCCCTTTGCTTACATTTCCTAAGAAAAAAAAATAAATAAACGCAAAACTACAAAGCAATTAACTAGAGTAACGAAATCCAGTCCATCAATACATTGTTATGGTGACACTAGTCGTACAGTTGTTTGACTATAGGTTGTAACTAGTGATTCTGTACATTTGTCGCTAGTCGTACAGTCAGTCGGAAGACAGGGGTGTAATTCTTCGCTAAATACTCAGGAGTGTATAATAACTAGGCGAAAACAGGGACATAGGGCTTCAAGAATAAAGAATGGCCTGTCTTTATGTGCGTGTTTCATCAAAATTAATGCACTCAGTAACGAAAAATGACATTGGAAACACAAATTTGATGGGTCGGGAAAATGAAAAGTCAGTGATTTGCAACCGAAATTACTGTTTGATGGGTAAAGTATACATACTATCACAAAAATCATCACCCAGGCTGAACAACGTTTAATTCCGCTCATCAACATCGAAAACCGCATTTAGATTCGTTTCCTGAGCTTTCAGCAATCTCGATATGAAAACGTGACCCTATTTGTTTATCGAGGTGAACTAGTGATATTTGTGCGTACAGTCGGTGGCACTTCCGGTTTGGCTCACTGTACGGTTATACACAGTGGATACAGTCACAGGTTGAACAGATTTTGCTGCATCTTTGACGGACTCTGTGCCAGTCAGAAAATTCTTTCTCCATCCAAGAACTGTCTCATAAGATACCTTATAAGACCCACAAACGTCCCCCAATTTAGTAAAAATCTGATTTACAGAATAACCTAGATTTGTGCGAGCTTTTATATAAGCTCTAATTTCTTCAATATTCTCAAACCGTTTCCCAACCATTTTTACAACAGTGGTCAACGACTGGCTGTATTGAAATGATGATTATTTTATAACCACGTGCAGTTGAAGGCTCGAATGTATACCGTTAGCAAGGTATTGAATGGAGCTATCCAGGCTTACAGATATCGACGAAATCGTGCAAGGCGTTATCGCGCTGTGGTACAATACACAATACATATCGAACAACCCTCGTAACGTATAGGCGGGGCAGGTATTCACCGAACGTCACGACGTCGCAAGTTCGCAACGTTAAAATAATGACGTTACTCCTCCACACAGTCACCTAGAGTTGCGATACGTTAACTGTTACGTTCATTTAAACCACTTAAAATATCCATGTACCATTGCTTGTCGATTGTAGAAAACATCCATAGAATGTCTAGAGCTAATTTACCAAGTCCTTGAAACTGACATTCAGTACAGATTTCATATAGGGAAATACCCGCAATCAATTCCACTGAAGCTAAAGGATGGGTTGCAATAAGGGGTCAAAAAATAGATTTTCTTTAAATTTCGTGGATTGATAGGGTTACATAATATCTTTAATTTGTATGTGTAAAAAATCTGGTTTCGGCTTATTTTTCGAGATATGGGTAAATAAAGTGGGTGGGGTAAGATGGACTGAAACACATTCGGGGTCATTCTAAGTCGCTTATCTTTCTTATTTTTTGCCCCAAATGCGTGAAAATTTGTATGCGTGTCTTGTGATATATGCGTTAAACATTTATGGGCTTATATTTGATATTCCATGTATATCTTTTCCGTAATACCCATTCTTCTTTCTTTCGAAGAATTTCGCTATTTTTTAACGACCAACTTTACCAAACTATCTCCACACGTTTTATTTGAAACATGATTTCTATGAAACTTTACAGATGTATTATCCAGATATAGATATAACTTTGTGTGAAATTTGAAAGAAAAGCGTTGGCTCGTTGTTGAGATATTTGACCTTGACCTTCAAAATAACACCAAATTCGGGAAAGTCCGTTAAAACTACGCATTGTTGGGGAAATGGCAAGGGTTGAATGGCATGTGACAGCCCATTCATAAAAGAATGCATTTCACATATGATTGGGTTTTTTATTGTATGATTTTACCGTTAAAATTGATATACTCAATATAATAAACTTGAAACCTCAGAGTTACCCGGTTATTTCATCTAATGAAATCATTGTTAGACATATAGGCCTATTTGTTTAAGGCCTGTCTATACTCGTACATTTAACATTATTTTCTTTTTGTTGATATTATATAACGTTATATAAATATTTAGCTTAAGTTAACTAGTTGTAAGCACATTTGGTCATTTAGTAAAATCATTCACAATGCGTCTTCATTATAACCATATAAGAAATACAATCTGAAAATGATTAGTTTTCTCGTAGCAAATTGATAATTCTTGTCCATCATGAGATGAGTGAATATAAACTCTTAGACAATTCAAGTTGCATATAAAGCTTTGGTAGTTCTAGCAATCTTAACATAACGCTAATATTTAATTTCACTCACCTGTGGTAGTAATATTAATCACAGCGGTTTCCGCGTAGACATGTTTCATGTGCAATATTTAGTTTGATAAGAAAACTGAGAAGTAAAAAGAATTCCTTTTCTTTCCCATTCTTCCGAATGGGTTGTACGACACAAAAAATTAAATATTACTACGAAACTCATTATGAACAATAAAAAAGAAACCATGCTTCCAATCCTTATGAATAAAATTGGCGCTTTAAATATCACATTTTGGCATTTTCCGAGTTTTGATGTCATTTTGAAGGTCAAGGTCAAATATCTCAAAAACGGACCAACGCTTTTCTTTTAAATTTCACACAGAGTTACATTAATATCCGGACAACACATCTGTAAAGTTTCATAGAAATCGGGTCTCAAATAAAACGTGTGGAGATAGTTTGGTAAAGTTGGTCGTTAAAAAATAGCGAATTCTTCGAAAGAAAGAAGAATGGGTATTACGGAAAAGATATACATGGAATATCAAATATAAGCCCATAAATGTTTAACGCATATATCACAAGACACGCATACAAATTGTTATGCATCTTGGGCTACAAATAAGAAAGATAAGCGACTTAGAATGACCCCTACTGTGTTTCAGTTCATCTTACCCCACCCACTTTATTTACCCATATCTCAAAAAATAAGCCGAAACCAGATTTTTTACACATACAAATTAAAGATATTATGTAACCCTATCAATCCACGAAATTTAAAGAAAATCTATTTTTTGACCCCTTATTGCAACCCATCCTTTAGCTGGTGAGAATGAACGATTTTAGCTTTCTTTGATTGGGGATGAGACAGGTGACGTCCGTTGTTGTGATTTTAAGTTAATCTGCTGTTTGGGATTTTCTCACGGGATTTGCTTCTAAACGAAATCTTTGATCCAGAATTTCTTCCATGCCTGTACGCATTTTCCCAGAATTTCTGTTTTATGTGGATATAGAATCTACTGACAGTTGAGTTTTTTCAGGTTGAAATCATCGGTCAAAATCCAAAACTCTCTACCATAACTTAGGTCCGTCTTGTAACAAACGCATTTGATGGTGAAGCGTGAGCTCAAGTGTTGACGCCCTTATCATATTTAGTTGACGTCGCGTCTAGACTGCGCCTCTAGATACTACCCGCTTTCTTTTCCTACAAAAATGTTCTTCCCTTTTTGAAAATTCGGTGTCAAACAATTGTGAAAATTCTAATAAAGAATGTTTCTGAGTTTTTCTACATTATTTGTAAGTATCGATTATGGAATTTCCACGTTCTACCAAAAACTAAAATACTGCGTACATTCGAATACTCCGCCAACGTCAAAGTTGACTTTTATCGCCAAAGGAAAGTGGTTCACAGTTCTCCCGTTTGGCCAGAAATAATGTTCAAATTTTGGTCATAGAATAGCACGAAGTCACTTTTGATGTCCACAACGTTTCAGTAAAATGGTTTCGTTAGAAAGGCTTGCAAAAACATTTAAAATATTAAAAAGTCAAGTTATTCTACCCCTGCCCCGCTTAACCGTACCTTCGTTGCTATGGACACGCTTTCAACATGGACGCAATTAAAAGACAATGCCAATACTTCCGTATCATGTCAAATATGAATAGTACTTGTATTATGCCAAATTTCATCAAGAAAAACACACAAATATTAATTTTAGAGGATCAGTACCGCTAATTCTGGATCACCCCTCGTATTTTGGTAAGACAACAACTTAACACTTTCTTGCTCAATAATAATATTCAGTTCGTCAAAATTAGGCACTGTTTTGGAAATGGTTGATTCACTATGACAAATATGAAACAAGAACTTGGAATAGTGCGCATATCGGTGGTAGGGGGGTCAAAACCTCGTAACAGTTAAACTACAGCTTGACAAAGCTGGAGTTACGAGGTTTTGATCCCCCACCGGCGATATGATCCCGAACGGAATTGACACTGTAAGGCAGTCGAAAGGACTAAATATGCAAACGGACGCATGTGCGAACGATCGGGGGCAGGGGGTGGAGTTTTTAATACAATACAATTCTTAGTATAACTGTCATGGAAGTTGTGAGTGCAAAATGAAATGTCAGAGAGTAACCGAAAATCAGGTCCAAGGAATAGAATAAGAGTAAAGCACAAAACGGAATTGTTAATCTTTTCCCAAACGGCAGTTAATGACTCTTCCAAAGTCGATCCTTGTACAGACGATAAAATGGATGTCATTAAACATGCAATCTATATACATGTATATCACAACACAAAAAATATTTAATGGAAAGGAGAAATTGCCGATTATCAGCATTGCCTTCTTTTCTTTCAAAATTATCAGTCCATCTCTCCTCCAGGGTTATCATAATCCAGGCCTGTATGGAAAAAGATTTGAGATCTATATGTATAGATTTCTTTCTAAAGACACGTTTTCCTTTGGGCAAAAAATGATCTAATAAAGTCTTTCATTCTGGGAATTTCCATCTCATTTTGTGTCATCGTTGCGGAATGATTTGATAAATAGTCTAATTGATAAACAATTTCTCGTAAATTGAAAAGACCTCTGTTTATGACATACATAGCTAGCAAAGGTCTCGCTTTTTATTACGAATCGTTATGAGAATTTGCTTAGAACTGGTTTTATTGTACATCTCGTAACTCCAGCTTTAATCAAGCTGGAGTTACGATGTTTTGCAATAACACCGACGGTATGATACCCAAAATTACCACGGAATCCTCTGGTACCTTCACCAAGATTGGTCAGGAGTGGTACTGCTCTCTGACAACATCACTGTATATCACACAGCTTATAAAATGTCTACAAGATGCGGTTGTTGTTGTTTCTGGTGGTGGTTGCGGTGGTTTTTCTGTGAAAGTGATTTTTAGGATATTGAATCTATATCACTATTTACCCTTATTTATCAATTTGTAAAGTTGCTCAACCGGTTTGACCTCTTTCATAAATTCACAGGACTTATATCAAAACCGTATGTACGTTACCCATAATCACAAAGTATTGAGAAGAGTAGGGACGATCGCAGACGACATATTTGGAGGGGGCAGACGACATTTATAGTGCTACGGTCTATATTTTATAGACCGTTTTACTCTTTTATCCCCATCAAATATTATAGTCGTTCATCACGCAATGTATCAGATGGCGAGCGTCATTGGAAATAGTCTTATAATCTGCTGAAAGGTTGACTTTTATTCTTACTGGTATTCTCCCTTCATCGACCACCTTTACCTTCAACATGATCCTTAAGGTATTGATTAATTAAACTTCGAGGCAAACTTTAATGCAAGCTGATAATGACAAAATAGAAGGAGAAAATAATCTGTTCAAATGGTTTAATGGTAGATCTAGTTTGTTTATACACATGTTATGTAATAGATAGATGCTGTATAGAAGATTCTACACGAAATTAATATTCAAATGCACGCAGCGCATTGAATGTTTATATCGCATAGGCTCTATCTAAATTAGTGTTCGGCAGCGGTTCATTGGAGACGGGGTGTGGCTATGTATAGACGTCACATAAACTAGCCGACAGTCTCGTTTAAGCGAAATATAGTGGCGAAATTTTAATTATACTGCAATTTCATTGGTCCAAAAAGTAGGTCGAACACTAAGTCTCATTGTCCAATAGATTCAAAACAATATCATTAGGTTGTTGATGTTTAGAAAACTGCTCTAGATACACAAACGAAAACTTTTGGCCGATAAAGGGAACCTAACCTAGCCCTTATGCCCATCAGAATTATCGAACTATGGACTTAACCCTATGTTTAAGTGCAATAATGTAAGTGAAATCGCCGAAACCTTATGTGCTTGGATCTTAGTAGAAAAATCTCGTCGACGCAGACGCCATGATATGTCGCACACTTTAATAGACACGAAGTTGTATCGGAACAGTAACCAATCAAAACTCACATATACGCTAAAGAGCTTCCGCAACTCAAATGGTACGGTAAAACATTCTGACGTATGTTCATGTACCATGTTCCTAATAAAAGCTGGTCCGTGTAGGACAGTAATATTTTATCAATGTTTTGGAAATGGTTCTTCAGAAAACAATATCATGTTACTGCTGTATATTACTAGACCGTTTTACGTTCTATTTCCTTCTAACACTTAATTGTCTCGAATCACGCGATATGCAGGATCGCGAGCGCCAAGAAACAAGAACATATTGGTGAATTCATACACGTTAAAAGCTGGCTTTAATTCTGAACAAACGATGTAGCTCGCCCTTTACGAAAGCTTGTCGCAAGAAGTTGCATTGATTGTGTTTCCATTAAAGTAAGTCGAAGGTCAAGGGTCAAGGTCACAGCGCTGAAAAAGAAAGTCAAAGCATGTCACTTAATGAGAACAAAATTGGACACTGTATATAGCTGTTTTAAAACATTATAGTCGATTTTCTTCGAAAACCCGTAACTGTTAGTCCCTGAGCCAGAAACATGTTTGCTCCCCCCCAGGGGGAATTTTGTAGACATAGTTTTTCATAAAGTACAATATCTTAGAAACATTTTGAGCATTGTTTGCACTCTGGCCGTTGGGGCTTTTGGCTGTAACCCTTATCTAAAACCCATAACCCTATCATTTTTTTCATTCAAATTTACAATTCTTGTTTGGCCATGTTTTCATTGAATATTGTCCTACAGATGTCTAAATGGTATCAAATGAAAGCTTATGACTTGCTCTTTCATTTGAAGTTATTTTATGCAAATTAGCTCATTTGCATATTCATGAATATTAATGATTTTCCTTAAAATTTCCATTTTTTGGCGATAATTTGATAAATACTTTCTTAAAAAAGGCATTTTTGTCCAGGGGGAATTTTGTAAACATAGTTTATCAGTAAGAACATTCTATTAGAAACATTTTGAGCCTTGTTTGCACTCTGGAGGTTGGGGCTTTTTGGCGTAACCCTTATCTAAACCCTTAACCCTACCAAATTGTTCATTCAAATTTTGAAAATGAATTTGGTCATATCTTGGTTGAATATTTACACACAGATGTCAGAATGGTATCAAATGAAAGCTTATGACTTGCTCTTTCATTTTAAGATATATCATGCAAATTAGCTCATTTGAATATTCATGAATATTGATTATTTTTCCTAAAATTGCGATTTTCGACCAAAATCTGGTAAATACTTTCCAAAACAAGACATTTTTGTGCAGGGGAATTGTGTAAACATAACTAAACTTAAAGAAAATCAAATCAGAAAAATTTTGAGCGACGTTTGCACTTTGGCTGTTGGGGTATTTGGCCAAAACCCTTATCTAAACCCTTAACCCTATAAAATTGTTCAGTCATTTCAAAACGTTTTTTATCATATCTTGGTTGAATATTGACCAACAGATGTAAGAATGGTATCAAATGAAATGTTATGACTGTCCCAATAAATTGCCATAAATTCTATGCAAATTATCTCATTTGCATATTTATGAATATTAATAACATTACTTAAAACTGTGACCTTTTTAGCGCGTATTTTGTAAATACTTTCAAAAACATTGTGTTTCTACTCAAGGGGAATCATGTAAACATAGTTTATCTTAAAGAACATTTTATTAGAAACATTTTGAGCAATGTTTGCAATCTGGCAATTGGGGCTTTTGGCCGTGACCCTTATCTAAACCCTTAACCCAATCAAATTTTTCAGATGAATTTTCAAAACCTTTTTGGTCATAGCTTGATTGAATATTGACCTACAGATGTAAGAATGGTATCAAATGAAAGCTAATGACTTTTTCTTTAATTTGCAGTTATTGTATGCAAATTGGCTCATTTGCATATGCATGTATATTAATGATTTATCTACAATTTGTGATTGTTTTCAAGTTAAATACCTACCAAAATGTGGGATCTTTTTCTTTCTCGAGAGTTTTAACCATGTGATATCCATGTTCACTCTTTTAACAACATATAAGCCTTGTTTGAGATCTATTTGGTGTTTTGTTTTGGAAGTAACCGCAATTTTAAAGTGTGCAACCCATCATATTTGTTCCTATAAATCTTATTATCAATGTATGTATTTAGTTTCCATTTGATTTTTTTTTTAATCTTTATTGTTTAAGTGCAAATATGTTTAATTGATTCCATGTATTGTACTGGTGTTATTGCTTATATCTAGTTTAGTTGACAGAATGTTATCCTTTGATGAATCCAAAATTGCCGCAAAATAGGACTTTGAACATAAATATTTTATCAAATGCCATATAATGATACAAAAGGTGTCTAACCTGCGGGACTTTATTCTAATACACATATGAAATTAATTATTTCAATTATCTTTGTAATTTTTATGGCTGAATAGAGATCCTGGAATGTAGACAAATCGCATACATATAGCAGGATAACATTGTTAAGCAATTGTCAAGTGCCATTTTTTGCCATTCACATGGAGAAAACAGCATGATTTTGTTCAATCTGGAGAGCCCTTCCTTGTGTATTCCTCAAAGCCAAGTCAATTTGTTGGCTGTAAGTGTATTTGATATGTGGTTGACAGATCAGGGACACTGGTGTTACCATTCCTTTATGCTCTATTGAGGTATTTTAACTTCAGATGATTTAAGCTTGGGGTGCCATATGTAAAGCCTATGTATCAGATGCATAAATCAAGAAATGTACTGCTGTACATATGTAGCTAGAGTACAGACAATAACCGATTGCGATCAATAGATTAATGCAGTTATTTATGATGCATTTATTTGTCTGTATCAGATCAGAACAGATGTGAACTGTGAACTGATTCATACTATGGACAGCCCATGCTGAATGTACATTCAAATTCTTCCGATCCTATACATATGTCTTATATGAGCTTTCAGCATAGTATAACCTCACAATGGATTAAAAATAGTTCCCTTGCGATACATATACAATATCTTTCAATATGGCATTTGTTTTCAAGGATGGCATAAGATAGCCATAGATATGTTCAGTTCAATTCTTTCCTGATATTTAAATGCTACAACTAAAACCTGGTTTAGATCAGCATATGAAATCCCATATTAAGACACTTACTTTTTGCACTGTTTAGGACAATTTGACCAAAAATGATTAACATCACACTTGGTGGCAATCTTGGAATTACTTTCAACACTCTGGGAGTTTTGCTAGGTTATCATAATGGAAACCGACATAGATCAACACTAGAATGTCTATTTAATGCAAAGAATCATCAGCATTTATTGTACTAAACATAACAGGGTTACTATGTACTTAACATTACAGGGTTACTATATAACATATACTTTAGCACTGTCAAATGGAATACATTTTATGGATTTTCCACAATAAATGTGGTTTTATCCCAAACATTTAAAGAATCAATAATATTCATGAATAAGCAAATAAGCAAATTGCCAATATACAAGCAATTCATTAGATGATTTTATTTGATACCATTATGACCTTTGTATGTCAATTTTTGATTAAGATATGACCAAAAACATTTTGAAAATTTTAATGAACAATTTGATAGTGTTAAGGGTTTAGATAAGGGGTTTTGCCAAAAGCTCCGATTACCTTTGTGCAAACATCGCTTATAATGTTATTTATATAATGTTCTTTAAGATAAATCATGTTTGCATAATTTCACCTGAACAGAAACGCCTTGTTTCTGAAAGTATTTTCTGAAAGTATTTAACAGGTTTTCGCTGAAAAATCACAATTTTAGGGAAAATCATTGATTCTCATGAATATGCAAATGAACTAATTTGCATAGAAAATAATAACACATAAAAGAGTCATCCATAAGCTTTCATTTGATACCGTAGTGACATCTGTAGGTCAATATTCAATCAAGCTGTGACCAAAAAGGTTTTGAAAATTCAAATGAAAAATTTGATGGGGTTTAGGGTTTAGATAAGGGTCACGGCCAAAAGCCCTAACCGCCAGATTGCAAACATCGCTCAAAATGTTTCTAATAAAATGTTCTTTAAGATAAACTATGTTTACATGATTCCCCTTGAGTAGAAACACAATGTTTTTGAAAGTATTTACCAAATACCCGCTAAAAAGGTCACAGTTTTAAGTAATGTTATTAATATTCATGAATATGCAAATGAGATAATTTGCATAAAATTTATGGCAAATTATTGGGACAGTCAAAAGCTTTCATTTGATACCATTCTTACATCTGTAGGCCAATAATCAACCAAGATATGATAAAAAACGTTTTGAAATGACTGAACAATTTTATAGGGTTAAGGGTTTAGATAAGGGTTTTGGCCAAATGCCCCAACAGCCAAAGTGCAAATATTGCTCAAAATGTTTCTTACATGATTTTCTTTAAGATAAATTATGTTTACACAATTCCCCTGCACAAAAATGTCTTGTTTTGGAAAGTATTTACCAGATTTTGGTCGAAAATCGCAATTTTAGGAAAAATAATTAATATTCATGAATATGCAAATGAGCTAATTTGCATAATATATCTTAAAATGAAAGAGCAAGTCATAAGCTTTCATTTGATACCATTCTGACATCTGTGTGTAAATATTCAACCAAGATATGACCAAATTCATTTTCAAAATTTGAATGAACGATTTGGTAGGGTTAAGGGTTTAGATAAGGGTTACGCCGAAAAGCCCCAACGGCCAGAGTGCGAACAAGGCTCAAAATGTTTCTTATAAAATGTCCTTACTGATAAACCATGTTTACAAAATTCCCCCTGGAAAGAAACGCCTTGTTTTGGAAATTATTAACCAAATTTTAATCAAAAATTGACAATTTTAAGGAAAATCATTAATATTCATGAATATGCAAATGAGCTAATTTGCATAAAATAACTACAAATAAAAGAGCAAGTCATAAGCTTTCATTTGGTACCATATTGACATATGTAGGTCAAAATTCAATGAAGATATGACCAAATAAATGTTTGTATATTTGAATAAAAAATTAAAAGAGTTAAGGGTTTTAGATAAGGGTTACAGCCAAAAGCCCCAACGGCCAGAGTGCAAACAACGCTCATCTTGTAGCATTTGGTATAAGCTTTCAGAAAATCATACCCTTCAAAATTCCCCCTGGGGGGGAGCAGGGGTTATTGGTGGCTCAAGGTCTATGCATCTTGATTTAAGGTGGCCGAATGCGATTCCATAACAAGAAAACTGCCCTAGAGAATTGACTCATACTGTCGCATGATATAAAGTGAATCCTTACTGACAAATTAAGTACACAAAAAAGATAAGTCACCGTCTAGGGAAAGAATGTGGGTCGTCTCAAAACCAGCACTGAAATGGCTACTTTTAACATGGACAATGGAAAATTTGAATATTTTTACACAAATGTTAAAAAGTAGAGAATTTCTGCCCTAGAGAATTTGATAATATTTTGTAAATTGATGAACCTGTTCAAGATCTGTAAAATAAAGAAATAAAAAACAAATGTCACCGTAGCATATGAATGGGGTGCTGTCTCAAAAGTGCCGGAATAGCAAAGCTTCAGCTGATTTTTGACGCAAATGTTAAAATTTTAGAAATTCATGCCCCAGAGAATTTTATAATATTTTGGTAATTGATGAACCAGCAAATGATCTGTGAAATAAAGAAATAAAAAACAAAAGTCACCACAGTATATGAATTGGGGGTGTCTCAAAAGTGCCGAAATAGCAGTGTTTCAGCTGATCTTTGGCGCAGATGTTAAAATTCTAGGATGTTCTGCACAAGAAAATTTGATAATAATTTGGTAATTGATTAACCTGCAAATGATCTGTAAAATAAAGAAATAAAAAACAAATGTCACCACTGTACATAGTCGGGAGACCGTCTCAAACGTGTGATTTTCCACTGAAAAAAACAGCCTTTCAGCTCGATTTTGTATAGCTGTTAGTACATAGTTATAGGAAGTATTGACCAAATAACAGACATAATCATGATTGTAATATGTTGTTTGTTTGATTAAAACATAAAATCGATTTTAAATGTTTGACGTCTCAAAATTGTTTTATTCTATTGTGGGAAAGGGAAATTTTAGGCCTAAATGGCTTTGGAGTAATCTATGTTTATCTAACATTGGTGTAATGTCTGGAACTGTAGTGCTAAAGTGGAACGTATTAGACAGAAGTCAGCAGATTCCGATAATTCGAACCAAAATTGGCAATATGATGTACCATGTCTATATTATACGAACGTTTACCTTCTATTTCTACACAGAACCTAATCGTCTGTTATCACGCTACTTAACTAAATACCACTATGAAAACTGTATTCATACGCTTAGAAAACCAGTCCCCAACTCTACCCTTTCCCAAAGAAATATTCTGACTAAAATAGGGAAAACGGAAAATACAAAATATTTAATAAAGATTTACTATTGACGCATTATTTTGTGCTATATGAATATATTGTCAGCTCTTTGTTCAATCAAATCTATTGTCTATACCATTTTTGAATTTGGACCAGCCCAAACTGTTGTCTTTATGAAAATGGTAAGTAAGGGTTACATTGGACAAACTATATTTAAGAGCTGTAACAGTAGCCTTACATATATTATAAGTCAACATTACACGATCGTTTTACTTTCTATTTCCTTCTACAACTTAACTGTCTTTCATCACGATATAGGAAAGTCAGTAGGCGACAACAGCAACATGAATGTTGTATTTATGACAAAAATGAAGTTGAAAAAGATTTGTTTTGTGTGCAATACAGCACAGATGATATTGAGTCAAAAGGAGAAAAGATTTTCGTAAGATTTTCAAAAGCTACCAAAAATTATAGGATCAAAAGTAGGACTTGCATTGGAAAGGATTTAACATCATGTGAAAGTGAATCGTTTTACGGAAATAACATTCTACATCTCCCTATCTATTGTCACGAACATTTACAAATCATTTACCAAACGGTTAAAAATAATTCGACTGAACAAATCTGAAAGCTGTACATTAAAATGATAACCATTGATCTGTAAGATTATTTATGTGTATTTCAATGAACAAATGAGCGAAATGTATTAATTCTGGTTATAAACAGTTTTTTTTTTGTTTATCATTTTCCCCAATGCTTTCCCAACCCCAACCCCCCCCCCCCCCACACACACACACAACATTATAAAGGACTTCAAAACAAGTTTCGTTTCTGAAAAGGATAAATTGTACTCTTTGTCATCGTATGTTTTGGTGTATAATAACTCTGGCAGAACATCGACAAAATGTATGTGAACTGGGGGATCTGATCAAAGGGTACTGATGGCATTTGATGCCAATATATATCTAGCCTTTAAACAAACAGCCAATGGTCCAATTTGAAAGCCGTGCTGCAGACGACAAAGGGATGTTATAAAGACAGAATTTGTGCATGATATAGCAAAGAAAATATACAGATAAAAGGAGAAACTGCTGGTTATCAGCAGTTTCTTCTTTTGTCTCGATGTTTTCCCAAGCCATATCTATCAGGGACGTCAAAACCAGGTCTTGTTTGGGAAGGGGCTAGATTAGCCCGTACATACGTACGTGTCAGTCTGATATGTCGATGGGACCCCTTTTTAGATTCATAAGAACAAAAAGAAAATGGAATGCTTCTTAGACTTAGTATTGTATCCAAAGTATGTCAAGAAAACAGACAAGAAAAGAAAAAATGCAACCTAGGGCGATATATTATCTTATGCGTAACTTCATTGGTGGAATTTCCATCTCATTTCCGCACAAAATTCCAAAATAATTCGATCAGCTGCAATATTATGGGGCCTATTATAGCCTTTTTGAAAGCCCCGAGACACGTCTAAAGTTTTGAAATCAACTCAGTTTTTATACTACAGTTTTGATTCTATTTTATGCAATACTAAATGCCTTTGCATGCATTTTTTTTCGAAAGAAAAAAATGCAGAAGCTTTTATTGTGTGAATTTCTGGACATGAGGCTAATACAAACGAAAATGCTATATGTATATATAGATAGACAGTTTCATAATTTACCGTCATCAACTGTCAGAAGTCAAGATAGATCCCATCTTCGCAATCCAAGGTATCTACCTCCACTTTGTTCCTTACGAACGTAAGGAACAGAAAGGAGGTAGAACCCTTGGCTTGCGAAGATTGATGGATTCTTTGTCTGTTACTTTCTCCTGCACTTGAAACTCATCTCATAATCTCGATCATAACACGGAAGTAGATGTATGAAGAAATGTTGAAAAACTGCTGTTTCTTTGCCAGAAGTCATTACGCTTCATTAAGTAGTTATTGAGGTCATCCAAATGAGCAAACATGGCGACTTGCGGGATTTGAAAAAATATAAATATTCTAAAAAAAATGGCACTGGAACTGCATTTAATACACTTCAGCATATTTGTCGCTTTATTGTTGATTTCAATTACAGAAAATGTGTTTGTTGTTGTTGTTGTTGTTTGTTGTTGTTGTTGTTTAAGTATTAAAGCAGTGGCACGACTTACATCTGAGGTATGATAGAATTGTTCAAGATGTTCCGAATGCTCTCTCATGCTGTTCTTTAAAGTTATAAGGAACTATTTATAGTTAAGCATTGATCTTGATCGGAGTGAACACATGTGTATATCGTAGAGCCTGACATGTAGAAGGTAAAACTGCACCCATGTTAGACTAACAATATCACATGTCAGACATGATTATTGCCACATAAACACGTGGGTGGATAGTCCAGAAAAGAACGGAAATTAGTCTCCAACAAAATGGTACATGCATTGCTTACATCATGGTTGTTTTCTATCTAAATGCGAAACTCTATGGGTATCTTTATGCATCGAACTATAAGACGAAAACAGATACGCAATTTATCAAAGTGCTGAGAGCACTGTAATTGGACGTCTCTGATTGATTGAGCGGGATTGTACATGAACGAAAGATGTTTTATTCATTCTTCTGTGTTTAATTCTATAAGATCGGTTTCGGACATACGAAATCGGCTTTAATACCAGAAAACCCTTCTCAGGCTTCAAATTGATTTGATTGCCGTTTCAAGACAACTGATTTGTCGCTATGAATAATCACTATTAATTTGATTACCAAATTCAATTAAGGCCATGCGATTAGCACTTTTGTCTTCTTGTTTCGGTTTACTATGAGTATTGTCGTCAGTTATACTTTTCATTGATTTTAAAAAGTACGCTACAAAGCAATTTATTCAAAATGTAAGCCAACGCGCTACATAAATGAAAGCCGCGATAGCTCACTTAGCAGAGCACTCACCTTGTACTCTTTACACATGTTATATCCGGAAGGCCCTGGGTTCGAATTCTACTCAGACATTGTTCTTTTTAATCATCTTTTTTATACGCCGCCGGAGGCGGACGTATATTGGCGTCTACTTCTCCGTCTGTCCGTCCGTCCATCCGTCCGTCCGTCCGTCCGTACGTCCGTCCACTTTTCTTGTCAACGCAACTCCTCCTAAGTTTCTGGCTGGGTCTTCTTGAAACTTGGTCAATGTTATCACCTCAATTGGTAAATGTGCATGAAGGAAGGATTTTATGGTTCGTTGATTTTTGCCAGAGTTATGCCCCTTAAAAACTTAGTCTCTGGGGCTTATTGAAATTGCAGCCTTGTCAACGCAACTCCTCCTAAGTTTCTAGCTGGATCTTAATGAAACTTGGTCAATGTTATCACCTCAATTGGTAGATGTGCATGAAGGAAGGATTTTATGGTTCGTTGATTTTTGCCTGAGTTATGCCCCTTAAAAACTTAGTCTCTGGGGCTTATTGAAATTGCATCCTTGTCAACACAACTCCTCCTAAGTTTCTGGCTAGATCTTAATGAAACTTGGTCAATGTTATCACCTTAATTGGTAGATGTGCATGAAGGAAGAATTTTATGGTTCATTGATTTTTGCCAGAGTTATGCCCCCTTAAAACTTAGTCTGTGGGGCTTATTGAAATTGCATCCTTGTTAACGCAAGTCCTCCTACGTTTATGGCTGGATATTAATGACACTTGGTCAATCACCTCAATTGGTAGATTTGCATGAAGGAAGGATTTTATGGTTCATTGATTTTTTCTAGAGTTATGCCCCCTTAAAACTTAGTCTCTGGGGCTGATTGAAATTGCAGCCTTGTCAACACAACTTCTTCTAAGATTCTGACTGGATCCTTATGAAACTTTGTGGATGTTATTACCTTAATTGGTAGATGTGCATGAAGTAAGGATTTTATGGTTCATTGATTTTTGCCTGAGTTATGCCCCCTTCAATCTTAGTCTCTAGGGCTTAATGATATTTCAGTCTCGTGAACGCAATTCCTTCCAGGTTTTTGACTGGATATTTATAAAAACCTTTTTGTGAACACAACTTTTTACAGGTTTTTGTGTGAATATTTATAAATCCTTGTCAATGTCATTTTTTTGTCTCAAGTTTTATAAGTGGCGGCGTATATTGTGACGATGGCACTCTTGTTCGACTTCTATCTCCACCATCGTTGGCGAAAAAACGACCGCAGTGATTTAGAATCGATCTTAACACAAATTCAACGAAACAAAGTAATGAAACGCCGATCATTTACATACAATTCCGCTCAATCAATGAGAGGCGTCTAAATATAGTGCTCCAAGCACTTTGATTTTTATTCCTGTTTAGAGTAAAAAAAGAAAAAAAAACACGGTAGCAGTTTTCCCTGGTTGTGGTTACAAAACAAATTCAATACATACTTTTCCTGAAACAAAATACCAGATGAATTGGAGCACCTAACCATGGATTCCTCATACAAGTACTACCGCAGCATCCTTACATCTACAGATGTGCATAAAAAGAAGAAATTGGGAACGTGCCGTCGGGAAAATGGCAGTGGAGTACAATAAGCAATTTAAATGTTCATATCATTATCAACGAAAATTTGAGAATAGCAATGTCCCTATCTGTAAACATATTCATACGATCATCCAGGTACCATCTGTTGCAGACCCATTGCTTCATCTTCTTAGCTCAATACACGTAAACGGGTCGCTTAAACGAAATAAATACAGATCGTTGTCACTTAGTCTTATACTAGTAATAATCATTGTTGTCATGACCATCGATCAGTATGTAAATAGGTCATGATACTGTCGAATATCAGTGATACAGATGCTGGAGAAAAAAAAACTCGTAAGAGCAACTATTTTTCTGAATAGGTGGATTTCACTAGTGTCTCATCTGAGGCTGTTCAGATGGAACCCCGATTTGTCATCGAGTCGAACCCGAGTTGCGAAATGAACTCACTCCCCGATAATCAATTTCAAAACCCTGGTTCCAAAGTACGTCTCGTGGAAACCCCGTTCCTTTAAATATGTCAAAGACTTAAACAACAATGATCAAAGAAAAGGAACCCATCATACACAATACGTGCATTAAATTGGGTAATCATTCTAAAATGTGTGTTTTCAAACAGATCAAGAAAAACAAACGTTTTACAGAAGAAATAATCCGAACTGGTTTTGAACCAACGGAGTTCCAAATTTCAAACTGAAAAAAAGGTTGCGAGGTTAATCCTTTCCCGTTTGAGCTATCGCTGCTGCTGATGATATAGGGTGTCTGTTTACATTATAACCATAGTGCATGCATGTATCGCTTTCTAAAGATCTTACCCTTTACACAATAAATATTACGAAAGTCAAAAAACTGCAAGAAAATGATTAAATCGAAAAAAGATCGTAAAGTTGGTTAAGACGTGGCATGAATTGAATCGACCAATGAATCTTATAGTATTTGTTAGAGAACACATAGAAAGTAGGAAAAGATACGACAGTTTTCCTGTATGGTCGCAAAATCTATTTTGAATTTTGGTCAACTGGCAATTGAGTCTGAGAAAGGGTTTTTTGGTAATGAAAACCCATTTCGCCTGTCCAAAAGTGGTTATAAGAATTGTACGTCCTTTCGGACGTCCAATTAAAAAACTAGTAGGATGATTCATTTTTAAAAAATGATCAGATAACTCAATGGATCGTTTTATCTTTGCTGAAAAAAGAATGATCCGTCGAGGAGAACCGGTCCTCTATTTTCATAGCTCTCATTCTCATATCGCTTAAAACAGTATAAACACAAAAAACATGACATATCCGTGCGTTTATTTTCAGAAAGCACATACGAGCTTAACTTTGGTAGTTTGTTTTAGAGACAATTACCTCAGCCGCCATAAATGAAATATAATGGCTCGGTAAACGTTTTTGATAATTTCCACCGACAAAGCTAAACTTGAAATACTAACAGAAGTGTTTGAAGAATCGAAAGTTATGTGACGAAAGGAAAATCGACGATAGCGTGTATAACTCCTCTTTTATGAATTCAATTACAAAGTTACCTCCCCTTTCCATTTTCAGTTTTGGAGAAAATTTTACTGAACTAGCAATATTTTTCCTTGTGCATTGTACTGTCATAATAAGTACATATGCGCGAAATGACTGCTCAAAAGCCTTTCTAAAATACAATATCGTTGATTTTCTTCAAAACATCGTACTTAACCCTTTCACAAATGACAAAAATTTAGGGTGATCCAATTTGAAAGCTGCTGCTGAGGACAAAGTGGATGTTACTTAAATCAAAATATATTAATACTACTGCTAAGAAAACATTGAGGCAAAAGGAGAAACTGCTGGTTATCAGCAGTTTCTTCTTTTGTCTCAATGTTTTCCCAAGCCACATCTATTAGGGACGTCAAAACCAGGTCTTGTTTGGGAAAGGGTTAAAGCTTGTTCAAAGCTGTAGTTAGAAGGTTTGCGAAGAAAAACGATGAATGTGGTCTATTAGCGTGACATGCTTTATTTATAGGAACAGATGATTGGTATTTCCACTAAGATCTAAGACAATTAGCTAAGAAGCATATTATTTATGATTGATTCATTTCCATGGCAACTGTTTGACTAAAATCAATAGCTTAATTTAGTACAGGAAAAAGAATTTAATGAACCATTAAGGCAAGCTTAGTTAGGCATTTAGAGAGATTTACTGACGAAACAGTGTGTTTTACTTTATCCTAAGTCTATCTGAAAACAGTTTATTTATTAAGCCAGTTCAATAAGTTTTGTAATCTACTGTTGTGATTTATGGATTTTTGCAATTGCAAGCAACACTTTTGTCCTTACAAAGAAAAATTTTGAAAAACCGTCTGTTAACATGTAACTTTTTGCAGACGATTAAATAAACAGATCCAATTTTGAGGAGGCAACATTACGACAACGAAAAGTTAAAGTATATCCTACAGAGAAGAAGACGTAAAATAGAAAAATTAAATGATAATGAGCAGTATCTCGTCCCATTTCTTTTGCTATTTCTAAACATTGTTCTCGCACATTCTTCGAAATAAAATCGTCGTAGTTTGCGGGGTTTTTTGTCCCGAGACTTTATTCTAAAAACCACACTAATTCAATAAATATTTCAATTTTAAAAACAAAATGCTTTTGCATTAATTTGCCTTTCTTTCACCCCTTCTGATAAAATATGTACCTCAACAATTCAAATAAGATTATAACCAAGCCATTTATCTAGCGTTGTGACAGACAATCCTTTTAAAGTGACATTTCACAATTATTTTTACATAAATTTTACTTTTGTTCTATCTGAAAGAGCATGTTTTCTTATGAAAATTCTGAAAATTTCAACCCAAAATATTGAACAGGTTACGAGAAATATATATTTTTTGTGCTAAAATTAAACAAATTGTTGTGGACAACAGTTCAGATTTATAGAATTTGTCATTTCTGTCTCAACGTCGAAGGCGTATTTTTCGCTTATAAATAACAACTTCAAAAAACTGATAGCATTTCTACGCATTAGAATAAACAATCTTTGCATCAAGACATGCTTTTAAAATTGAAATAAATGTGAAATGTCACTTTAATAAGGTAAAAACATGAAAAGAACAAGAAAAAAAGAGTTGTAAAGCTCAGAGGGAGAAATGTCTTTTCAAAATGTTGCTGGTATGAACTGAGATCTGAGGAAAGACCCCTTAACCCTTTCCCAAACAAGACCGTGTCTTGACGTCCCTAATAGAAAAGGTATGAGAAAACATTGAAACAAAGAATAAACTGCTGATAACCAGTACATCAATATTTTCTGTGCCATATTTTACACGAATTCTATCTTTGATAACTTCCATTTTGTCATTTGTGGCAGTTTTTGAAGCGCATCATCCTAAAATATTGCCGTTTGGGAAAGAGGTGAATATATGAGGCCATCATGTTTCCAAAGCAGCCTTTGTCTAAGTACAGTCTGATCTGGATCCATTCTGCTCTCTTATTGATGCTACAGGTCATTCAAAAGCACGTGCAGCCTGCTTCTTGGCCAGACTGCTTGTAAAGGAAACCTGACTAGGAACATTGTTTGTCTCAAATACAATAACGACCTTTTTTCCTGATCCAGGCTCAATTATTGATGGTGCTAATTTTAGATGTTACAGACAAGCATGCTTAACAGGGAGTTTAGACGTCTACGATCAGAATGTACGAACGAGCAGACTCCCACCACTAGTTTATCTAATAACAGTATGACAAGGGTTAGCACCAGAGAAAATGTTACAGCAGAATTATTTAACGAAGCAAAAGAGGAAAATTATAGACTGACGGAACAGCTAATTGAAAATATTATACCTTTCTGAAGATGGCCCAGAAACAATATATCGTTAAAATCTAATCCTACCATGCTTCCAGGTACTGAAAAGGTCTGCACGTCCGTGACAACGATGCAGACAAGTGACGTGATTTTAGAGTTTTTATCGGGCGTTTAACCACCCCTGTTTTGAATAATTTCTTGACATAGCTAAATACATGGTCAATGTACAGATCATGCTAACACGAAAGGCAAATCACAGTCGATGATTTTACTCTTCCAACACTGTTTCTATTTTCGTATTCTCTACACATTCATCAACGTTTGCTATATAGAACATTCCCCTCTGTTATTTTTACCGCCATATTTCGTTTATACAAATTTTCATTTTTAAAAAGCCATGTGACACCGTCAAATAATTAATTTGCATGAATTAACGTGCGAGCAAATTCGATTTCAATGGATGAATATCATTGTTTAACGGAGTGCTTGATCGCTATAGACTTCCATTGGATAAAACCAAATAAATATTGTGATGCATTAACTGACGTCACAATATGGTAAAATAGGACAACTGTGGTGGCCTAACGACAGAGGTTGAATATATCAAGATTAGCGATAAAGTCTAAACGGAGAGAATCATTTCCTTAGTGTTCGACCTACTTTTTGGACCAATAATGAAGTTGCATTATATATTTTAAAAATTTGCCGCTACATTTCGCATAAACGCTCGCATTTGAATGTTAATTTCGCGTGGAATCTACTATACAGCCTATAACAATACGACGATATAATGAAACATTGTAATACGTAAAGTAAAAAGAGAACCCTCCATAGACAGACCCTTCATTACATCGTCTGGTATCCCATGTAAGACATGTAATTAAACGAGATACCATGTCAGTAATTATTGTGTCAATCCAATAGCATGGACAACGTGATAGCTCCGGGAACTGACTAGTCTTCTATTTGTGTTGTATATAACAACTCTTCGAATTCCACGGAATAAAAGGAAAATCTGGTGATCAGCATACATTGGTTTTCAACCTTAATAATGTGTTTCATGCTATATAAAATGCATGTATGACATTTCGAATAAAATCAACTTTCTTGTGCGTAACGACACCCAAACTGTCGAAGATGTCACCGTTTTGGAAGGATTGTTTACATCTAAGAGTGCACAAAAAGCTCCAGTATGATCTGAATGGTACACTGTGGTATCATAAACAACTGTGTGAGATCAAGTGGCATTTCGCCTGTAATTATTGTGTTAGATCTATTATAGTCAATATCCTCTAGAGACAAAACCGGACTTCTTTTGTAACTTACCATTTTCCCAAATGGCCAAAAGTTGGACTGTTCACATCTGCTGCCGACGACAAAATTAATGTCACAAAAGATAGAATTTGTTAATGAAAAAGGACACAAAATATTGAATCAAAAGGAGAGAATGCTGATTATCAGCATTTTCTTCTGTTGCATCAATGTTCCCATGTATTCCCAATCCTATTCTATTAGGGACCTCGACACCAGATCTTGTTTGGAAAATGGTTAATGTCACTATTCCTCTAAACATGACATACAAAATGTAGCATGAATATTATCTTCCCTGAATATGAACTGGATTCATTGGACAGGTCCGATAAAAAGTCTTGAAAGTTAAAACGATACCATTATTTTGGGAACATGATGTATTTTGCTTGGTGTCTTCTATTACTTGTTTCATTTTATTACTAAATTATACATATTATTACTGAACATGGTTTTATTGATATTACTTTACTATGTCTGGTAGCAGTAATATGATACACGTTTATGAATGCGTTGTCATGCATTGGAAGTCGGTATCTCATTGTATTTCGACTGATTTAGCATTGATAACTGCTGTAAAAACATGCCATACAAAATGCTGCTTATCAGTATTCTCTTCTTTTTTCCCAAACTTTCCCTACTAGAAACGTCATACCAAGGTCTTGTTTGGGAATCAAACGTTTCAAGTAATCAACTAAGCTGTTCTATAACTCTGCCTAGGAATATCTACGTAAAGAACATATCGCAGTTTTCAACAAAATCCTCTTGACTGCAGCTTGTTTTAAGCTGCAGTTACGAAGTTTTTGTTTCAATGCAGCAAGATGCTGGTTGCTCGTATTTTGTCCGATCAGACACAATGATAACTGACATAATTCCCCCATTTAATTACATGTCTAACATTGGGATCTCAGACCATGTAATAAGTGGGAAGTTTCAAAAGACCAATACGCGCAAACACTGCGTGGTTCTTATCATAATATGAACCAATATTTATTTAATGTTTTTTACAGAACATGAAAATAAATATTCTGTCAATTGTAGATGTTATTTTTTGAATTTTAAAACTTGTGTACATTAAAAAGATTTGGAGAAATGGAGATATCACAACCTGTCAATTTTATTAAAAATAAAAAGACATATTGATATTCTTAGAAATACATTAGATAAACCATCAAAATCTATTTAACAACGATACAAACTGATCTATTTCTATCTTTGAATTTGGACCAGCAATATTTTTGTCTTTCAAGAAATGGTTAGTAAGGATTACATTGGACACATTATATGTAAGAGCTGTAACAGTAGCCTTACAGATATTATAAGTCTACATTAAACGATCGTTTTATTTTCTATTTCCTTCTACAACAACACGCTATAGAAAAGCCAGTAAGCGACAACAGCAATATGAATTCATGCGACAAAAATGATGTTGATAAAGATATGTTTTGTGAACAATATAGCACAGCTGATATTGAGTAAAAAGGAGAAAAGGATCATAAAAGGCATTTACTTTTTAGCGAGCCGGGACTTTATGTCCGGAGCTAATGTCACAGCCCTAGTGTCGCGTCACGTCGCGTCCCGCCGCGTCTCCAAAAACTTTAAACTGGTCTATATCTCAGGCACTAAGATTACAGATAGAGCCTTGATATTTCCCACATGGATACTTCCCGCCAAGGTCTTCCATTTGGAAGCATGACCTTTGACCAATTATCCTTGACCTTGGAGTTTGACCTACTTTTCAAAAACTTTAACCTGGTCTATATCTCATATAAACTATAAGAGATACAGTCATGATGCTTCACACATGGATACCTCCTGCCAAGACCATTCATTTGGGACCATGACCTTTGACCTAGTGACATTTACATTGGCATTTGACCTACTTTTAAAAAACTCTAACCTAGCCTATATCTCATGCATTATTACAGACAGAGCCTTGATATTTCACATATGGATACCTTATGTCATGACCTTGACCTCGAGACCATGACCTTTGACCTAGTGACATTGACCTTTGACATTGATCTCCTTTTTTGTGACAAGCTCTCGTATAGGCGAGCTATGTTGTCCTGGGACAATTCTTGTTTGTCTTATAATTTTCCAAACATAACAAAAATTAGGGGGTCAAAAACATGGCTTGTATTGGAAAGGGTTAAACATTTTGTTGCAGTGAATCGTTTTACGGAAATAACATTCTACATCTCTCTATCCATTGTCACGAACATTAACCAATCCTTTACCAAACTGTTGAAAATGCAAGATGACGTCATTTTTAAACAAACGCTATTGACATGACGTCACAATTCTGCGGTGACGTCATATTGTTTTGACGTCATTGTTTTGTAATAAGATGAGCCGGTTTGAAATTGAATGAGCTTCAGGCATACCAATTTTCGTGAAAATACGTCAACGGGTAATTGAACAGTAAATTTAGTTCGCGAAATTATTGATGGGCCCTCGTAGTTCGACAGTACAATTCTGAAAGCTGTGCATCAAAATGATTATTAGATTAACATTTATCTGTAAGATTATTTATGTGTATTTCAACGAAAAAATATTGTTTTGTTTATCCTTTTCCCGAATGCTTTCCCAAACCTCCCCATAACATAATAAAGGACTTCAAAAACAAGTCTCGTTTCTGAAAGTGATAAACTGTACTCTTTGTCACTGTATGTTTTGGTGTATACAAACTCTCCTAGAACATCGACAAAATGTATGTTAACTGGGATCTGATCAAACTGTTCTCATGGCATTTGATACCAAGATAAACTGAACAGATGTTCTAAATCGCCACTTCTCAGAACAGATTTTTTTGGTTTTTTGGTATAAAGGACAATCGAAAAAGCTCTTTTGAAACAATATTTTGCACATCAGATTTTGTGATCACTAACTATCGATTTAACGCAGTAAAGTCAAAATCAATACGATAACTTTTTGTGTGAAGAGGCTTTGATAAAAAAAAAACGGTTTTTGCACGTGGCGCACCATGTGATGAGTTAAATTGCACAACATTACCCAAGCATAAGTTCATTTTGATCCGAAATGCCGATTTTGTAAAGAAAAAGCAACTCAATGGGCCGGGGTCGTAGGCTTACTGTGGGGCTTATCGAAAGTGGCGTCAATATGAATAAGGCATGTACCCTTTTTAGTGATAAGTGCATGTTTCAAAAGGTTGCTCGTGATACTGCTAAATTCATTAACTGTTTTCCGATTGCCTTCTTTATTGCGAATTTTATGGACCTTAAACCGTGTCAAAGTGCACCACAGAGTATGGCCCTCAGAGCCCACCATACAAAATATCATTAATTCACATGTACATTTTCTGACAGATGACATGTCTCTTGCACGAATTTAGCATGTCAGTAATGGATGTTTGACGCGTGTATGCTAAAAGAGAGGATTTAAAGTTTTGTTTACAAACTGCATTTTGGTGTTCTTTTAGCACGTTTTATATTCCGTAGAACGCCATGAAGCATTCTAAAGTGATGATATGCCGACATTGTTATTAAATGCATCGGTTGTTTTCCTGTTGCTTCCTTTTAACGAGTTATATGACCAAAACATGTGAGAGTGCAGCACTATTCATGATCCGTACACTCTACTATACAAATTATTAATATTCCACATGTACCTTTCTTGACGAAATGCATGACTTATGAATCAGTTATGCATATCATTAATAGATCCTGACGCCTGTATGCTTCTGAAGAGGACAGAACGTTATACTTACAAACTGGATTTTTTTTCTTCTTTTTATAGCACGTATTGTGTTCCGTAGAACACCGTCAAAGCATTCAAAAGTGAAAACTTACCGACACTTTTGTTAACAGTCAACAAATATCACTCAGATTTGATGCGCAGATTAATTCAAATCAGAGAAATGCTCCAATGTAATCACAAGACGTTACAATAAGTTTCGGCAAAAGATCCAGGCGACCGGAAGTGTGGAAGACATACCCAAGCGGCTGTGACGTCTTGAATGGCGCACCAGAGCTTCCTAGGTAGCTACAACTGAATGCGGGCTTGTTGTCAGTCAGAGTTACTGAGGCAGAGTGATGTCGCACCCTGTACTTACAGTTTACCTTTCTGATGTGAAAATGTAGACGTGACAGTGACCCTTTTTAATTTGCGATTTAGTCATGTTATTGTGACAGGGCCACAATGAAATTTTGGCATCTTCTGTGAAAATGATTAATCTTTATTATTTGAAAATTTCAAGCCCCTATCTAAAATATTAATGGAGTTATATAAAGTTACACGCCATGGCGGTTTAGAAGATCTGTTCAGTGTATATCTAGCCCTCTACCAAACGGCGAAATTTTAGGGTGTTCCAATTTGAAAGCTGTGCTGCAGACGACAAAGGGATGTTATAAAGACTGAATTTGCGTATGATATAGCAAAGAAAATATCGAGGTAAAAGGAGAAACTGCTGGTTATCAGCCATTTCTATTAGGGACGTCAAAATCAGGTCTTGTTTGGGAAGGGGCTAGATTAGCTCGTACATATATATACTTATCTGTCTGATAAGCCAATAGGACCTTTTTTCCAGATCCAACAGAACAGATAGAAAATGGAATGCTGCTTAGACTTAATACTGTATCCAAAGTATGTCAAGAAAACAGAAAAGAAAAGAAAAAATGCAGCCTAGGGCGATATATTATCTTATGCGTAACTTCATTGGTGGAATTTCCATCTCATTTCCGCTCAAAATTCCAAAATAATTCGATCAGCTGCAATATTATGGGGCCTATTATAGCCTTTTTGAAAGCCCCAAGACACGTCTTAGGTTTTGAAATTAACTCGGAGTTTTTATACTGCAGTTTTAATTCTAGTTTATGCAATACTAAATGCCTTTGCATGCATATTTTGTTCGAAAGAATTTTCGAAAAAAAAAAGAACCATGTTGTTTTGTAGTAGTTTCTGAATTACCGTCATCAACCATCAGAAATCAAGATGGATCCCATCTTCGCAAGTCAAGGTTTCTACCTCCATTTTGTTCCTTACGAACGTAAGGAACAAAGTGGAGGTATAAACATTGATTTGCGAAGATGGATGGATCCTTGGTCTATTACCCTCATGTATGCAGACATGTTGAAAAAAATGTTATTTCTTTGCTGGAAAGCATTACGCTTCATAAAGTAGCTATCGAGGTCATCACAATGAGCAAACATGGCGACTTGCGGGACTTGAAGAAATCAAGATGGCACTGGAACTGCATCAGCATCGTTGTCGCTTTATTATTGACATTAGTTACAGAAAATATATGTGTGTGTTGTTGTTGTTGTTGTTGTTCTTGTTGTTGTTGTTCTTGTTGTTGTTCTTGTTCTTGTTGTTATTTTAGTATTAAAGCAGTGGCACGACTTACATCCGTGGCATGATAGAATTGTTTAAGATGTTCCGAATGCTGTCTCATGTTGTTCTTTAAAGTTATAAGGAACCAATTACAGTTAAGCATTGATCTTGATCAGAGTGAACACATGTGTATATCGGCCCTGTTATAGCCTGACATATAGAAGGTAAAACTGCATCTATGTTAGACTGACAATATCACATGTCAGACATCATTATTGTCACATAAATACGTGGGTGGATAGTCCAGAAAAGAACGGAAATTAGTCTCCAACAAAATGGTACATGCATTGCTTATATCATGGTTGTTTTCTATCTAAATGCGAAACTCTATGTGTATTTTTATGCATTGAACTATAAGACGAAAACTGATAAGCAATTTCAAAACTAGTAGATTTAGCTTCCGAATTGGACGTTGAAAGATCAGGATAATTCATTTTAAAAATGATCAGATAATTCAATGGATCGTTTTATCTTTGCTGAAAAAAAGAATGATCCGTCGAGGAGAACCGGTCCTCTATTTTCAATAGCTCTCATACTCATATCGCTTAAAACGGTATAAAAAATAAAAACATGACATATCCGTGCTTTTATTTTCAGAAAGCACATACGAGTTTAACTTTGGTAGTTTGTTTTAGAGACAATAACCTCAGCCACCATGAATGAAATATAATGGCTCGGTAAATGTTTTTGATAATTTCCGCCGAGAAAGCTTTCCTAAACTATCAACAGAAGTGTTGGAGAATAGAAAATCGACGATAGTGTGTATAACTCATCTTTTGTGGATTCAAGTACAAAGTTACCTCCCCTTTCCATTTTTCAGTTTTGCAGAAAATTTTACTGAAATAGCAATATTTTTCCTTGTGCATTGTACTGTCATAATAAGAACACATGCGCGAAATGACTGCGCACAAGACTTTCTAAAATACCATATCGTTGATTTCTTTTAAAAAAACATCGTGATTACAGCATGTCTAAAGCGTTAGTTACAAGGTTTGCGAAGAAAGCGATGAATATGGTCTATTAGCGTGACATGCTTTATTTATATGAACAGATGATTGGTATTTCCGCTAAGATCTAAGACAATTAGCTAAGAAGCATATTATTTATGATTGATTCATTTCCATGGCAACTGTTTGACTAAAATCAATAGCTTAATTTAGTACAGGAAAAGACTTTAATGAACCATTAAGGCAAGCTTAGTAAAGCATTTAGAGAGATTTACTGACGAAACAGCGTGATGTACTTTAACCTAAGTCTGTCTGAAAACAGTTTATTTATTAAGCCAGTTCAATACGTTTTGTAATTTACTGTTGTGATTTATTGATTTTTGCTATTGCAAGCAACACTTTTGTCCTTACAAAAAAATAAATTAAAAAATCGTCTGATAACATGCAACTTTTTGCAGACGATTAAATAAACAGACCCAAGTTTGAGGAGGCAACATACGAAAACGAAAAGTTAAAGTATATCCTGCAGAGAAGAATACGTAAAAAAGAAAAAAATAAATGATGATGATCAGTATCTCGTCCCATTTCTTTTGCTATTTCTAAACATTGTTCTCGCACATTCTTCGAAATAAAATCGACGTAGTTTGCGGGTGTTTTATTTGTCCTTAGACTTTATTCTAAAAACCACACTAATTCAATAAATATTTCGATTTTAAAAACAAAATGCTTTTGCATTAATTTGCCTTTCTTTCACCCCCTTCTGGTAAAATATGTATCTCAAGAATTCAAATAAGATTATAACCAAGCCATTATCTAGCGTTGTGACAGACAAACCTTTTAATAAGGTAAAAAATATGAAAAGAACAAGAAAAAAGGTGTTGTACGAGTAAAGCTGCAGGTCAGAGGGAGAAATGTATTTTCAAAATTTTGCTGGTATGAACTGAGATCTGAGGAAAGGCCCATTAACCCTTTCCCAAACAAGACCTGGTCTTGACGTCCCTAATAGAAAAGTAAATGAGAAAACATTGAAATAAAGAATAAACTGCTGATAACCAGCAGGTTCACCTTTTGTATCAATATTTTCTGTGCCATATTTTACACGAATTCTATCTTTGATAACTTCCATTTTGTCATTTGTGGCAGTTTCTGAAGCGGATCACCCTAAAATTTTGCCGTTTGGGAAAGGGGTGAATATATGAGGCCATCATGTTTCCAAAGCAGCCTTTGTCTAAGTACAGTCTGACCTAGGTCCATTCTGCTCTCATTTGGATGTTGCAGGTCATTAAAAAGCAGATGCAGCCTGCTTCTTGGTCAGACTGCTTGTAAAGGAAACCTGACTGGGAACATTGTTTTGTCTCAAATACAATAACAGAACAGAACATTCTTTATTACGACATTAAGCACATAGGCTCATAGTCACAACATAATAATAGAACATGTATGACAAGGAAATGACAATCAAAGTACATGACAGAACAACAAAAGTACATTACAATATCTGAAATGAACAACATTTCTTAGACAAGGAATACAAAAAAGTAGAAAAACAAAAATACGTGAGAGCAACTATACAGAATACGTGGTATTATGGCATTAGGTAATGATTTTGTCTCAGTTCGAAATCATTTTTCAAATAACGACCCTTTTTCCTGATCCAGGCTCAATTATTGATGGTGCTAATTTCAAATGTTACAGACAAGCATGCTTAACAGGGAGTTTAGACGTCTAAGATCAGGATGTACAAACGAGCAGACTCCAACCACTGGATTATCTAATAACAGTATGACAAGGGTTAGCACCAGAGAAAATGTTACAGCAGAATTATTTAACGAAGCAACAGAGGACAATTATAGACTGACGGGAAAGTTAATTGGAAATATTATACCTTTCTGAAGATGGCCCAGAAACAATTTTTCGTTATAATCTAATCCTACCATGCTTCCAGGTACTGAAAAGGTCTGCACGTCAGTGACAACGATGCAGACAAGTGACGTGATTTTAGAGTTTTTTGCATGGCGTTTTAATCATCCCTCTTTTGAATAATTTTGTGATATAGCTAAATACACTGTTAGTGTGCAGATCATACTTACCTGATAGGTGAAACACAGTCGATATTTTTGCTCTTCCAACAGTGGCTCCATTTTCGTATTTTATACACATTTATCAATGTTTGCTATATTCCCCTCAATTATTTTTACCGCGATATCGCCTGATCTCGTTGATACAAATTTTAATTTGCCTTAAAAAATCAGGTGACACCGTCAACGAATAAAATCAATTTGTTTGGCCTAAAGTGCGAGCAAATTCGAATTTATTGGATGAATATCATTTTTTAACGCTATATATATATTGTGACGAGCTGGTGGTCGACGAACAGGTCACTGGTTTGAAGTCTGTCTCAGCGATAAGAGAGATTTCGCTTTCGGCTCTTGTCAGGATGCCTTTTCTCTCAATGTTTCAAAGTAAAGGGGGTGGGGTTGGACTCCAAGAAAATTAAATTAAAACCGGCAGTTGAAAAAAGGAAACAAGTCAGAAATTCAATAAAACAGTGTTATAATTTCACCCTGACGTATGCATGGCTCTAATAGAATTTTAGAGTCAAATAAATAAAATTACAATCAACAAAAATTAACAATTTCCAGTGAGTGAAAATAAATATAAATACCGTTAAATAAAGTCCTAATCCGTTCAGCAAGATTCTAAATTAATGAAAGAATTAAAATCAAATACCTTTAAATGTCGGATGTATGCCTAATTTTTCCTAAAATGTACCCAGAAAGTCACAAAGTTTAATGAAAAATAATAGCGATCAAGATCAGAATCCGCACAAAAATACAATGCTTTGTTGACAAAATAAAAATTAAATCTATCCAGAAAATATTCCAAAAGAATCTTAAAATTAATTAAACCTACGAGTTTGTTACAATTTTACCAAAATTAACCAAAGAAAATAAAATAAGTCTAACTAAAAAAAACGAAAGAAAATGACGTAAGTTTTGATACCCCAAAAAATCTAAGATGGAGTCAGAACCTTAGCGTTCCGCAAAAGCTTATATAGTCACGCGGTGCTAGCAAGTGCTAACATGCGAGAATTTGCTAGACCAGCGTCTCTAGCAAATGCTAGCATGCGAGATCTTGCGAGCAAGCTGCGCACGCAACTGCTATCATGCGAGAATCTGCTAGCACAAAGTCTAGCAAATGCTAGCATGCGAGATTCTGCTAGAAAAATATGGCGAAAGCTCTGGTGGTTCGCTTCGGCAAGCGATTACTACAATAAAATGCATTTAAATCACCATTTAACAATAATAATATGCAAGACAAATGAATAATCTTTCGAATGATAACAATTTTATGACAATTCGTTAAGGTTTGAATGAAATAGCGGGGCTAAACTTCGAGTGAAAGCAGCGATACGAGCACAGACCGATAGTTTACACTGTAAAAGGCTGTGTTACTAAAAATAACTCAGCGATAACGCGAGACTTTACTACACCGAGAAATAAATAGACTGTCCAGTACACACGGCATAGCACATACATGTATAATTTATCTGCATACACCCCAGTCGAGTAAAAAAAGTTAACCGAATAACTAGGTTTACAGGACTGTCGAGACGCAGACTTTTCTATGTCGAGCATAGAAGCGTAAGTGAAAACTACGATAAATACCCAGATCGCTACAATATTATAGACTTTCATTGGATAAAACCAAACAAATACTGTGATGCATTAACTGACGTAACAAAATGGTAAACTAGGACTAACGACAAAGGTTTATTAGCGATAAACTCTGAACGGAGAGTATCATTTCCTTAGTGTTCGACCTACTTTTTGAGCCAATGAAGTTGCAGTATAATTTTAAAATTTCGCCGCTACATTTAGCATAAACGCGCGCATTTGAATGTTTATTTCGCGTAGAATCTACTATATCACGGGTGGTAAACAGAGAAACTAGCTCCAAAAAGAGTCAACGGTATTTTGTTTCCTCGTGATATCCGGCCTTTACCGAGGTAGTTGCATAGAGCGAAAATATGTAAACAAAGGTAGGTCACAAACACATTTTTCTACAATTATTTCTTTTACATCGAGTTATTGAAAAATCCGGCGATGCTGTAATATGAAGAAATGGTCTAAGTTTGTTGTGCACGAGAATATACGGTGTTAGTAAGCAGAGTTTGAATACAATCGTTGAAAAACATTTCAAAATCGAAAATTCAGAAGTTTTTACTTTCGATTTTGAAATGTTTTCAACGATTGTATTCAAACTCTGCTTACTAATACCGTATATTCTCGCGCACAACAAACTTCGACCATTTCTTCATACTACAGCATCGCCAGTTTTCTCAAAAACTCGCTTTAAAAGAAATAATTGTAGAAAATGTGTTCGTGACCTACACATTTTCGCTCTATGCAACTACCTCTTTTTGGTGCTAGTTTCTCTGATTACCACCCGTGTATATAGCCTATATATAATACGTGAGGCGCAATTACAATTAACGACGATATAACGGACCGTTGTACATGTAATATATAAATGAATAAAAAGATTTCTAGAGAACCCTCATTAGACAGACCCTTCATTACATCGTCTGGTATCCTATGTAAGACATGTAATTAAACGAGATACTATGTCAGTAATTATTGTGTCAATCCAGTAGCATGGACAACGTGATGGGATCGAAATGACTCCTGGAACTGACTAGTCTTCTATTTATGTTGTATATAACAACTCTTCAAATTCCACGAAATAAAAGGAAAAGCTGGTGATCAGCATGCATTCGTTTTAACCTTAATAATGTGTTTCATGTTATGTAACACGCATGCATTCCATTTCGAATAAAATCAACTTTGTTGCGCGTAACGGCGTTCAAACTATCGAAGATGTCGCCGTCTTGGCAAGGATTATTTACATCTAAAAGTGCACAAAAAGCTCCACTATGATCTAAATGGTACACTGTGGTATCATAAACAACCGTGGGAGATCAAGTGGCATTTCGCCTGTAATTATTGTGTTAGATCTATTATAGTCAATGTCTTCTAGAGACGAAATCGGACTTCTTTTGTAAGGTAACCCTTTCCTAAATGGCAAAAAGTCAGACTGTTCCAATTTGGAATCTGCTGCAGACGACAAAATAAATGTTACCAGAGATAGAATTTGTTAATTATATAGCACAGAAAATATTGAAGCAACAGGAGAAAATGCTGATTATCAGCATTTTTTTCTTTTGCATCAATGTTTTCCCATGTATTCCCAATCCTATTCTATCAGGCACGTCAAAACCAGGTCTTGTATGGGAAAGGGTTAATGTCACTATTCCTCTCCATACGACTCACAAAATGTGGCATTAATGTTGTTATCATTCATGAATATGAATACGAATCCTTTAGCGCGTATCTAGGACTGGAATTCTGGGCTTCAACATTAATATTTTTCAAAGTGTGCCTAGTGGTGTAAATCCAAGGGGAGATAACTGGCTTTAAAGTTTGCATTGCAGTCAAGAGAAAGTATCTCTTTTTGCCAATATTTTTAAAATAAGGCAAACTATATGTAAGAGCTGTAACAGTAGCCTAACAGATATTATGAGTCTACATTACACGATCGTTTTACTGTCTATTTCCTTCTACAACTTAAAGGGGGACGAGCTAGGCTGTCGAAAATGCAAATGGCACAATAATTACAAACCAGAAATAACGTATGAAATTACCAACCTGAAGGGGTAGATCATTTATGTCCATTGTTACCACTCGTCGAGCTTTATCAAGTATTAAAATCCAAGTCAATTAATAACATGCTGGTCGTCCTTGTTTTTGTTTTGTAACGGCTACATATGCCCAACCTTCAAAAATCAATTACGTCAGAGATACGTCATCTGTGCTCAGCGAGATTTAACACACCGTACAACCGGCTGCGTAGAAAGTCAGCGAAGACAGATTCGGCATCTGATGTCATGTGCATGGTAGGTCAAATGTATTTACTTTTATAAATAAACGAAAGCATCTTTGGTATTCTATAGTTGATAAATACGCGTATAAATGTTCAGTGCTTGAACAAAATAAACCTTTTCACGTATTCCTCGCAAATAAGGTCACAGTCATCGACACAGCCGGTTGCACGGTGTGTTAATAACGCGGAGGTGTGTCTCGTTGACCTTGGCCTTTTCTTGTTTTGAAGTAAAAATAGAATGTGTAAACACGCTTGTAAAGGATTGATCTATAGCAAAGGAAAGATGTTTTTTCGCCGAGATTGAGGTTTTTATGCATTGCTAATTGTTTTTTCATGCACAAATATGAGTTCCCGAACAGTTCGGAAGCATAAAAACATAGAATGAGACCCTTTAACTGTCTTTCATCACGATATAGGAAAGTCAGTAAGCGACAACAGCAATATGAATGTTGTATTTATGACAAAAATGAAGTTGATAAAGACTTTTTTGTGTGCAATACAGCACAGATGATATTGAGTCAAAAGGAGAAAATAATGACAAGCAGCATGTTCTTCTTTTGTCTTAAGATTTTTCAAAGCTACCGAAAATTAGGGAGGTCAAAAGCAGGTCTTGTATTAGAAAGGATTAAACATCATGTGAAAGTGAATCGTTTTACGGAAATAAAATTCTACATCTCCCTATCCATTGTCACGAACATTTACCAATCCGTTCCCAATCTGTTATGAATAATTCGTCTGTGCAAAGCTGAAAGCTGTACATTAGAATGACAAAATTAACATTTATCTGTAAGATTATTTATTTGTATTTCAACGAATAAAAATTTGAGAGAAACGTATCAATTCTGGTTTTCAACAATTTTAGCTCACCTGAGAAACATGCTCAATATGAGCTTTTGTGATCACCCCCTGTCCAGCGTGCGTCGTGCGACATGCGTCGTGTTTCGTCAACAATTTCTTTAAACATCTTCTTCTCATTAACCATTGAGTCAATTTTAACCAAACTTGGAAGAATCAAAACTTGTTTTCAAATTTTTGATTCGTAAAAAATGTGGGCGTAGCAGGGCGGGGCTCATCAGACTTAGAGAAATTGTTAAATAATTCTTCAAAAGTCTTCTCCTCCTTAACCATAGAGTCAATGTTTACAAAAATTGGCTAAAATTTTCCTTGGTGAACCTTTTCAAAACTTGTATCAAATTCTTGCGTGGCAGGGCGGGGCTTATCAGATGAAGAGAATGAGAAAATTCTTTAAAAATCAACCATTTGTCCAATGTGTACCGACTTTGTCAGGAATATTTCTTGAGTGACTGTCTTCAATGCATGGTAATGAATCTTTGATTCGTCAAAAACGTGGGCTTGGCAGGGCGGGGCTTATCAGATGAAGAGATTTCGTTATATAATTCTTTAAAAATATTCTCCTCCTCAACCATAAGGTCAAGTTTTAACAAACTTGGCAGAAATGCTCCTTGGGTGACCCTTTTCAAAACTAAACTTCATATTTATTATTCGTCAAAAATGTGGGCATGGCAGGGTGGGGCTTATTCGACTAGGAGAAATGATAAGAAAATTCTTTAAAAATCAACTGTTGGGTCATTTTGAATCAATCTTGGCAGGGATGTTGCTTGAGTGACTCTTTGTAACGATAATATTGTTCTTGATTTTTTTTCGTTAAAAAGATTTGAGTGTGGCAAGGCTTATCAAACTTCAAAAAATCATAAAGATTAACCATGGGGCCAATTCAAAAATGCTCATTGAGTGACTCTTTTCAAACACTTGATTGTAATATTTGATAGGTAAATAAATGTTGATGGGGCAAGGAGGGGCTTATCATATAAAGCATATTTATACTTGTAATGTATCATTCTGATGTTTCAAACTTTAATTGTAAAAGTTAAATCTTGATTATAAAAATCAAACCGGAACAGTACATAATATTCAATAGTAAATATGTATACCAATGCTACTACATGTAATATTGTTGAATACTGATGCTACTTCAATGCATTCATTGGAAATTATGAAACTTAATTTACAATAATTTAATGTGACATATATATTTGTTTACAACAAAATTTAAACACAAAGAACTCACGTGAGCCATATTAGTGCCTTTCAGGCACTCTTATTTTGATTCCATACCGACGGTTTATCAAAACATTACGGTTTAACCTAGTCTACTTTTAGCACAAAATTCATTGCTATTGTACTCTTTGTCATTGTATGATTTGGTTATACAAACTCTCCCAGAACATCGACAAAAATTATGTGAACTGGGATCTGATAAAAGGGTTCTGATGTCGCTGGATGCCAACATAATTATATCTAGACTAGCCCGTACATACAAAGGTGTCGGCCTGATATGCCAATTGAGCTCTTTTTCCAGATCCAAGAGAACAAATAGAAAATGGAATGCTTCTTAGACTTAATGTTGTATCCAAAGTTTGTCAAGAAAACAGAAAAGAAAAGAAAAAAAATGGAACCTAGGGCGATATATTATCTTATGCGTAACTTCATTGGTGGAATTTCCATCTCATTTCCGCACAAAATTCCAAAATAATTCGATCAGCTGCAATATTATGAGGCCTATTATAGCCTTTTTAAAGCCTCAAGACACGTCTTAGGTTTTGAAATTAACTCAGAGTTTTTATACTGCAGTTTTCATTCAAGTTTATGCAATACTAAATGCCTTTGCATGCATATTTGTTTTTCGAAAGAAAAAAATACAAAAGCTTTTATTGTGTGAATTTCTGGACATGAGGCTAATACAAACGAAAATGCTATATGTATATATAGATAGACAGATTCATAATTTACCGTCATCAACTGTCAGAAGTCAAGATAGATCCCATCTTCGCAATCCAAGGTATCTACCTCCACTTTGTTCCGTACGAACGTAAGGAACAAAGTGGAGCTAGAATCCTTGGCTTGCGAAGATTGGTGGATTCTTTGTCTGTTACTCTCTCCTGCATTTGAAACTCCTCTAATAATCACGATCATAACTCGGAAGTAGATGTATGAAGAAATGTTGAAAAACTGCTATTTTTTGCCGGAAGTCATTACGCTTCATTAAGTAGTTATTGAGATCATCCAAATGAGCAAACATGGCGACTTGCGGGATTAAAAACATATAAGTATTCTAAATAAATATGGCACTGGAATTGCATTTAATAGACTTCAGCATATTTGTCGCTTTATTGTTGATATCAATTACAGAAAATGTGTTTGTTGTTGTTGGTGTTGGTGGTGTTGTTGTTGTTGTTGTTATTTTAGTATTAAAGCAGTGGCACGACTTACATCTGAGGTATGATAGAATTGTTTAAGATGTTCCGAATGCTGTCTCATGTTGTTCTTTAAAGTTATAAGGAACCAATTACAGTTAAGCATTGATCTTGATCAGAGTGAACACATGTGTATATCGGCCCTATTGTATAGCCTGACCACGGTGGGGATTGTGCATGATGGGATGGATAACGACTACCGACAATAGGGAACGATTTTATCAAGTAAACCGTGACGTAATTTCGGACAAATAAATAGTATTTCGTTGGTCTTGTTATAAAATCTCGTAACTACGGCTTGAATCAAACCGTAGTTACGAGATGTTATAACAACACCGACGGTTTATCAAAACATAACGGTTTAACTCGGTCTATTTTTTGCACAAAATTTGATGCCAAGTCGCCTCGCTTCAGGTAAGACATTTTGCAATAACTCAGTTATTTCTGTATCGATTTTCAAGCGATTTGCTGCATGTACCCCGCCTTATCGAGCTCTTTCATCGGATGTATGACATATTAGATAACTCATGACACTTTTTCCGAAATATTGTCCCAACCGACCAGAAAGTGAAATGGTAACGACTACGGCCAAATTAACCACGCTTTAGGTAAGAATTTGTGCAATAACTTTCTTAGTTCTGCGTCAATTTTCATGCGGTTTGTTGCATGTACTCCGTCTTACTGAGCCCTTTTCTCAGATGTATTATTTATCTGGAACTTCCCTGTACTTTTCTCAAAAACCGATCCCAACCGACTAGAAAAGGGGCCTGAATTTTTTGTCGTTTTTCTGGTCGGTTGGGATCAATTTTTGGACAAAGTACAAAGATTCTACAAACAAGTCATATATCCGAGGAAAGAGCTCACTAATGCGGGGTACATGCAACAAACCGCTTGAAAATTGGAGCAGAAATAAGAAAATTATTGCACAATTTCTTACCTGAAGCGAGGCAAAATTTGTCCGTATACGCCAAATTCGTTATCCATCCCATCATGCACAATCCCCACCGTGCTGACATGTAGAAGGTAAAACTGCACCCATGTTAGACTGACAATATCACATGTCAGACATCATTATTGCCACATAAATACGTGGATGGGTAGTCCAGAAAAGAACGGAAATTAGTCTCCCACAAAATGGTACATGCATTGCTTATCATTGTTGTTTTCTATCTAAATGCGAAACTCTATGTGTATTTTTATGCATTGAACTAGATCTATTAGACGAAAACAGATAAGCAATTTCAAAACTAGTAGATTTACCTTCCGAATTGGACGTTGAAAGATCAGGATAATTCATTTTAAAAAATGATCAGATAACTCAATGGATCGTTTTATCTTTGCTGAAAAAAAAGAATGATCCGTCGAGGAGAACCGGTCCTCTATTTTCAATAGCTCTCATTCTCATATCGCTTGAAACAGTATAAAAACAAAAACATGACATATCCGTGCTTTTATTTTCAGAAAGCACATACGAGCTTAACTTTGGTAGTTTGTTTTAGAGACAATTACTCTTTACCCAGCCACCATAAATGAAATATAATGGCTCGGTAAATGTTTTTGATAATTTCCGCCGAGAAAGTTTTCTTAAACTATCAACAGAAGTGTTAAAAGAATAGAAAGTTATGTGACAAAAGGAAAATCGACGAAAGTGTGTATAACTCATCTATTGTGGATTAAAGTACAAAGTTACCTCCTCTTTCCATTTTTCAGTTTTTGGAGAAAATTTTACTGAAAAAGCAATATTTTTCCTTTTTCATTGTACTGTCATAATAAGTACAAATGCGCAAACTGACTGCGCATAAACCTTTCTAAATTACCATATCGCTGATTTTCTTCAAAAACATCGTTATTAACCCTTTCACAAATGACAAAAATTTAGGGTGATCAAATTTGAAAGCTGCTGCTGAGGACAAAGTGGATGTTACTAAAATCAAAATATATTAATACTACTGCTAAGAAAACATTGAGGCAAAAGGAGAAACTGCTGGTTATCAGCAATTTCTTCTTTTGTCTCAATGTTTTCCCAAGCCACATCTATTAGGGACGTCTAAACCAGGTCTTGTTTGGGAAAGGGTTAAAGCTTGTTCAACGCTGTAGTTACAAGGCTTGCGAAGAAACACGATGAATGTGGTCTATTAGCGTGACATGCTTTATTTATAGGAACAGATGATTGGTATTTCCGCTTAGATCTAAGACAATTAGCTAAGAAGCATATTATTTATGATTGATTCATTTCCATGGCAACTGTTTGACTAAAATCAATAGCTTAATTTAGTACAGGAAAAAGAATTTAATGAACCATTAAGGCAAGCTTAGTTAGGCATTTAGAGAGATTTACTGACGAAACAGCGTGTTGTACTTTATCCTAAGTCTATCTGAAAACAGTTTATTTATTAAGCCAGTTCAATTAGTTTTGTAATCTACTGTTGTGATTTATGGATTTTTGCAATTGCAAGCAACACTTTTGTCCTTACAAAGATTTTTTTTTAAAAATCGTCTGATAACATGCAACTTTTTGCAGACGATTAAATAAACAGATCCAAGTTTGAGGAGGCAACATACGACAACGAAAAGTTAAAGTATATCCTACAGAGAAGAATACGTAAAAAAGAAAAATTAAATGATGATGAGCAGTATCTCGTCCCATTTCTTTTGCTATTTCTAAACATTGTTCTCGCACATTCTTCGAAATAAAATCGTCGTAGTTTGTGGGTTTTTTTTGTCCTGAGACTTTATTCTAAAAAACACACTAATTCAATAAATATTTCAATTTTAAAAACAAAATGCTTTTGCATTAATTTGCCTTTCTTTAACCCCTTCTGGTAAAATATGTATCTCAAGAATTCAAATAGGATTATAACCAAGCCATTATCTAGCGTTGTGACAGACAAGCCTTTTAATAAGGTAAAAACATAAAAAGAACAAGAAAAAAAAAAGAATTGTAAAGCTGCAGGTCAGAGGGAGAAATGTCTTCTCAAAATGTTGCTGGTATGAACTGAGATCTGAGGAAAGACCCCTTAACCCTTTCCCAAACAAGACCTCGTCTTGACGTCCCTAATAGAAAAGGTATGAGAAAACATTGAAATAAAGAATAAACTGCTGATAACCAGCAGGTTCACCTTTTGTTTTCAATATTTTCTGTGCCATATTTTACACGAATTCTATCTTTGATAACTTCCATTTTGTCAAATGTGGCAGTTTTTGAAACGGGTCACCCTAAATTTTGCCGTTTGGGAAAGGGGTGGATATATGAGGCCATCATGTTTCCAAAGCAACCTTTGTCTAAGTACAGCCTGACCTGGATCCATTCTGCTCTCTTATTGATGCTACAGGTCATTAAAAAGCACGTGCAGCCTACTTCTTGGCCAGACTGCTTGTAAAGGAAACCTGACTGGGAACATTGTTGGTCTCAAATACAGTAACGACCCTTTTCCCAGACCCAGGCTCAATTATTGATGGTGCTAATTTCAAATGTTACAGACAAGCATGCTTAACAGGGAGTTTAGACGTTTAAGATCAGGATGTAGGAACGAGCGGACCCCCACCACTGGATTATCTGATAACAGTATGACAAAGGTTAGCACCAGAGAAAATGTTACAGCAGAATTATTTAACGAAGCAACAGAGGAAAATTATAGACTGACGGGAAAGCTAATTGGAAATATTATACCTTTCTGAAGATGGCCCAGAGACAATATTTCGTTAAAATCTAATTCTACCTTGCTTCTAGGTACTGAAATGACCTGCAAATCTGTGACAACAAAGCAGACAAGAGGCGTGATTTTAAATGTTTTGCATGGCGTTTTAATTTTTCATCTTCGGGATAATTTTGTGACATAGCTAAATACACTGTTAGTGTGCAGATCATACTGACTTGAAACACAGTCGATATTTTTGCTCTTCCAATAGTGGCTCCATTTTCGTATTTTCTACACATTTATCAATGTTTGCTATATTCCCTTCAATTATTTTTACCGCGATATCGCCTGATCTCGTTGATACAAATTTTAATTTGCCTTAAAAAATCATGTGATACCGTCAACGAATAAAATCAATTTGTTTGGCATAACTTGCGAGCAAATTCTAATTTATTGGATGAATATCATTGTTTAGCGCTATATATATATAGACTTTCATTGGATAAAACCAAATAAATACTGTGATGCATTAAGTGACGTAACAAAACGGTAAAATAGGACTAACGACAAAGGTTTATTAGCGATAAACTCTGAACGGACAGTATAATTTCCTTTGTGTTCGACCTACTTTTTGGGCCAATGAAGTTGCAGTATATTTTAAAATTTCGCCGCTACATTTCGCATAAACGCGCGCATTTGAATGTTTATTTCGCGTAGAATCTACTATAACGCCTATACATAGTACTAATCCGAGTCTTCTCTGAATAAATATGCTCTTTGATATTTTGATTTTTCGCTATTTACATCAGAGCTAGTTGCTCTTTGAAAACAGCGGAAAGTTTGGCACACGTTGTGAAGCTTTGTTTTTTGGGTATTATAATCCAATCGCTCAGTAAAACACTGTATGGTATAGATCAATTAATCATTTTTTGTCATACCTGACCAAAACTTTAATTTCAAATCGGCCTGCTGGAAGAGTATAACCTTCCGAAATTCAACAACCCCCTATTTCCAGTCGATTTCGTCGCCATTGTTTTGTAGATCACGTGACCCAGATCTCGTTCAAAAATAGTACGGAATTTGCTGGCACGTGACTATCATGTGACCGCATTTGATTACGAATTTCTTTCAGGTCAGTCACGTGACCGCCTTTGTTTAGAAATTATGGAGTGTTCTTGTCGCGGAGATCAATTTATGTCGATCTGTTCAGCTTGCAACTTGAATGGTATTGCTTCTCCTGTGAAATACCGTTTATTTCATTCTCCATGCTCGTAAGTTATGGAATTGGCCCAAAAAAGTAGCAAACATTATTGGTGCGAATACTAGCTTGGAACATTTGCCGGACGTTTCTGATATATTTCATTTATTTATTTATTCATATTATCAGTGTTTTTAAACTCGTTATTGTTATATTATTTCAGAAGGGCCGTCAATTTGAAAAAATAAAATAATCTTATTTTTATTTTCTTTTTTTAAATTCTAATATTTAGACCGTTGCGTCATTATCTGGGAAAACCCGCATTCCATGTACGAGAATTTACGTTGATCACGTGGTTTTAAATGGAGGGTCACAGTAAACAATGGCTGCTCAGGTGAGGGTTGTTGCAAAACATTGCCTATAAACCTTTTAGAAATACTTTTTGGTCGTAAATTTTTCCACAGACATGACACTAAATGGTTCATTGATCGATATCATCAGGGGTTTTAACGATAGCGTTTAAGATCAGACGGTGAACGATGCGCCACATCTTGTGAAGAACTCCTTGATTTTTTCGAAGTGTAACTAGCTCTGACGTAAATAGCAAAAAATCAAAATATCAAAGAGCGTATTTACGTCAGAGAAGACTCGGATTAATATAATACGTGAAGCGCAATTACAATTTACGACGATATATAACGAACCATTGTACATGTAATATATAAATAAATAGATAAAGATTTTTAGAGAACCCTCCATAGACAGATCCTTCATTACATCGTCTGGTATCCCATGTAAGACATGTAATTAAACGAGATACCATGTCAGTAATTATTGTGTCAATCCAATAGCATGGACAACGTGATGGCTCCTGGAACTGACTAATCTTCTATTTTTGTTGTATATTACAACTCTTCAAATTCCATGGAATAAAAGGAAAGGCTCCACTATGATCTAAATGGTACACTGCGGTATCATAAACAACTGTGTGAGATCAAGTGGCATTTCGCCTGTAATTATTGTGTTAGATCTATTATAGTCAATATCCTCTAGAGACCAAACCGGACTTCTTTTGTAAGTTAGCCTTTTCCTAAATGACAAAAAAGTCAGATTGTTTCAATTCTGAATCTGCTTCAGACGAAAAAAAAAACAATGTGACAAAAGATGTTTTCCCATGTATTCCCAATCATATTCTATCAGAAACGTCAAAACCAGGTCTTGTATGGGAATGGGTTAATGTCACTATTCCTCTCCACACGACACACGAAATGTGGCATAAATGTTGTTATCCTTCATGAATATGAATAGGAATCCTTGACAGGCGCGTATCTAGGGCAGGCCTTGAAGCTCGGGCTTCAACTCAACATTAATATTTTTCAAAGTGTGCCTAGTGGTCTTTCTAAGACAAATTGTGAAAAACAGACCACTATATACCCCGGAACCCCTACAACCCATTACTATATGACACATATTTTGACTTCTATATTCAAAGATGTTACAGACGACAATATCAAGTCAATGTAATTTTACATTTCTGGTCTCTATTCTGAGTTCTTTTTTTGTTTTTGGGTCGCCAAAATATGTCAAATGGACTCGACAATACGAATTGGGTTTCAACAATTCCTGGCTACGCCCCTGCTTGGACATATTCGATACAAAACCTTCAAACTTCAAACGACACCATTATATTGAGAACATGATGTAGTTTACTGGGTGCCTTCTATTATTGCATGCTTCATCTTATAACTAAATTACACATATTTTACTGGACATTGTTTTATTGGTAGCCGATCTTGAGATCGGCTACCTTTGTAATAATTTTAAAATATTAACATGGGGAGTTTGGGAGGCGATTATTGTAAAAACATATTCGAGATATTGGTTGAAACTGATTAAATTGCACGTTCATGATAATCGTTACATTATCAACATGTTTGTTTTACATGCTTACACCATTTACGAGGAAATACAATGCATAAACATGCATTTGTATATTATTTTATTTTCCTCCAGATGCGAATTACTAACCGCTCAATCACGTGACCAGATCGGTCCATAGAAATACCGATATACACGAAGAACTGAAACGCATCATATTAACTATTGTTGTCTAGTATGCTCAATAATAGCAAGAAAAAATTTGTATGAAATGTTGAATGAATAACGGTAATATATATACGCTATGAACTGATCCGTTTTAAAATCGATTCTGTGAATGTGTTTTGGTATTTACTAACGCGTTTCGGTATTTCTACAGACCTACATTTCAGGGGCGGTAACTAGTCTAATCGGATGATCAATACTACTTTATATATATTATTACTAACATCTCTACTTGACGGAATCCTCTGTGGCCTAATGGATAGAACGGAAGTCCCTGACACCTTTTTGTTTACTGTTACGTGGGTTCGATACCCATCCACGCTTGATTTTTTTCTTCTTTTTTCCCCTTTTTGTACTTTTTTTACATCAGTAAGAAAGTTATCATACATATTCTCTCTGTACGCTTTACTTTTTTTACTAATGCGTTTGGGTATTTCTAATTAAGGAACAACTGACTGATTTCAGGGACGTTAACCAATCTAATCTGATAAATACTTCTATATTTGTTTTGATCTAATTTACACCAATTATCTAGATGTGACACTGTGGCCTAATGGGTAGAACTGAACGCTGTTACCCTTTTTTGTTTTTGTTATGTGGGTTCGAAACCCATCCACGCATGTTTTTTTTTCTTTTTTTCCTCTTTTTGTACATTTTGAAATTAATAAGACAGAGCTTTATCATATAATCTCTCAGCACGCTTTACTTTTTTTTTATTAAAACTTTAAAGTATTTTTCATAGAAATTGTTTTCAACCGGATTGACCAATAGTTTAAATTGTTTTCAACCCGATTGACCAATCAAGTGTAACCACGCGACGCTTTAATCTGGTACCCATCATATCAAATTCGAACTACCACGTATTGGTATCGGAGATGAAAACCAGCCCAGACCCGCTTCTAACCGACTGACCAATCATGTGACACTTGGGCTGCGTTTAGTAATATAAAACGTTAGCCATTCATTCGGAATACTCGGTTAAAATTTTCTCAATTTGGTGTCAAAGAAGTTGCGACTGTTGCTAACGTTAGGGAACGTTTTGTCTTACTGAACGCAGGGCTGGATTGACCAATCACATCACACATAAACGCGCACACCCTCGCCATTTCGACATTTGACGACGAGACGGCGACAGAGTAATATGGTAAGAGGTGTTCTGGGGAATCTCCATCAGGGATGCAATATTTTTGCTCCATATAATGGCTTACAATGCACAGCCATGTCATTGGTGGCTTTGTTGGCATTTTTTCATTTTAATAACAATGAGCCGGTTAATGAGCAGCTGAGATTCACTGCACAAGACATTGACGATGTTTTGTTTCAGGGAAACGCATTGTATGCACGTGTTGTAGAGCAAATTCGTATTCCAAGATATTTGTCGCATAACGAACTGCCGAATTCGTACAGTTTTCGCGGCCGTTCTTACGAGATAGAATATTTTACCGATCACTTTTTTGGGTCCCTAAATTTTTTGACGAATCAAGATTTCCAACAAACTGCATTTCTTGACGCAATCTCGCAAGCTGTTTTATTGTCACCACTGAATATTTTAACGTTAAATGACCTTATAATAGCGCTATACATACAGCAAGAAACTAACCAATTTTTCATTTTTGATTCTCACCAAAGAAATAGTCTTGGGCAATATAGTCAATATGGTATGTCCGTGTTGTTGGTTTTTGACAATTTCGACGAGTTGGTCGACTACTTGTACAGTCAATACTCGGGTAATTTATATGAATTAACCCCCGTCCCATTTCAATTAAGTTCAAATGAAGTGGCTGATAGTGTGCTAAATTATGTAAGACCTGGTAGCACAAGTTTTGCCTCCACATTTCACCAGACAATTGATTCTGAAAGTATTGATACTGAACAATCATAGCGAATCATGACCTCTGCTCGGAGGGTAAAAACTACCATGCATGCACATGCAGCAAATGGTTCCATGTTGGAACAGTCAACCCATTCAGTTAATTCAAACCAAATGTCAGAATATCAAACTGACCAGATTGTTCCATTTGTATCTAAGGATCATATGTATAGTAGAAAAAAAAACCATCAAGAAGTGTAGAAGATCAAGAAGGCGAAAAACTTCAATTATAAGCGTGACAAATGACACTGATACTGTCTCCACTGTAAACTCTTTTATATGACATGTTGGATGTGGGATATGTATGCAATGTATCGTCAACTGTCGATTTGACGTTCATTGATTATGAATTGAGCAGCGAGCATTGTTCAATTTATGAGAAGAGTATAAGAATGAAGCCAGAGCATAAATGTGAATGCTGTTTTCGAATATTATATGCAGACCAAGTACGTTCTATAAAGAAAGAAAATACAGTTACACAGCGGTTGAAAATTAAAATTTCAGATGACTGCTGTTCAACATGTTTTTGCGCTATCTCAAGGAATCAAATACCAAGCATATCCTTCACATACAATAATCTTGATCCAGGATTGATTCCTGAAGAACTGTTAGGTCTTTCAAATGTTGAGAAGCGTCTGATTTGTCTTATAAATGTTTTTATGTCAGTAATATTGTTGCCCGGTGGCCAATATGCTGAAAATGGCTTGATTTTAAATTTGCCTGCACAACTAGAGGCATTATTCATAAGTTACCCTTCAATGATGACGTTTCGTATATAACAGTTGCATTTCAAAACACAGCATTGCACCCTACAGCTGTGAATAGTCATACAGTTTCGGTGTTTAAACTTAAACATGCTTTGCAATGGCTATTAGAAAACAATCCTCTGTATTGCAACGTAAGCCTAAATTTAGATGACAACAGTAATGTATGTTCAAATCTACACAATGAACATGATATTTTGAATCACGAAATAGAAGAATGTATTATGGTGCCTGTGAATCCATCTAGAAACTGTGTACTGAATGATGTTTTGAGTAATCAACATATCCATATTCCCCCCAATACCAATTCTCCTTTAAATGTTTTGGAAACATACAGCGGTGAGGAAATTGCTTTTCCTTGGCTTTTCCCTTTAGGATGTAATGGTTTTAAGGTGAATCCTGAATGGCCTCTAAAATTAAATCCTAATATGTACTTCAGGACAAGACTGTACAATTATGACTCAAGATTTCGAAAAAATACCACTTATCTTTTACACACAGCTGTTGCATATGATTTATCCTACTTAAAGGCAGCTATTAATATTCGTATGAAAATAACTCATTCACACAATAACAGTTCTCAACCAGTTTCTCTTGGGAATTTAAGGAATTTAAATGAGAATCCAGAACTTCTTGAGAATTCATATATGTTTACGAAAAAAAATAAAGGGACTGTTGCATATTTCAGAAATATGTTGTATGACTTACTGTCCATGTTTCGGTGTTTAGGTCCTCCTACTCTGTTTTTGACTTTATCTGCTGATGACTTGCATTGGCCAGAATTAGGCATGACTTTGGAAGGTTTGACATTTGATGATGCTTTCGGAAAAACATTTTTTAGGTCAATGCGAAATGACCCAGTTCTTACTGCTACACATTTTGAGAGGAGATTTCGATTTTTGATGAAAAATGTTATTCTCTCAGACTCCAAGCCTCTAGGTGAAATAGTGGACTACTTTGCTCGCGTTGAGTTTCAGAATAGGGGCAGTCCGCACATCCACATGTTTTTATGGGTGACCAATGTTCCGCTTTTGGTGTCTGTGAATCCATCTAGAAACTGTGTCCTGAATGATGTATTGAGTAATCAACATATCAATATTCCCCCCCCAATACCAATTCTACTATAAATGTTTTGGAAACATACAGCGGTGAGGAAATGGCTTTTCCCTTTAGGAAGTAATGGTTTTAAGGTGAATCCTGAAAGGCCTCTAAAATTATATCCTAAGATGTACTTCAGGACTAGACTGTACAATTATGACTCAAGATTTCGAAAAAATATCACATATCTTTTACATACAGCTGTTGCATATGATTTATCCTGCTTAAAGTCAGCTATTAATATTCGTATGAAAATAACTCATTCACACAATAACTGTTCTTAACCAGTTTCTCTTGGGAATTTAAGGAATTTAAATGAGAATCCAGAACTTCTTGAGAATTCATATATGTTTATGAAAAAAAATAAAGGGACTGTTGCATATTTCAAAAATATGTTGTATGACTTACTGTCCATGTTTTGGGGTTTAAGTCCTCCTACTCTGTTTTTGACTTTATCTGCTGATGACTTGCATTGGCCAGAATTAGGCATGACTTTGGAAGGTTTGACCTTTGATGATGCTTTCGGAAAAACATTTTTTAGGTCAATGCGAAATGACCCAGTTCTTACTGCTACACATTTTTAGAGGAGATTTCGATTTTTATGAAATATGTTATTCTCTCAGACTCCAAGCCTCTTGGCGAAATAGTGGACTATTTTGCTCGCGTTGAGTTTCAGAATAGGGGCAGTCCGTACATCCACATGTCTTCATTGGTTGCCAATGTTCCGCTCGTGATAAATTGATATTAAGGTTCATGTGTTAAAACCCCGATCAGGAGAAATTTACCAAATATGAAATAATACCCAAAATGTGTCCAGATCAGTCTGTATAGCAGCTTATTGCAGTAAGGTCTAGATCTATATTGCTCTTTAACTGACTACAGTTTGGAAGAAGCTGCAAGTGAAGCATGTATCTTGACCAGACTATACATTTGTAGGAGCTTATCAGTATCCATGTATGATCACAACGTTCGTTGTTTTCCTATATCATATTGGCAATTAGCGAATATTTTATTGCTAATATCACCATGTTGACACGCAGATACACTTTTAATTGATGCTAACCAAAATATTGTCGGCTACTTTGATGCTATGCATCACAAATTTGTCGTGTTGATATTGTTTTACTATGTGTGGTTATAATAGATTCCCTATTAAACGAGAATAGTTTCAGTTGTTTTGATAAAACAGTTCAACTGAAATAATTCTCGTTTAATTGTGAATCTATTATACAATAATATCAATGGGGAGAATCACGTGATTGACAATGGTATTAAACACGAAAAAATGGCGACGAAATGCCCGCTTCGGCGTGAAAATTCAAACTTTAGAAAGGTATGTATCAAATCTACGTAGTCTTTCAGACAAGCCACCTATCCTAAAGTACCCGCTATTGTCTAAGGTTTCCACAGATACCAACTTTTCCCTTATCCGTTTGCTGCATTTAGAGAACACTCAAAGAATGTTTTGGAAATTGCTAAAATTTTGGACGTGTGTTAATCACGTCGCATCATATTTACAGCTTTATTTCTTACACAAAGAGCTCTCTTTTCACACGGTATATTTCCAGACCTCTTTTTATCGAAGACATTTCATTCTAGCCCATTTACAAGGTCCGTATTGACTTTGTTAAGCGTTTTTACGAAAAAGATGTTAAACACACGTACAAAGCTATAGTGTTTGGCACGCCGAGTTCTTGTGAGTGTGATGTTAAACACGCAAGTGTACCATAGTTGTGTAGAATGTGCTGACTGATTTGTGCTTTTAATACAATTAAAACAGTTAGCCTATAGAAGCCAGATGTGATCGTCTGATCACATTTAGCATTTCTATGCTTCTTCGGCCCTATTTATACGTTTTCCCCGTTGATTAGTGTTTATTTTTGAGGACTTCCGGTTTCATTTTCAGTCAATAGTTCCTCACAAGTTTATCACACAATATCTTATCAACATATATGTTCACTTCACTTTGCTTACACTTTTCGCACAACACCCTTCGTTACGTTTACTAATTGAAAGCTAACTTGTACACTTATTTTTGTAAGCATTTTCTTCGATTCTTTAAGCATAATATTGACTCAATTATACTAACAATTTATATTTTCTAACTTTAATTTGGTAAAAGATGGTTTTGATTTTAAAAGATAGAAACTTGCATTATGTACAATAAAAATATAAACTTTAAAACCTTTGATGTTTACCAAAAATGGTAATCATTTACTTTATATGCCATGTTTTTTACCCTATGATTATGAATATTACTTAGGAAATTATTGATTGAATTGAATATAGTGACATTTTATTACAATCAATTATTCATTCGTATTTTGGCCCTACCTATAGTAATAATAACAACTGTAACTTTTCTCTTATCTATTCTTGAGTGTATGAAAATACAGAATTACTTTTATTATTATTACTTATCTTATAAATCTGTTATAGCTGTAATTTTACATATGAATGGTTTGAATCAGAAAATATGGCAGTCCATCGCTTTCCTGCCCCCCCCCCCCGTATTTTTATTAAGTTGCCAGGATTATAATTATATAGTAAAAATGGTTATAGTAAAATGCTTCTTATGTTTCATATTGCACTGCTCTGTCTTGTAGTCATTTTACTTAGTTACTTTTATAGCATTTTGCTTCAAATTTGTTGATTGGTTTCCATGTTTTATTAAGCCTAGCTTTAAATGCATTGATGGAGGGTGCCTGTACCACCTCATTTGGAAGATCATTCCAATTTTTTGTAGCCCTAACACTGAAAGCATTTTTCCTACAGTCTATTCTAGGCCTTGTTTGGAATAGTTTTAAATTGTTTCCCATAGTGAAACTTTCTTTTCTTATGGTTATGGTGTTTTTTTGTCTTATCTACTTTGTTAATAAGCCGATACATCTGGATTAGGTCTGCTCTTTCTCTCCTGTATTCGAGAGTAGGGAGTCCAAGTATTCAAAGCCTTTCAGCATATGATTTGTTTTTCAGTTCTTTGACCATTCTCGTAGCCCGTCTTTGGACATTTTCTATTGCGATTGCATCCTTTTTGAACCTAGGACTCAAAATCACTGAGCCATACTCTAAGTGTGGACGTACCATTGACTTGTATAATTGCAAAAAAACATCTTCTTATCCATATAAGTGAAAGATTTCATTATAATTCCAATATTTCTATTTGCAACGTTTACTTAGGTATTAACATGACTCTGAAAAGTAAGCTTGGAGTAAAAAATGCTACCCAGATCCTTTTCTTTGTCAACATTTTGAATCTCATTAATGGAACCGCCTGTGCTTTTTATGAAGTATTGGCTTTGGCTTTCATTTCCAAAATATAGGGTTTTGCATTTAGTAGTATTGAACGACATTTCCCTTTTTTGCCAATTCACAAACATTAAAGCTGTTGCCTTGTAGAAGGTTTTCATCATTTGGCTTACAGAGGTATGTTTTGTGGATTGAAATTTTTGAACATCTGAACAATGCACAGTTAAAGTCTAGCTGGCACATTATTGGGCAAATGCACATCTGATAGTGACAAAATACAGTATCAGTAAGGTTTGATGCACTTTTCACTGTCGATATAAGAATGGGTCAATTGCACATGGAATACAATGATATGATAGAAAATGATTCAATTCTATTCAGTTAACCGTGACGTAATTACTGACAAATAAAGGTAATTCGTCGCTGTTATAGTAAAATCTTGTAGATACACATCCCCAAATTCTTCCGTTAAACCCGGTTTGTTTTATTTTTTCCGTCAAACGTCAGACACGCTGATTTCCCTTGAAGATTCTCCGCCAAACCTGACATAATGTCTCAATCTCTACCTGGTTTTCTTTCTCCGGTGACATCATACGGATTAAATGATCGGAGAATCTTTGGATTTAGGACGGCAAAATTAATATCTGCAGATCTAACAGAGTACTGACCACGTCAACAAACGTTCATGACAGTATCACCTTGACTCTTCGGACCACTAAGGGTCTATATCACAGTTTCCAGAAGGATTAACGAGGACATCACATTTCAGTTCAGAATTATTGTCTGCGTGAATTTGTCATAGAAATTGCACGAATTTGTCATGGAAATTATACATAACAAGAGATTTGATTAGTTAGAGCAATCATAGCCGATTTCGTTTTTTCCAAGTTCGTAAAAGATTACCCCTTATGATGTCTTTCATATGTTACTGTAAGTTAACACTAGATATCAATCAGATCGGGTCATGTATAAACAACCAATTTGTCCAATATCCGTGGCTTTCCTAGTACACGAGCAACTATGCGCGTGTTTAACATCACACTCACAAGAACTCGGCGTGCCAAACACTGTACAGCATTGTACGTATGTTTAACATCTTTTTCGTAAACACGCTTAACAAAGACAACACGGACCATGTAAATGGGCTACAATGAAATGTCTTCGATAAAAAAAGGTCTGGAAATATACCGTGTGAAAAGAGAGATCTTTGGTTAGGAAATAAAGCTGTAAATATGATGCGACGTGCCTAACACACATCCAAAATTTTCGCAATTTCCGAAATATTCTTTGAGTGTTCTCTAAATACAGCAAACGGATAGGAGAAAGTTGAGTATCTGTGGAAACCTTAGACAACAGCGGGTACTTTAGGCTAGGTGGCTTGTCTGAAAGACTACGTAGATTTAATACATACCTTTCTAAAGTTTGAATTTTCACGCCGAAGCGGGCATTTCGTCGCCATTTTTCGTGTTAAATACCATTGTCAATCACGTGATTCTCCCCATTGTAATATGGTGTACTTTTATAAATACGTTGATATACATTTTATTTCGATATCCCATTATATTCTGATTGTTTTCACATTGATAACTGTTGATTAATCACACGTTTAATCTCTATTAAGGTACCTGAACTGTACTGGCAATATTTGGTATACACGCTTCTAGCGTATATATCTCTTTGGAAGTTGGAAATGTTGTAGGCATTGATAAATAAAAATATTTTACCATCTTACTTTTTAAAATGTGTAAATCCTAGGGGAGATAACTGGCTTTAAAGTTTGCATTGCAGTCAATAAAAAGGATCTCTTTTTGCCAATATTTTCAAAATTAGGCAAATTTTCAAATTATTTAAATGGTAGAAAGCTGCCGATTACTATTTCTCTTCATAACATACAATGAAATAGTTCGTTTACCATACAAATTTTGTGAAATCCGATTTTTCGCGAGTCAAGGGCAGATAATCCACTAAAATTTATAGTATAAGGGGAGTTAATGCATTATTTTCAAGTCAGAAACTTTTACTGATTTTTTTTACCATTCACATCATAACATAACAATTTGAGTTTTGCCATGTGTTTGAGTTTTTGATACACGAAATCAAACACTATCATTACTACCATTACAGTTTCTGAACCTTAGCTAAGCGGTTCTATAACTCTGTCTCGAAATATCTATAGATAAGGGACATATGCTGGTTATTTTGGCCGGCCTGACACAATAATTACTGACATAATTCGCCATTTAATTACATGTCTTACAAGGAGATCTCAGACAATGTAATAAATGGATAGTTTGGAAAGACCAATACGCGCAAACACTGAATGGTTCTTGTTGTGATATGAAACCAATATTTATTTAATGTTTTTTGAGAGAACATGAAAATATAATATTCTGTCAATTGTAGATGTTGAATTCTAAAACGTGTATGCATTAAAGGGATTTAAAATAGAGATTTTAAAAACTGTCAATTTTATATAATAAAAATTATTGATATTCTTGGATATACACTAAATAAACCGTCTGAAGCTATTTAACAACATTGCCGACTAAGCTGTTTCTAAAAGGCTATAAAAATAAAAAGAATATCTAAATCATTTGTTTTGCCTACCCAAAAGAAACAAAGCTATTAGCACTTTTATCATAATTGGAAATTAGCTGTATTGCACCACCTTTAATGTTATGGGAATCTAAGACAATATAATATGTAGCCATTTTATGTGACTAATATGTACAATGCAGTTATTGTCATGTCAACACAATTAACATTTTCTTCTGTTTCGTTTTACTAACCTTGATCAAACGTTGACATTGCTCGAAAGAAGACAAAATAACCATATGGAGTTTTTTTTTAATATACATATGCTTATATAACAATACCAACTGCATCGACTTCCCAATTCTAATTTGGAATATGAGAAAGAATATGGAAGCAGTACAGCTGGTCGTCTAGACTGATTTCAGTCTGTTAAGAATAACATCATTTGTATTGAGAAATATGAAAATAAGGTACATATAAAATTGTTGCTCTGTGTCGTTCTTAACAGACTGAGAAAATCCCTTTGTATGGTAATCTGACCCAAAGATAATATCCGACACCAAGCAGTAGGCCCTACTCCACAGCTTGATAACATAATTAGCTGCTAAGATTTATAAGTGCAGTCTCAAAGAAGACTTGATTTTCACCCACATATTCATTGAAAACATTGAAGACATTGAAAATATAGAGCCAAGATAAGAAAATTCTGATTATCATCATTTTCTCCTTTTTCCTCAATATCTTTTCCGTTTATTATAATCCACAAATTCAATCTTTATCAACAACCCTTCTTTCTTTTTTTCTTTTTTTTTTTTCTTTTTTTTTTTTTTTTTTTCTTTTGGACATGACAGCCCTTAAATGTTACCTTGTAACTTCAGCTTGTTTTAAGATGCAGTTATGAGGTTTTTGTTGTAAAGCAGCAGCAGCAGCAGCAGCAGCAGCAAGTTAAGCCTCTCTTCCAACCCGTCGTGCGTCTTTTTAAATCGTACGTTTTAAAACTCTGCAAAATCGCACGATTTATAAAGACGCACATCGGGCTGTAAGAGGGCCTCAAAATATTGTCCGGTAAATTCTTTGGTGCGTGCAGTCTGCGTCATGGTTGCATCCACCAAAATCGTACGTTGCATCAGCGTGCATCGCACGACTAAACATACGTTTTAGACACAGACCGCACGCAGACTGCGCGCAGGAGCACGTACGACCGGTTGTAAGAGAGGCTTTAGTGTTGTTGAGGACCGACCCTTTCTCAAAACGGCAACATCAAAGGGCTGCCCAGTCCAAAAACAAAAGAAGGTTTGTTGATAAAACTTGATTTTGTGTACAATAATATACGGAAAAATATTAAAGCAAAAGGAGAAAATGATGATGAGCAGAATTTTCTTAGTGTCTTTTCGATTAGGTAGGTGAAAATCGATTCTTCTTTGATAAAGGATTAAACGACTGCAGTCATAAATCTGATCAGCTAATTATGTTATCAAGTTGTGAAGTACTGCTAGGTGTTGGATTATCTTACAAAGTGATATCTGGAATGTGAACCACCTGTGGTGACCAAATTTTAGACGCCTCTTTCTATGGATTTTCTCAGTCTGTTAAGAACGACACAGAGCAACAATTTTCTATGTACCTTATTTTCATATTTCTCAATATAAATTATGTTATTCTTAACAGACTGAAATCAGTCTACTGGTCGTCCTGACACAACAATTACTGTCATAATCCCCTCATCTAATTACATATCTTACACGGGATACTCAGACGATGTAATTAAGTGGTTATACAATAATGTAAACACCGTGTGGTTCACGTCATGGTATAAACAGATGTGCAATGTCTATAAACAAGAAATCACTTGGTAATCTTGGCCATTTTGACAAACATTACGGACACACACACCCCATTTAATCACATATCTTACATGAGACTACATGGTCATCAGTGGTTTATATCTTGAAACCAGTCTGTGTAAGCAAACGATCTATTTAATTTTTATCATGCTATAAAAAAGAAGCTTTCTGAATAAACATTTTAGGAAACATAAAAAAAACTTTGGATATGGCCAATTCATTTGCCTGAAAACATCGTGAAAGGTTGGTTTTTTAAGACCAATACATGCAAATCAATGCAGCTCCTGTTCTAATAACTGAAAGAACGAAACGAAGGTCTGCATGAAATATTCGAGCTATGAATTAGATGACATAGTGCAATTACCCTATTATAACCCGTCGTAATTTATCACAGAAACTCGTCTATTTTCAAGTTGACAAGCAAATGTTTTCGTTTACTGAGTTAGATGGCCTTGGTACTTCAGAGTTGCCCCTATCCACTTCAGTTGATCGTCAAATAATATAGAGAGGCTCGCGAGGCTTGAAATTGATGGAGAAATAACTTTTCAAAGCATGCCCTTGTTTAAGAAAAACTCTTTCATGCACAGTTGTTAAACCAAGGCCTGCATAAAGATATAAATGAAATATATGTCAAATACTGATGAAAATTCTTTTTAATTTTAGAATACAAGTCACAAGTCAGTATTATAAATTACTTATGCCTTCCGGTTTTTTTTATAATCGTATTATTACTATCTAGAACGTACCGTCTGCTCGCAGAAAATTGAATTATGTTTGTTTAATAGTACTGTCTATTTGTTTGTCGGTTCAAATTATTCTTACGTCCCACGCAACACATTTGGTCATACGATGACAAGCCGTGTCTATGTAGATCTACGTCAACATGGCTTCAACAACCATATAGTCAGGTCACGATATTATGACACGTGCTTTTAAAGGGCGACGGTAACAGATGGTCAAATTGCAAAAAATGAAATTTTTTGAAAAAATATGCAAAACTTTTGTGTTGACCACCTCGGGATGGTTAATAATATGCGATTCAGACAGAGAATCAGCCGAAATTACAAGACAGATAGCTGAATTTAGGGAGAATCCAAACCTAAATTCAACCCCGTCTCAGATGGGGTTAGAATTATTTTTAAATTGTTGCGCATGCGCATACAGCGCGGACCATGATTCAAACGAGATTCATACTTGAATTTCAATATGAGGTCATCATGTATGTTGTGACGTCATTTAAGAAAGTCGCATGTCCTACTGTTTTGACATACTTTCGACATCGCTTCATGAATTTGGTATCAAATTGCGAAAAAATGAGTCGTTGCTTCAATAGTGTGTCGTAATCATTTAATCAGGTCATATAAAGCTTAAAAAGTGTACATTTCGTTTGTATTTGACAATTTTTGGGTCCAAATCTGGGAAATAGTAGCTTTAAGATTCGAACCTGCAAGATTCGAACCAGCGCATGCAAAATAGTATTTAAAATTGAGGATACGTTTCCGCAACATCTGCCCAATTTATTATGTTTATATCCTCTTCATATACAAAATCCAAGTAAAAGAACTTTTTAGCCAAATGATATGGTTCGAATGTAGTAGTTTAGTATTACCCCGCGTACTAGCGATACAAATGAAAAGGCTTAATGTCTTTTCAAAAAAGCGTTGTATTTGTAATTGTCCACAAACCGTTTGTTGTTGGGTACGCACTGGAGTAGTCTTTTCAATTGACTACTTAGGGTTTGCATTTAGAATGCATTTACCTCCACCACGTTTTACTCCAAATATAAAAAAAAATGCAATAGACACAATCGGAATATATAGCATAAATGGAGGCGTATTGATATCAAATCAATCAAAATGGTTGTCTTACTTGGACGAGCACTGACGCTAAATGTATTTTTTCCCAGCCACAATTCCGCGTGCTTTCTTACAGTGAAAGCTTCGATGAATAAAAAAAAAACGAGCGTCCGCAGATTGAACAAATCGTAATATACAGATAGTGGTATGATTATTGCTGTTCGTGTGATCGAGGCCGAATGGTTATAGGATATCATATTATGTACTGTTATGTAAAAGAAAATAATCCAGTTAGGCAGACAAGACTTACCAACAATTTACTTATACAATATGTAAAAGGTGCATATCAGATATGAATGGTGATGGAAGTATCAGAGCGGCCACCTGTTTGCAAATTGAATTAAGTACAATGTATGTGTCGTGAAATTTGTTGGGAGTTTTGTAGCAGTTCTGGCATTGATTGATTAAATTCTACTTGTTTCTCTTACACGACAACCTACAATTATACAAAGTGGATTGAAAACTGTTTGTTTAAACAAGAATATTTCATCTTCGTGATTAGCTGGGGTCTGACCTTATTAATATCATTGTACAAATAAAACAAGTAATCTATATATTGGTCTGCAATTATTTGTGTTTACTTTCCTGAGAAATTTGGTATAAAATGATACGCGTCGTCAGGAAAATGGCAACTTGTAAAAGAAAAATTTCTATGAATAGGATCGGTTTCGTTTTACTATCATATCACAATACCGTGTTTTTATTGAGTAGTAGCAACGATATCGAATTAGCTTTGATATAGTCTAATTCTAGAAATATGTCAATTTTGGAATTAAAATGTATCTCCATGGCATGTAGATCGTTCTTGTGTATTTCATCGTAATCCGTTTAACCATTTGAAAAGCAGATGCGCTCATGCGAACGGAAAATCATTGTCACATACTCTCCCTTATATGAGCAAAGACATTCCTTCATGTGCATGTCCATGCCATGTTGATTAATCGTGTAAATTTTCAATGAAATAAGTCCAGCTATTTAGGAGAAGTTGCTCTCACGAAAAATGCGGACGGAATCTCAAACCGAAATGTACTCCCTTACATGAGTTTGGAAAACGAAAAAAATCTGCATCTCAACGTCAAGCTGATCTTTCATGCAAATTTCCACCAAAATCCGTATTCTCCGTTTCAGAGGAGTTGTGCTTGTAAGAAATATGGACGGACTGATAGACGGACAGGGTATTATAAACTAGTATTGTATACCCGTTCACAAACTTTGTTTACGGGAGAATAATGAACAACATGGAACTGGATCCATTCGGGAATTTGGTCAGATACCATCTAATTAAACCTTGTAGTTCAAGACAAGAACGACGGTATGAATACTGACGCTAAACATTTTTAACAATTTAAATAACATAATGTATCTCAAGATGAATCTAAGACATATTTTTGCAAGATATGAAACAGACTTGTAGGCTCAATCAGATAGTAAATATTTTGCGATTTCTTTTGAACTTTTCGTATTGCATTAAACTGTTTATCCATTATCTTCCCAAGCATGGCGAAAAAGCAGTATATTATTGGGTAATCACAAAGAGCTCAAGGCGCGTATTGTTAGCTAGTTGACAGTGATTGAGAACAAATTGGTAAACTTAGTCAGACCGCTCTATTTGTATCACTAACAAAATATACAATAATTACTGGTCAGCAAGAATTTATCTTGACAGTCAAAGAAGGATACTATTTAGTCTGTCCAGTGACTAAGAATCTACACCTGGCGTCAAACATACTGTACTCACAATTAATACCACTAAAATAGTCGTAAAGGTTTAAAAAGTACATCAAATGGAACAGAACAAATCAAGCATGTGTGAATCAAAAATATTATCGAAATCATGTATATGCAACATGTAACAAACAATTACAAAATATTTATGATATCAAAATGCATAGGCATAATGCATTGAGACAATTAGGGAGCGGCTTTTTTGTTATTTCATTTCTCACAGTATCAAAAATTTGGTATAGCATATTCGTCAATTGTAGAACGAGTTATTATTCACACTATTGACATTACAATTACAGTCACTTGTTTCTGCTGGCATTTCTTTCTTATCATTAATCCCATTTTCTTAATTTTAGTATCAATAATGGAAAAGATATTTTACATGTGAAAGGGCCATGACGTAACAAAATAAACACGATAATACATGTATGACATCATTAGGGCTGCTTTCGGACATCATCTGGACCAGACTAATCAATTTGAACGTAGGCATGTCAATCAACAACACATGCAACTGGTCGTGGACATGTGAATCGATGTTTTAATATTTCGTATCGACCTTTGCAAAAGTCAGCCCGATGTTAATCTAATACTTCGAGCTTTGACAATTTTCGGAATTCTCAGAAAGTAAATACGATATTATGTTGTTGTGTGTAATACAATGTATATATAACGAGTATATGGAATACACACACGGAAAGAAATATACAAACCCAAATAAATGCGCCATAAATCATTCTGTTCCCATCTGACAATGGGATAACCAATTTACTGTCAGAGAAAAGAAATATGGTATGTTTTCTTCACCCAGGGAAATCTACACAGGACTATATTTTCATTAATACCGATTATAGTCTGGTATAGGGTAGATTATCTGCAAAGTCCATGGTATTGCTTTGGTACAAGGCGAGGCTGCCTATAACTAGCCTTCTTCCCAACAATATCTGCATTTGCCTATTTCAGCAGACATTTAATAACATAATGGTCTATCTGCAAGGCCCATAGTATTGCCTTTATATCAATTTTCCTTTGCACAAGTAGTATCAAAAGCGTTAAGGCCGATTTATCATTTTAAAAGTCGTCTGAAATTTCTGTGCGTATTAACAACTAATATCCGGTTGCGTATGGTCTCTTGAAGATACATCGAATAGACAATGGAAGTCAAATACATATTCTTTGCTTGCAATTTATCCGTGCATGGATATGGTTGTGAATGTTGAATGGTGGCATTTGATAATAAGTCTAGAACATTTCAAACTCAAGTATTGGGATGCTAAAAGCTAATGTTTGTTATAAATATTATATATGTAGATCTACTTAATACACAATTCGCAGACAGCTCAATTTAGTTTACACATTTTGCGAATGAAATGAATAAATAAAAGCCAAAATATTCATGACAAATACATAATATGTCGACCTTGGGAAATGAAGATATGAAATAAAGGCTCGCTCAAACAGTGTTGAATCTAGAAGGGACCATGGCCAAATCTGCCCCCTAAAATTCTACATGACCCCCTTCAGAAGGGAGTCTGGGCCTACGTGGTTCACTTAGTCTTTTCTGAATGCAAACATGCAAATAATATCTTAACTTGTCTAAAAGACCTATTACCATATAATATATTGTTTATTCACATAACATTTAGTTATTCAATAATTTGTACAAGTATTTGTGTTGGATGACCCCCTCAACCAAGAGCTCTGGAAGGCCGAGCTAGATTCAACACTGCTCAAATCAGATTGCATTAAAGGTTAACATATTTAGTAATTTCAAAACCAGGTAATGTTTGGGAAGTTGTTAAATTAAAACTAAGCATAAGTGAATCATTAATCCTCATCCAGCCACTTATTTTTTAAAATTTTCCCCAAGTTTCCAGCACGTGTGATAGACAGCTAGTCCCTTTTCATAAAGAATCAAATTTCCGTTCTGGGATTATTACCACAATTAATATATCACATAAACGTCAAATAAACTCTCTAACATAACTTCTCCCATTCGTCTTCTACTTGCTTCATCTTTTGTACTTATACTATTGTGGGGAAATGGAAAATTGCGAAAATACACTTTACATACCGACGGTTTGATTTAAGATATTAAATGAAAGACAGTTGTTGGAATTATATTTTTGCCATATAATATTCACAGACATGCATGAAATATTTGTACTAAGTAAAATAGATGCCTGATAAATCATAATGTACCCATGTGATGATACAAACCGACAAAGGCCAATTTAAAATCAGAGAAGAGCGGTATAGCAAGGAGTATATTTTCATTAATACAAAATACTGTCTAGTATTTGATTTGAGAATTCGCAACTAGCTGCAACAATTTTATTGTGTCAAAACTGGTTTTGTAATTGCTCCCGAAAACAATAGAATTGAACATCAGATTGCATTTATAATGGAAGTACCTTGTTTAACTCTTTCCCAAACGACAAAATTATAGGGTGCTCCAAATTCAAAGGAGTTGCAGACGACAAAATTGATGTTATTAAAGATAGGATTTGGGTAAAATATGGCACAGAAAATATTGAGACAAAAGGAGAAACTGCTGATTATCAGCAGTTTCTTCTTTTGTTTCAATGTTTTCCCAAGCCTGTTCTATTAGGGACGTCAAAACCAGGTCTTGTTTGGGAAAGGGTTAAGACCTCTACAATCGTTTCTCTAGACATCTTGACTTTTTTAGATTAAGCGATAAATGACTTCGTTTTCCGGAATTCATAAGCTTCTGTCCTTCGGTATATTAAATATTGTCCCTATCCGCAAGAGGTGATTTCAAAAATTGGCTAACGATGTGCTTACTTCAGAATTGAGAGAGAAGCTGTCATTTCTTTAAGTTAGTACTTTTTTTTTGGGGGGGGGGGGGATACATATAATGATGTAGTAACTTTAAAATCCATGATTTTAAATAAAATCTTGTTTTTGTGTCACAGTGGCGTCGCGTGCGGGGCGCCGCAGGGGCGACGGCCGCCGCCCCAATAATTCGGCAAGTAAAAAGGCATTTTGTCGTTTGGGGCGGCGAAAAGGCCATCGCTTGGTTTCACTTCTTATCGGTTTCCAGGGAAACGGTCACACTTTAAAAGCAATAAAAAAGTGTGAAAGCGTGCGGTACCCGTCGAATATACATTCAGTGATTATCGCAAGACTATCGTATGTGTATGTAAAATCTATAGCACTTACAATAGTTTCGCGATTAACCCTTTACCTTGCTTAGACTGAATGGGTCAGATTATCTAACAATTACCCGAAAGCAAATTTATTTTGGGTATTGGTTATCCAGAACCTTTTTAACACAAAATCATTACATGCATAATGTTTTTGTGGTTGAATAAAAAAAACAAAAAACAAAACAAAAAACAAATAAAAAACGGCGACTTTCAGATGACTTTCATCATAAAAGAATTGTTTTGTTCGAGGCCATAATCAAAACTTAAAATTAAGTCCACTTTCTTCTCTACCTTCTAACGTCATCCCTTACTATATTGTCTGACAGTAAGCATGTCTTAAGCTACTCAGCCCGTTAATTTTATCTTCCCAAAACGTTCCTTTTGTAAGAAGACACCAGGATCGCGATTATTCATCGTACTATGGTCTAAACAATACTCATTGCTCCATAGATGTAACAATGAGGTACAAGGAACATCTTTTTTTTTCAATTTCACACTTTAATTTGATACAAAAAACTGAGATAATTGGATTGATACTATCAACATTGCTGGAAAAGGCATCTTATCGCTTTACATTTTTTATTCTTATGTTACACAAATATTTAAAAGGTTTAAAGATCACGGTGGTGATTTTGCATCATGGGATGGGTAGCGAATACGGACAAATTCGCCCCCGCTTCAGGTAAGAAATTGTGCAATCACTTTCTTATTTCTTTGTCAATTTCCAAGCGCTTTGTTGCATGGGTTCCCCGTTGCATGTACCCCACCTTATTGAGATATATGACTTGTTTGTGAATTCCTACTATTTTTTTTTTTTTTTTTCAAAAATTGATCTCAAACGACCAGAAAAACGACAAAAAATTCAGATTGTTTTTGTGGTGAATGAAATTTTGGGAAAAGTACGAGTTCCCAAATAACTCACACACCAGAGGAAAGAGCCCAGTAAGGCGGGGTACATGCAACAAATAGGCTAAAACCGCTGGAAAATTGACACAGAATTAAGATTTTTTTGCAAAAATTCGTTACTGAAGCGGGGCTTATTTTACCGTAGTTACTCCATTGCGCTGTCTAATCGGTTGGGATATTTTGGGAAACATACTTATAATTTTCTATGAGGCATATATCCGATGAAAGAGCCGAATAATGCCGGGTACATGCAACAAACTATATGAAAATTAGTGCTTAAATAAGAAAGTTATTGCAAATATCTTACCAGAATCAGAATTTAGTCCGAAGTCGTTATCCATCCCATGATGCACAATCTCCACCGTTTAAATGGACAGATTGAAAAACTCGGGGTAAACAAAGTGCATACGTTGTATGAAAGGGATTTAACCTTGAAATCAGATTTTAGCCTTTTTTGTTTGTGATTTCAAAAATCGCCCGATTCTTTCGACTGTGGAAAAAAAGATAATGATGATAACATTAAAAGTCACGTTAAGTGTATGTCGATTTTATTTATATCAGACAGACGATGTTTGCTTCTGCTTTGTATGTATGTCGGCAGCGAAAAACGGCAAGATCTCCAACACGAAAGCCGAGAATACTTTCACCTTCAGTTTTGCAACTTGAAAGACGCCAATTTTTATACGATCACTGTATTATACTCCATTCTACGTCGTTAAAATCAGTCAGAAATTGGATTAAAAGTCCAGGAAATGGCGCCATTTCGTCTACTCCTAGACAAAATTTTCTTACTAACGGGAGGGGATACCCCTCACAAACCCTAGCTCCCCGTCCGCCGCCCCAATGTTGAAAACCACGCGACGCGCCTGTGTCCTAATACTTATATGATAAAGGCAGATGTGCGTTTCTCTTTACCCGTCCTTGAGCTCAAATTACATCAGAGTACGACAAAAAATTAACTTACGTATTTCACATGTCTCGACAACACAGAGAAACAAAATTCGTGTATCATGCAATTTATTTTTGCTTATTGTAGCAGCTCTGGCATTGATTGATTAAATTCTACTTGTTTCTCTTTCAAGACAACCTACAATTATACAAAATGAATTGAAAACTGTTTGTTTAAACAAGAATATTTCATCTTCGTGATTAGCTGGAGTCTGACCTTATTAATATCATTGTGCAAATAAAACAAGTAATCTATATATTGGTCTGCAATTATTTGTGTTTACTTCCCTGAGAAATTTGGTATGAAATGGTAGGTGTCGTCAGAAAAACGGCCACTTTTAAATAGATATCAGTTGCTGTAAAACAACGATTTCTTTAAAGTGCATAAGATATGTTTCAATGGGGTCCGCGCATGAAACACCACTTGAAATGTCTCGCATTCTATCTCATAGTTAGAAAATATTATAATAATTAATTAAATACGTGCTCGAGCAAACACATACAGAGTAGTTTCAAATTCGATATTTTAGCTATTGTATACTGAGATGAAAAACTTTAGTCAGTATAAAGTTTTTGGTCAATAATTTTGTCTAAAACGTTTTACAATGCCAAAATTTTTACTCATAAAAATCTTCAACAAATTTCAACCAAGTCGGTGAAATACAATTGGCATCCATGTTTTACTTAACCTTCTTTTAGACAATTCATTCCAAAAGGGGTCAAATTGAAAAGTCACAGCTTCGGCAGTGGCTTTTTGTAGAGTCTAAATTCCTGTTCATTGACATGAAAAATCGATCTTTGTATCATTTCTTAGTAGAATAGAAGTCTCTCTGTTGACTGTGAGTGAGAAAACTTCTTTTTAATGGAATTGACAGTAGATTGTGGTAACTTATGCACCAAACCTGTTGCTCCTAGCATTTTACTGCGTTTTCAAGATATCGTTCTGTCAGGACCAGTAGCTGGTTTATCACTGATACAAAGTTTTTTTTATTGTAGACAGACATTTGAAGAAAATAACTGACATTCAATATTTGTCAAACAATGCCTGAGATCTGGCTTAGCCAATGCTCGAAAAGCCAACTATCGGGTAAATGGCCAGGCAAGTAAAAGACAGACTTCTTTAAACAAAATGTCATTATTGTACAAATTGGTTACAGTGTTATCAATTTTCAATGTTTTTTGTCAGTTTGGACGTGACGTAACTTGATGACGTCACAATTAATGTTTATTCCAGATACGCTGTTTCCAGAGGTATCAATGACCAAAATCTCATGCATGTGCCCATTCTTGACAACAACTACACCAATGCTTAAAACAAAAAGTGCTTGTCAAGTTCAAACTGTGGGAAACCCCCAGAGTTTGTAGGTTAGGTAGATGGTTTCTAACATTATCATTTTTGGCCAAATTGATTAAGCCAGGGTGCTAAAATCATGTAAGCTGTTACAAATTTTATTGTGGATTTTTTTGTATCTTGGCTATTGTCTTTGGTTTCCATACATTTATACAGAAAAAAGACTTGCGCCTTAACTGCAGCAAGTGCACCTGTCACATTTTGAAATTCTTTTAGCACAAACCTAAAAAACAAAAATTTAGCAACATTATTTGATGATGTTTGTTAAACGTTGATTGAACAAATATTGTGTGAAATTTTACACTGATATGTTTTATTTTGGCCGAATAATTGACAATCAAAAATACTGACTAAACTTTTTCTTTTAAGTATATAATACTTGCATCTTTTTTTGTGTTAAATTGGAAATTGAATACGCGCGTTTAAAGTGACATTTCCGATTTTTTGTCTTAAAATTTAATTTTATTTGTGTCTGAAAGAGCATATTTCCTTATGAAAATTCTGAAAATTTCAAGCCAAAATATTGCACCGTTTACGAGAAATATACATTTTTGTGGTAAAATTAAACGAATTGTTGTGGACAACAGTTCGGATTTATATGGAATTTATCGATTCTGTCTCAACTATAAATGCGTGTTTCTCGCCTATCAGCAACAACTTAAAACAAGAGGACCATGATGGTCCTATATCGCTCACCTGAACCAAAATGAATGATATAAGCCACGGTTTTGTTCAATTCAATTAATATTTATGACTTTAAGACTGAAAATAAACTTATAGTCAATAACATTGTGTCAAGTTTTGTTCTGATTAATCACTATTTGTGGTTGTACGGGTAAAATTTGAAGGGCAGATCATCCGAGATCTTATGGTCTCCAACATTGTGTCCACGCTAGACCTATAATTAAAATAGGGGTAGACTGCTATTTTTAGCTAAAAATAGCGGTCTACCCTTATATTTTTAGCGGTCTACCGATAAAAATATCGGTCTACCCATAAAATAAGGGTAGACCGCTATTTCAATTAACGGTCTAGTGATAAATTACCGGTAGACCGATAATTATTTTTGACCCTTGTGCTCGAAATCTCATTAGCCAATCAAATGTCTCGTTACATCCTCAACACACCGGGAATATCAACGACCGTATAGTACGAGCTCTGTGATTGGCTATCGAAAAAAATAGGGGTCTACCGATAAAAATAGCGGTCTACCGGTAATTTTATCGCTAGACCGTTAATTGAAATAGCGATCTACCCTTATTTTATGGGTACCGTAGACCGATATTTTTATCGGTAAACCGCTAAAAATATAAGGATAGACCGCTATTTTTAGCGGTCTACCCCTATTTTAATTATAGGTCTAGCGCTATATTGACTTTAGACCCTTTTCGCGCGCCATAGATAAAAGTAAAAACTTTTTCACCAGTGGGTCCATTTGAATCATCTAAGTGAGGGAGATGCTGGGTGATCGTATTTGATATTGTGACGGTACTACTGAGAAAAATGTCAGTAGGGGCCTAAGCTACGGTTTGGCGCCCAGTCTCCGTGATATAACCATATAAGTTGAAAGAGGCATACTATACACAATTCACATTTGTATCAGCAATCATTTTGTCATCAACGGCAACTTTCCAATTGGCCAACGCTAAAATTTTATCGTCCGGGAAAGTGTAATATTGTACCAGTATATAGATCTACTTCTCCCACTTTGTAAAGATGTAACCCTTACCCTAAGAATTGTGAAGGCCCTAGTAATAGCAAAGTAAATTTAAAGTGACATTTCAGAATTATTTTTACATATTTTATTTTTATTCTATCTGAAAGAGCATGTTTTCTTATGGAAATTCTGAAAATTTCAAGCCAAAATATTGAACCGTTTACGAGAAATATATATTTTTGTGCTAATATTAAACAAATTGTTGTGGACAACAGTTCAGATTTATATAGAACTTGTCATTTTTATCTCAACTTTGAAGGCGTATTTTTCGCTTATAAATAACAACTTCAAAAAACTGATAACATTTCTACGCATTAGAATAAACAATCATTGTATCAAGACAAACTTTTAAAAAATGAAATAAATGCGAATTGTCACTTTAAGAAATTGCTAACGTCTCCCTTTGTCACAATATTTTCTTTTCTATGTAGTATCTTTATCAACGGCTGCTTTGTAATCTATCGTATCTGTAGAAAATCTATGTGTAATTTGCTTTTTTAAAAAGAGTAGTTCAACTAAATCTATTCTAAAATACTTAATTTTCCAAACAAATATTACCGGGGTCAATGGAATTGACCACGGCTTACGGTATTGTGGGCGTATAGTTTTGAGCGATTTTGTTACTTTGTGAATTTGGCTCAAGCTGTCTTAGCCTCGTTTTGAGCTCCTTCCGGCAATCGGATTTCTCGGTAGTCTTTTTGCCGGGCTTTATCCAAGATGTTGAGATTGTGAATTGGTTTAGTGTAAAATTACATCCGTTATCTGAATCTCCGTATCAACAAACTATACCAGTTCAGTGAACCTGTCGACTCTTTTATTTGTGACGTCATATCCGATATGACGTCACGTCATTTTTTCTGCGTTCCCACGACGTTGACGTTCCCGCGCATTATCAGAACGTCAAGCGACGTTGTTTTGCGGGTCCTTTTGCAAAGAAATGGTACTGTTAAAAACAAAACCTTTTAGAAGGAAACATTGGGGGAAATGTAAGCAAAACTACTTTTTTTAGAACAGTTAATGAAAGAATGTCTAAAAGCAAAATATACATAGATTTTCTACAGGTACTATATAGATTACAAAGAAGCTGTTGGTAAAGATAGGACCTGTATAATTACTAAATAGAAAAGAAAGTATTGCGACAAAGGGAGATGTTTGTTTTTGGCAATTCATTTTGTCTCCACGTTTTCTTAAGCTTACTTCGCTAGGGTCTTCAAAATTTAATTTGTAAGTGTTAAATCTCTGCAAAGTGGCTGGAGTATAGACTGGTCCAATTTTACTCTTTCCCGAACGACAAATTTTATGGTTGTCCTATTTGAAAGTTGCCGTTGATGACAAAATACTTGTTTAGGACCTATACAGATGTGATTTGTGTACAGTATGCATATCGTCGTTGTAAATGCAAAACCTCGTATCTCGATTTTGGAAAATTTTAAAGGGGATGGAAAAAAGTGTAATAACTTTTCTCAAACTGAAACGTTTTACTTGAAATTTGAACATTTTGTTCACGAACAATGTGTCATTAATACTGATTAGTAAACATATCTCAAAACCTGCAAGAATTGTCTAAACTGGGCACACAAGTTTGTACTTTGAAAATCGCACAAATTGACATACGAGGTTTTGCATTTACAACGACGATATGCCCCTTTCAACTGATATGGTAATATCGCTGAGGCTGGAGCTCCTAACCGTAGATTAGGCTCCTATCGATATTTTCTCACCAGTAGAGCCACAATATCAAATCCGACCATCCAGCTTCTCTCACTTCTAAGATGATTCACATCCATTGGTTAAAGATTTATGACTTTTGTAAGTTGTCAGCGAGTAGATCTATATTAGCCGACTCGGGGCTCGAAATCGCGGCCCATGGATGGAAAGACTCCGCCGTCACCGACTGGGCTATCTGGGCTCGGTACTTCTACCGTTGGACTTAAATCACTATAAATTTCTTACAAATTCAAAAGCGTAATTCTCATGCTTTGCTATTTTTTTAAAGAAAAAAATCAATAACGGCTGTTGACCCCGGTCAGAGGTTTTGCCTTGTTTTCATATTACCTTCTAAAAGATGTTTTAACAATATACCTACCATTTGTTTGAAAAAGCATCCACAAATTATAACACGTTTCCATAAATCCATATATAGCGAAAAAAGAACTGCATCGGGTTTTATTTGACCAATAAAGATTCTATGTAATTATGCTTTGTGTATGCGCCAAAAAGTCACATGGCATCAAGGTAACGTCAAATGACGTCATCAATGACGTCACTAAACCGTCAATGCGTTTCCTACGCCGAAAACTAGATCATGGAAGAATTTCCACAAAATAATAAATTTCGAATGTGCGTTTTCTTATTAAGAGTGTTATAATGGAGATAATAACAAGTTTAGAGGTCTTTATTTGCCAAATAAAAACCTGTGTGCGCTGAACTAGATCTACATGTTTGTTGTTACCATCGATTGTATGTAGATATATTTCATTTTGTGCTTCATCATAACAAACATTATAACTTAAGTTGAATATCTTAGAAAAGTTACAAATAATGTGGGTGTGTAGATTGTGGTGAAGACACACTTTCTAACATTTTTACAGGCAGCTTTTAGTGCAGAGGTAATTCGGTTAGGTCTTGATACATTTTTGTAAGTGTAGTTTGTTCAGAATTTATGTTAATCTGTGACAGCTGTTATAAGCAATGAAGACTTTGTAAAAAAATGGATGATTAGACTAGTCATATGTTGGTCTAAAATGTCAGAAAGTAAAGGATAGCCTACTTATTTTGTGTGGTTTTTTTTCTGCTTCTTGTCTTGATATGTCTGTCAAAAAGCTTAAGGTGCATTACATATTGTTATGTAGTTGACAGTGATTGAGAACAAACTTAGTCGGGCTGTTCTATCTGTATCACTAACAGATTACTCAATAATTACTGACCGTCTACAATCTTCTCAGGCAAGGAAGGAGACTGCAAGATATGTTCAGGCACAAAAAATGTACAACCGACGAAAATCGCAGTCTAATCGCAATTGATATACACATAACCATGAATGTTAACAAGAGTTGTCCGTGGAAAACGTAGTGCGCCTGATAGGAAGTTTGTCAAAAACAAGTCCGATTTCAAGATTTATGTCATCAAGGTTGATAGATATCGTTCCTAACAACATGGCAGGGCATATCAATTTGAGACACATTGATCAACACACTATCTCTTAAAGTGTCTAGGGTTGGCTATCCCAAGGTCAATGATCTTTCTTTGATAATTTCTAAATGGACAGCAAAGGAGTTTATAAAGTAGACCGAATACTGAGGTCAATGTCGTAATACTACAGGCTTTATCGATGAACAAGATCTCTAAAATTTGAAAAATGAATGTAGACGGTTTTGTGTGTATGTATATTTAAAGAATACAAACATGGACAGATATACACGAAACCAAATAAATGCGCAATAAATCATTCTGTTCCCATCTGACAATGGGATAACCAATTTACTGTCAGAGAAAAGAAATATGGTATGTTTTCTTCACCCAGGGAAATCTACATAGGATTATTTTTTCATTAATACCGATTATAGTCTGGCATAGGCTAGATTATCTGCAAGGTTCATGGCATTGCATTGGTGCTTATTTCTATTCCCATGAAGCGCCAAATCGTCTACGATTAGGCATATAATCAGTTTTACTTTTTGCCTCGAGTCAAAACTTTCCTGGACCATGTTTTTAAATTTAAATATATTTTCCCCTCTATTTCTACCAGGGACGTCAAACTTAAGTATGTTTGGCAAAAGGCTTGGTCTCTAAAGAATCTCGCACGTGTGATAGACAGCTATTCCCATTTCATAAAGAATCAAATTTCCGTTCTGGGATTATTACCAAAATTAATACATCACATAAACGTCAAATAAACTCTTTAACCCTTTCCCAAACGGCAAAATTTTAGGATGACCCACTTCAAAAATTGACGCAAATGACAAAATTGAAGGTATTAAAGCTATAATTTGTGTGAAATATGGCATAGAAAATATTGAGACAAAAGGAGAAACTGCTGGTTATCGGCAGTTTCTCCTTTTGTTTCAATGTTTTCTCAAGCCTTTTCTTGTTGGGACGTCAAAACCAGGTCTTGTTTGGGAAAGGGTTAACATTGTTTCTCCCATTCGTCCCCATCAAGTTTTATCCCATATATTCATATTGCGTGAACATGGAAATAGTACTTTACGTAAAAAAGTTCTGCTATAAAAATGGATTTGAGACATTAATTATTTTGTTATTCCATTTCGCGACAATTAAACTTTGATTTTTCCAATGACACAGAAACCAATGAAGGAAAAGATGATTTTTTTTTTATTTCAACATTGTCTTTTCTTGTCAAGGTGTATTACCCTTTATCCTTAAGCCGCATGTACACACATGTCTTTGTTGAGGAGATAGTTATTTGTTTTCCATATCAAATGAAGATGAATTAATATGTACATACTGGTCTGGATTCATGTTTTGTCTCCGTTATTGGATCTTAAGGACCAATACCTTTTTGCGATTCTATGACGTGAAAGAAAATGATTTGGTAATCGCTTCTGAGAACAGGTGAATCAAAATTTAGATGACATAATGCAAGTACTTTTTAAATACCTTTTTTTCTAGACAACTTGGCAATTTCCGATTCTGTTAGAAATGACATTTTCCGATTGTTTGGCTTTGGTAGATTTACTTTAGTTTTGCAACTATCCACTTGAAGTGGACGATGAACTTGTTTAAATATTTATAGCGAAAAAAGTCATCATAAGACGACCAGTTCATTTGCTACTGCTTTATGGTACTCTTTCGAACAAGCAGAAAGGCTAAATCACCTTATTGATTTGCCCTCAAAATATGAAAAAAGTTGCAACATTTGAAACCCTTGACCTGGCGTTTTGTGTACGTTCCTCCTTGTATGGTCAATAATACAAATCCTTTCCTTTCGTGTCTTTTTTTTTTCTTTTTTTTTTTTGACGAAGAAATACACCATTGAGAGCTTGTGATTTTCAATGTTTCTGTGTATGAAATAAGAAAAAGTTCTAGTAAACAACAACTTCTTTCTAAAAAAAATTGAAAATACCTCTAATTCAAACAGAAACATTTATGTCGCTTGACATTTGTGTACAATATATTCACTTCGGAGCACAATCATGTGCGTTTCCCGAATTTCTACTCAAAAAAGACATTGAACTCGTGATCGTCTATATAATTATTATCGCCCTAACTGAAGAACCAGATAGAGCGGCCTGACTAGGTTTACCAATTTGTTCTCAATCACTGTCAACTAGCTAACAATACGCGCCCTCAGCTCTTTGGGATTACCCATTAATAGACTGCTTAGTCGCAACTTTATAAGAGTAGAAGAATCAGACATCGTCCATGTTCCGACGTTAAGTTTTAGGCGTTTTATTCGCTTTTAACCCTTTCCCAAACAACAACATTTTAGGGTGGTCCACTTCAAAAACTGCCACAAATGACAAAATCGAAGTTATTAAAGATTAAATTTGTGTGAAATATGGCACAGAAAATATTGAGACCAAAGGAGAAACTGCTGGTTATCAGCAGTTTCTTCTTTTGTTTCAATGTTTTCCCAAACCTTTTCTATTAGGGACGTTAAAACCAGGTCTTGTTTGGGAAAGGGTTAATTAAACTTTGAGAATGACTAAATAGTAGAATATGTGTACGACAGGAAATACTTGTGACCAAAGAAAAAACAATCGTGTGGTTATAGTGCTTAGATTTTCTTTTCTCGCATCATTCCACTATGAAGTTGAAATCAATCTTATATAGTTAAAGAGAAGTCTTCAAATAACCCCTTCCCAAACAAGACCTGGTTTTGACGTCTCTATTACAGATTGTTTGGGAAAACATTGAGACAAAAGAAGAAACTGCTGATAACCAGCAGTTTCTACTTTTGTCTCAATATTTTCTATGCCATATTTTACACAAATTCTATCTTTGATAACACCCATTTTGTCATTTGTTGTAGTTTTTGAAAAGGATCATCGGAAAATTTTGCCGTTTGGGAAAGGGTTAAATAGAACATATATAGTTCATTATCTGGAGAAAGTATCATCATAACATTTGACACGACCACCAAAGAACTATACCAATCAGCACGTATAACTGATGCGTGGTCAATGCTCATGTTGATGGTGTTTGTCAGTAACTTATGGTATTGCAGAAGCTATACAAGAACAACATACGAGCGATTCTACAGTTTATCTACTCTAAGTGCATAATTTTAACCCTTTCCCAAATAAGATCTGGTTTAGAAACCCCTAATAGAAAAGGTTTGGGAAAACATTGTGACAAAAGAAGAAACTGCTGATAACCAACAGTTTCTCCTTTTGCCTCAAGATTTCCTGTACAATATTTTACACAAGCAATATCTTTATCAACATATATTTTGACGGTTATTGCAACTTTTGAATGGGGTGACCCTGAAATTTTGCCGTTTGGGAAAGGGTTAATTGAACATGAATCCATCTAACTGATTCTCTAGTGCTCCATTTTCATTGTATGTGTGTCCATGTATCTCGGGATATTTCTATGTACCTTGACGACCTCAGCGTATTTAACCCTCTCCCAAACGGCAAAAATTTAGGGTGATCCACTTCAAAAACTGGCACAGATAACAAAGTGGAAGTTACTAAAGATGGAATTTGTGTAAAATATGACATAGAAAATATTGAGACAAAAGGAGAAACTGCTGGTTATCAGCAGTTTCTTCTTTTGTTTCAATGTTTTCCCAAGCATTTTCTATTAGGGACGTCAAAACCAGGTCTTGTTTGGGAAAGGGTTAAGGTGAAACTCCAATAAACCCAAACCCAAATTCGTTACAATGGACAAAATCATTACATACAGTTAACAAAATTGCCAATAAGTATTCGTGTCGCATTTGGTGAATGATCGTCTCGTCTTAAAATAGATGACCAGAAAAGAAGCGCTATAGCCAAGACATCTGCATTAACTATGTGAATATGCGATTCAATAACCGTCACCCAAATAATCGTTCTTAACCCTTTCCCAAACAAGACCTGGGTTTGACTTCCCAAATAGAATTAGCGTGGGAAAACATTGAAATAAAAGAAGAAACTGCTGATAACCAGCAGTTTCTCCTTTTGTGTCAATATTTTCTATCCCATATTTTACGCAAATTCTTTCATTAATAACTTCCATTTTGTCATTGGTGGCAGTTTTTGAAGTGGATCACCCTAAAATTTTGCTGTTTGGGAAAGGGTTAATCTCTCTAAATATCTCCACACGTGTAAAAGACAGCGAATCCCTTTTCATAAAGAATCAAATTTCCGTTGTGGGATTATTCCCATCATTGATATATCACATAAATGTCAAACAAATTCTCTTCGCGCTTTAGTTGCTCTTCTTTATAATTGTCTTTTTATCCTACATGTATTTATTTTCTAGGTTTTTTTTAAATAATTGTGAACAATATATTACATTGTTGTTTGTTTTGTCTTTATGTGTGGAATTACCACTACGATAGAGGAATTTGGAACAAAATACATGTTCTACAAATCATTCTTTTCCCATCTGACACTGGGATAACCAATTTATTCTCAGAGAAAATCTACATGGAAATCTACATATGATTATATTTTCATTAATACCGATTATAGTCTGGTATAGGGTAGATTATCTACAAGGGCGTTGTTCTAGCTTTAAGGTATCCAAACCCTAAAAAGCACCAAAGAGCCAGGGGCAAAATTTGAAAAGTGCAAATAATTCCTATACTGTGGTACATTTCCATTCCAAATACAAACATAAGCATTTTGCACGGTTTAGAATTTTGATTTAATGCATACTTATGGAAATATTTGACAAAAATGATCAAAATTACCTCCCTTGCATATGAATATAGAGTAAAATAAATTTTGTACATTATTTTCTTCTTGAAGCATAATCTTGAAATCCGGCACGGTGAATCATGTTATATGAAGTGTATTTACAAGTGTGTGTAATTGGATGCATTTCGTACGGCTAGAAAGTGGTGATTTTTTCAGGGTCTGTAAACTTAATGTAGGGCAAGGCTGTCTTTAACGTCTTCCAACAATATCTGTGTTTCGCTATCTGAGCCTTTTCCTAAATATTTACCTACTCTCGTCGGTGTAGGACCTTTTAAGGACGATTTTAAAGACTTAACCCTTTATCAAACAGCCAAAATTTAGGGTAGCCCAATTTGAAAGCTGTTGCAGAGAACAAAATGAGCGTTGCTAAAGAAAGGAATTGTGTACAAAATAGCTCAGAAAATATTGAGACAAATGGAGAAACTGCTGGTTATCAGCAGTTTCTCCATTTGTCTCAATGTTTTCCCAAGCCTTTTCTAATAGGGACGTCAAAACCAGGTCTTGTTTGGGAAAGGGTTAAATGTCACGAAATAGTTATATCATATAAATTTGATGATGACCAATTAGCAAGACTGATGACCACCAATGAACATTCGTCGTGTTTGACTGACATGCTTTATCTTCTAACGGCACAGGAGGAAAATTTTATACGCATTTGTCTCTTGTAGACATTGAAACACCAAAAGGTATAACCCATTACCACACTGTAACTCTTTTTCATCCCCACAAAATAATGGCCATGGAAAACATCATGGAAAATGAAGAAATTGCTTGTGACAAGCAATTTCTTCATTTCCCACAATGTTTTCCATCCAAAAATAGCTAAAAATTAGGCCTAATAATTCCTTTCACTTTAAATTGTTGTCTGCAGAATCTTTCAATTTGGTCCACCCTAAAATTTTGTCGTTTAGTAATGGGTTAAACGACAATGAAGGGCAGAGCAATAGTATAATTTATTCTCCCCATACCAAAAGGCAAAATTTGGACTTGTCCAAATTCAAAGATGTTGCAGGCTACAATATAAAGTGAATATAATGCTACATTTTTTTTTTTAACTTTCTGGTAGAAAAATAAGTAGAAAATGAAGAAATTTCCACAGTGTTTTCTAACAGATACTTACAGATCCGCTTCTGGTTGGCGGAAGGCCATTACAGGTCTGTGGTACCAGCTCTCTTTCTTCATTAGATAGTTTAATTGGTTGCAATTTGCAAAATTTGTCCAGTTTCATTTCGAATGACATCATTGAGTCCGCCTGTATGACTTTCTCCGGTAGCGAATTCCATACGTCTACTACTCGTTGACAGAATGGGTATTTTCTAATACTGAGTCTAGACCTTTGTTCAAACATTATTTTTTCTAGTGCATTTTTATTGGGACGCACAAAAGCGTCAATCTGTGGTGATGGGTTAATATGGAAATATTAGGAAGTAAATTGGATTTGAAAGTATTTCCTTACCATAACTTTTATCATATCGTAACATGCCTGTTTCCGGATTTGATTGTTTAAAGTTGAAGTTGAATTGGTCAAATTGTAACCTATTTTCATAAAATTTAATTTTGCAATTCCAAGTAGACCTTTATGTATTTTATCTAGATTAAAATGCTATTAAACATTACATATCTGTTGAGAAAGTTTGCATTGAATGACAAATTTGGTCGAAAAACGACTGCAGTATTTACCTTTTATAATTACAGAACTATTTAATATCTGATTTCTTATTACCGTCATTACTATGTGTATGCTTATTGTATTGTAACAGTGAACATGTTTGTTATAGTTCAAACCATAAACTTTAGTTATTGTTCCTTATTGTAGACCATTTTCAAAAGTTGCAGATTTTTTTCTCTATTGTTCTTATTTCTGAGGCACACTATGTCCTCTAAACTTTTATTATTATTAAGAACCTACCTTATTCAAGAATTTCCACAAAGTGTCCCACGCAAATGAACTTAATGCGAGTCAATATTTCGGTTAAGTCTGTCCATAAACATATTAGATCAAGAACGTCTCTCCGAAATCAACAACCACACTTCAATGAATAACAATTTTCTAAGTGCTACAATTTCAGTAAACGTAATCCATCACGACACGTTGATGCCCATAAGAAATACGGATTCAGAAACGAGAGTTGAAAAGCGAAGAAAATTCTACTTATCGGCGTTTTTTTTTTTATTTATTCACAATTGTTTCTGCCGTTTCGGATTTACTGATGAATGTTTCATTCTTCGTTTCCGACATCTTTTCATTTTTAGAAATCTTGTTTATCACTATAAGGTATAATATGGCATTGTCGCCCTTCATTGGATAATGTTGAGTGACACTTGTGACACATGGTGACGTCACAAGTCAGTTTTTCCGTGTCAACATTACAGAGGTTGAATTGGGTCGAGTTGAAAGACCGATAACCTCTGTGTGGAGAGTATACAGGCAGTCATGTTACGTGATTTATACCATTTCCCAAAACGACAGTTCAATTCCGAAGTTCATACAGACGACAAAATGGAAGTTGATTATAGCAGCATTTGTGTACAATTAGATAAAATACCGAAGCAAAAGAATAAAATGTTGATTATAAGCGTTTTCTTCCTTTGCCTCAATGTTTCCCAATATGGTTCTAATAGGAACGTCGACCACCATAAATAATGAAAAATGATGTACATAGACCATTCTACAATTGGTAAGCAAATGAATTTATTGACCAATTTCAGCCAGATTCAAGCCTATGCGGAAAAAGATCATTGGATTGGTGATCACCATAGATGTTAGAGACGGATCTACTCAAACTCCAAACAGGGATTACACTAGTGGCAAGTATTCCGATTCAGGGGAGATAACAGTGAAGGAAATTCGTGTAATCCGGGGCTCAACTTTCCCGACTTCATGACATTACCAATAACCTCTATAAACTCACTAGTTAAATAAATTTCCTAAACGATGCACTTTCAAGCCAATCCAAAGAAACAACATGAAGATGACACAATTAATGTTGAAGTTATAAGGCAGTACTTAAAGTGACATTTCACATTTATTTCATTTTTTAATATACTAGGACAAAAAAGATACGCAACCCCAATTTTTCACAATATTTTCGACAAAATATGTTTTCAATAGCTGTTGAGTACATTTTTAGTATACCTGCATCCATACGCATAAATACAGTGCCATTTTCTTCAGATGTCGTACATTCATCACGTGATACATGGTAAATTGTTAAAAACTGATTATCCCCTGTCGTGTTTTCTAGATGACTACTATCAAAACAAATTTTCATCAAACACAAGCTAGAACATAGACAAAGAAGATGCCAAAGCGTTCACACACTTTTCACTACGCTACGCATAGCAAGGCTAGGTCAAAACCAGCGCCTAACTGCAGTACAGATGTTGTTGGTGGAAAAGGTTCAAAAGGTTGTCGTAAGACATTGATGGGGCAAAATTCGACACATTTTGACTGTATACTTTGTTGGCTCTCAATTGGACCACAACCGATTGAGCACGAGGCGGACGTGCAAGAGATATGACGTCAAGGCAGGACCGAATAATCACGTTAACCCCACCTACGGGATAGGTTTAAGACTGCAACAGAGACCGCTAACAACTCGTATGGACTTCACAATAGTCGAATATCGGACCAAATTGAACGAAACAGATTGTTTTTTTCGACCTCCGTCCAATTTTTTTGTCGTATTGTGTTGACGCGCGGTTTAAACTGGGTATTTTCTTACTAATGAAATTGACTACCAACCAGAGTTTGTGAACTTTACAAGGTGAAATGTTATTGCTTTAAATGTATTAAGTTTTGTTTAAATATGATTTGATGTCTTTGCGTAAGAAGGAATTCAAAATGAAGTTGCGTTTCTTTTTTGTTTCAGTATAGTATGTCTTGGTGCAAAGATTGTTTATTCTAATGCGTAGAAACGCTATCAATTTTTCAAGTTATTATCTATAAGCGAAAAATACGCCTTCAAAGTTGAGACAGAATTGACAAGTTCTATATAAATCTGAACTATTGTCCACAACAATTTGTTTAATTTTAGCACAAAAATATATAAACTGACGTCCAAAAGAAACGCTCCAATGAAATTTCTCGTTTTTTTACTTATGCCTATTACAATGTTAGTGAAATGTATACTGTAAATAATCATTTTGACCGACAATTACGGCAAATGAATAAATGTGCGTTTTTATCCATTAACATGTCCATTTCCGGTGACTGGTCACGTTTTCTACGCGCTCTTCGTGTATGTACATCACGTGATTAAGTTGGTCACATTTTACACAATAACATGTGTTAGTGGATAAGCAATCACGAATTTAAAGATTTTCTTATGAAACATCCGAATTGAAGGATTCCAAGACTAAATTCTGAAAAAGGAGCTCGTAATAAAGCCATTTTTGAATGCGACGAATACACAAACAAGTCGTAAGACAGTTTAACATATTGTGTTTCTCGATTCGGTATCTTGATCGACGCGTTAGAATTCTGCAAACGTTTATTGATCGACCACGCTCAACTAGACCTCAAGTAACGCCTGTAAAACAAGATAATTCTCTACGTTTACGTCATGTGCGTTTCAGGTTTGTGATGTTGGGATCGACGTTCTGTTGAATAGTCAGTAAATGTGGTGGCCAAACAAATGTTTTTCTGGCAACTGTTGTTGTTGCAAGTAACATTTGAGAATCTCACACTGCTTGGAAAATATAGCTCATAGAGTAACCATTTTCGAATACGGGAAAATCAAGAACAAGCCGCCTGACGTTTTGACGTCTTGCATTGCACGATTAGGCATCTTGGTCGACGAGTAAGAGATACAGAAACATTTGCCAATCGGCCAAAGCCAGATAGACCTCATGTAACGCCTGTTATACAAAAAAGCTGTTTTACGTTAATGTCATATGCGTTTTAGGTTTGAGACGTTGAAATCGACGTCGGGTTTAGTATTCACTAAATGTGGTCACCAAATAAGACGTTTTACGGTATCTTTTGTCGTCGCAAGTAAAGTTTGAACCACGCGCTACTGATTTTCAAATGGAAATTCTGATACCGCTCTGTTTAAATGTACCGTTTTTACTAAACTGTGACAATTAAATAATTTCTTTATCGTCATTTTCAACATCAGATAATCAAATTTACAGATGGAAATAAGTATTCGTAATTTCAAAACAGATTAACTGAAAGATCGGGCATTTATTAGGACTGAGGCGTTTCTTTTGGACGTCAGTATATTTCTCGTAAACGGTTCAATATTTTGGTTAAAATGTTCAGAATTTTCATAAGAAAACATGCTCTTTCAGATAGAATAAAAGTAAAATTTATGTAAAAATAATCGTGAAATGTCACTGGTGACATGATAGAATCTACATATATATAGGCTAGATTTTAAACCAATTGGGAAAAGGGGATGATATTGGAAGTCGGTATTTTTCTTCTTTTTTTTTATGTCAATAGTCTCCTACAATTTCCCTCCTATGCTAATATCAAAACTGGTCAAAATTGAAAGAAGTTGCAGACGACATTTCTAATTTGATGGAAATTTGCATTTTTCAACTTTTAGGGTAGAAAACATTGTGGAAAATGAAGAAATTGTTTATGACAACCAATTTTTTTCATTTTCCATAATATTTCCTCCAACATTTTTCTTATGTGCGTCAAAAAGCGTTTATATGTGGGAATGCCTTAACCGACACCGATATTTCTCTTACGTAATTCAACACGCAAGTGTCTCACATAAACACTATAGAGTAATAGAAAAACATGGAAATAGAAAACTTGTAGACACCAACTTACACTTAAGTCCTCAGACTTAACTCGATATATACGGCGTGAGAACAATAAATTATGGATGGCTTAGTCTATACTGTACACAATTGTAAAGGAAACGTTAACATTGAGGCTTAAAGCCTTTCATCCCAAAATATTAACAATAATTATCATGGTCTTGTCAAATTTTGGAAAGCTGATGACGAAAGTTGTTGTGATAATAATAATGATGATAATAGGTTCTGTCTACAGTATAGCACAGAAAATATTTAGACAAAAGGAGATATTGCTGGTTGTCATTTTGTTTGAATAAGAGTGTCATATTATCTATAATAAACCAGTGTAAAAGTGTAAATCCTTTTCCCAAGTAAGACCTGGTTTTGACGTTACTTATAGAAAGACGTGGGAAATTTTAAAGAAAAGAAATAAAATGTAAAAAAAAAATCCGCATTTGCTTCTTTTGCCTAAATATTTCATATGCTGTTTTGCACACAAATTAAAAAAGACATCAACAACCATTTTGTCATCTGTAGCAGCGTTCATGCTGGGTCATTCTTGCTATATGCCACTTGTGAAAGGTTTAAACAGGCAGACTGTTGCAAGCTGGCGACATCAGCAGGTATGAGCGATAAAGCCTTGTGGCACAATCCATGTTGTTGTGACCCATTTATTTCTATCTAACCGTTCCCTTACTTCCCCTGTGCTTTGATGTTCTGAAATTGGAACGCAATTTGGGCAACATTGAAGAAAGCGAAATACCTAAAGCAATGCTTTGTTACAACGCGTTTTGTAATAAATCTGCAAAATGTAATAAGTATTACAAAACGCGTTGCGATGACATGAAATGTAATAAAATTCTGTACAACGCGTTATGTAATAAAGTCGCAATATGTAATAACTTTTTTCACCGACGAAAATTTCGTTCCAAACTTGATGCCGTTGATTGAGTGAGAATGTTGAAGGCAAGAAAACGGTGATTTCAACATCATCTTCTATGCAAATGTTCTAAGATCATAGTGAAAATATGAAATTTTGATATCAAAAACTGGCTCCTTTTTTAAACTTCTAACTGTAAATTGATTCAAATAAGTTATATCTTATCATTATAATGCACGGAATTGATAATGAAAAGGTTGAAAAAAGTTTATTACAAAACGCGTTGCGATGATATGAAATGTAATAAAATTATATACAACGCGTTATGTAATAAAGTCGCAATATGTAATAACTTTTTTCTATGACCCAAATTTCGTTTAAATGTTGATGCCGTTGATTTGATTAGAATATTGTAGGCATTGAAAGGGCGATTTCTACACCATTTTCTAGACAAATATTCAATGATCACAGTGGGAAAATGAAATTTTAATATCTACAAATGTCCCTTTTTATCAAATTTCTAACTGTATATTGATTTAAATAAGTTCATCTTTATCATTTTCATGCAAGAAATTGATAATGAAAAAGTTAAAAAAAAGTTTATTACAAAACGCGTTGCGATGACATGAAATGTAATAAAATTATGTACAACGCGCTATGTAATAAAGTCGCAATTAATATGTTATAACTTTTTTCAACGTTTTCATTATCAATTTTTTTAATTAATTATAACAAATAATCTATTTCAATCAATATCAAGTTAAAATTTCGTAAAAGGAGGCATTTGTCGATATCAATAGTTCATATATTCACTATGACCTAAGAACAGCTGCATAGAAAATGATGTTGAAATCACCCGTTTCTTGCCTTCAACATTCTCACTCAATCAACGGCATCAAGTTTGGAACAAAATTTTTGTCGGTGAAAAAAAGTTATTACATATTGCAACTTTATTACATAACGCGTTGTACATAATTTTATTACATTTCATGGCATTGCAACACGTTTTGTAATAAACATTTTTCAACTTTTTCTTATATCAATTTCTTGCATTATAATGATAAGAAATAGCTTATTTGAATCAATATACAGTTAGACATTTAAAAAAGGAGCCAGTTTTGGATATCAGTTTTGGAGCCAGTTTTGGATATTTTCACTATGATGTAATAACATCTGCATAGAAAATGATGTTGAAAACGCCCTTTTCTTGCCTTCAACATTCTCACTCAATTAACAGCATCAAGTTTTAAACGAACTTTGGGTGGTGAAAAAAGTTATTACATATTGCGACTTTATTACATAACGCGTTGTACATGATTTTATTACATTTCATGTCATCAAAACGCGTTTTGTAATAAACTTTTTTTTTCAACTTTTTCATTATCAATTTTTTGAATTAGAATGATAAGAAACAACTAATTTGAATCAATATACATTTAGAAATTTGGTAAAAAGGAGGCATTTGTCGATATCAATAGTTCATATTTTCACTATGATCTAAGAACAGTTGCATAGAAAGTGATGTTGAAATCGCCGTTTTCTTGCCTTCAACATTCTCACTCAATCAACAGCATCAAGTTTGGAACGAAATTTTTGTCGGTGAAAAAAGTTATTACATATTGCAACTTTATTACATAACGCGTTGTACATAATTTTATTACATTTCATGTCATTGCAACGCGTTTTGTAATAAACATTTTTCAAATTTTCCATCATCATTTTCTAGCAATATAATGAAAAGTACTAGTAGTAACTTATTGGAATCAACATACAGTAAGAAATTTGATAAAAAGGTGGCATTTGTCGATATCAAAATTTCGTTTTCTCACTATGATCTTCTAATATTTGCCTAGAAAATGATGTCGAAATCGCCAATTTCATGCCTTCTTCATTCCCACTCAATTAATGGCATCAAGTTTTGAACGAACTTTGGGTCGGTGAAAAAAGTTATTGCATATTGCGACTTTATTACATAACGCGTTGTACAGCATTTTATTACATTTCAAGTCATCGCAACGCGTTTTGTAATACGTATTACATTTTGCAGGGTTATTACAAAACGCGTTGTAACAATGCTTTCTTGGTGTTATTATTTACAACATCGCCATTTTGCAATAGCATGTTTGGATTTATTTTCTTTATTTGGAGAGGCGCTTTCAATATAGATAATCCTAACATTTTGCCATCTGTGAAAGAGTTAATAAAGTAACTACTGTTATTTTTCTACATAGTCAAGCTGTTGCGTAAAATACTTAATCATCCATGTGATTCAAAGCTAGATATAAATCATTTTATCTTTTATTAAGAACTTTCCAAACAAACATATTTAGACTGGCCGAAATATAATGCATTTACTGTAGACAAAACACTCGTTCTTGAAATAAAAAATGTAGTGTTTAATTAAAACTTGTAGTTCTAAGGTCTTAGTTGAAACGGGGTAAAGCTGATAATCAGCATGTTCTACTTTTCCTTCAATGGCTGTTAACACCATCTTGTTAGGTCATCAGGGGCGGGGAGGGTGGATTGGAAAGGGTTTACGCAGATGCTCAACGAATACGTGTAAAACACCGCTTGAAAAATCTGTATTAAAGTGCATTAAATGCACATTGATTTGCTCATAGCCAATACCTATTTTGTAGACACCATTGTCATTGACGTACCTTTAAAGTAGCCGCAATTATACTCAGTTCCAAAAGAAAGTGTGCACTTTTAAATTTTGAATATCTCGAAAAGTATAAAGTCTACCGCAAGGAAATTTTGTACGACACATCTCAAGACTATTAACAAACGATATATTGATGAAAGAATCACATAACACGCACCAATTTCTGTTTGATTGCGATTTTGCATATTTAGTGTTTTACGTATGCCTCACGGGCTGGATGAGTTATCGATCAGAAATTACACTCGCTGCACTCCTTCTGGCATATCGTAGCATAAAATCACATGTTCATTACATTTGTACATAGTGCATTAGCGTGAAACGAGTTACAATTAACGTTGGTGAGCAAGACCGAACCTGGTGAAAACAAAAACCTTCCGAAAATTTGATTGTATACGATATTTATGTTCTAATAGCAATTGGTCATTTGTATGGCATCTTAAAGGCAAACAAATTCGCTTTAGAACGTTATTGCACCGTTCGACGGCAATTCACTAGACTACTAACGTAGCGATTACTAACGTTGACGTACACGTAACGTCTACAAGAAAGTTCAAGCTTTAACGTGGAAATGTCTTCGAAGGCCTGGCCAAACCCTACAACGGCATAATATAAGCTTGTAACTCTATCTACAGGAAAATCTGTAAGGAGTGCAAATCTCAACACCATCAACACCATAATGATCTGACTCTGTGTATGCAATATGAGCAATTCTATCGACATCTGTTTCGATGGCAGTTTTCTTTAAGGTCTAATCTGAAGTATGATATCACTTTTACTCGCTGAATTGCCACTAACTTTGTGAAAATTAAGGTTAAGGTAAAACGCAAAAGTGCACACTTTCTTTTGGAACTGAGTATAGGAAAACGTTACCCAATAAAGAATTCTCATTTCATTTACATGTCCGTGCATCTATACTGGTAAAGCTATGCAAGCGCGGATCCAGATATCTTCCCATGGGTTGGAGGTCCAACTGCGTGTCGCGTGAAAAATTCAAACAAAATCATTTTGATAATCCCAATCAAGCCATGTTTGAGGGGGCCACAGGACCCCGGCCCTGCCTCTAAGAATCCGCTCTTGTTATGACTCATCATGTATAATGTGATCATGTAGAAAGCATTGGCGCTTGTAGCAATTTCCTCTCTTGTCTCAATGATTCAAATTTACCATTTATCTGTTATGATCGTTAAAACTGTATCTTCTTTGGGAGAGGATGAATTGACAACAAGTGCAGGATTAAAGTTAAAGGGACAGTTTTGGCTTATGGCACACAATTGTCTTAAGTACCTCCCGATTCCACACACTTGATAACGGGTACCTGGCAGAGATGGATCTACGTATTATAACCATTCTTCAACTAGCAAGCTATCAGGGACGTAGCAGGTGGAAATCGGGTTGTTCTCAAAGAATATCTGATCCAAAGGGTCACTAAGACCACCGATTTAACCCCTGACTGCACGGTAACGCCTTTTGACCCGCCCTAAACATACAACAAAATGTTTGGGAAAACATCGTGGAAAATGAAGAAATTGCTTGTGACAAGCTTTTTTCCCCAGCAATGTTTTTCTTTTACCAAGAGAGACCAAACAGTTTGGTTGAATGAATTCGATTGAAATTGTCGTCTGCAGCGTCTTTGAATGTGGTTAAGATGAAAATTTTGTCGTTTGGTATTGCGTTAAAAGTGTAGAATATGAAAACCAAACGCAACTTTTATGATATTTATTTTCTTCCTCCCCCTTTTACTTTTTTTAAAATTTTCTTAGACTAATTTATTTTTCAGTTATTGCCAATAACGATTGGTACTGAAAAGTACTTGAGAACGCCTGTTTACGCCCCTGGTTGCTCACCAACTGGTCGGTGCAATTGTAATCCGGAAGGCAGGCTTCCACCTTGTTTCGAACATTCGACCTCCCGCTTACAAGGCGAATGTCCTGTTCATTGGGAAACGACTGCGGTATGAGTAATGGCTATTTGATGCTGTAGCAGAAGTCCGACCTAATCTGGGTCGATCAGATAAGCAGATAGTCAATAAAGTTTTATAGTTTTCTGGCTGATTATTATCGCCTTTATATTACTTTTGTCGTACATAATTAACCCGTTCCCTATCAAGACGTTGAGATAACTAGCATTTTCTCCGACTTTAAACACAACTTTTATGATAAGGCTACTAACAACCATGTTTGTCGTTTGTAGCCGCTTTCAGTTTGGAGCAGTTTAAACATTCGCCATTTTGGGAAAGAGTTAAAAGTGCTGTTCAACATATTCTAGCTGACCCATTCACACATTATGACGCTTTTAATCAAAACTCCATGTGATAAAGGCTTAGGAAAACATTTTGAAAAATGAAGAAATTGCTTGTGAAAGCAATTTCTTCAATCCCACACTGTTTCCTACACGGAGAGGCAGGCCATTTAAATATGTAAAATTGTATTCGCTTGAAAATTTTGTCGTCATCTTTGAATTTTGAAAAGTGCATTTTCCCCCATCTGGTAATGGGTTGAAAATTAAGTTTGCAAAACGATGGAAGACGATATATTTCCATGATATTTGTAGACGTATTTACAAGGAACTAAATATTTCAAGGGTTTTGAATTGAATAGTTTGAAATAAATTTGGGCTTTATATAGAGTAAGAGTCTACCACGTTTTGAGAGGTCGGCATAGAGTTTCACAACTTCTTTAAAGTTTAGAGAGAATTTTAAAAATCTGAACAAAGATAATCCATGGAACATCGTCTATAGAAAAGCAATGATGATTTGGTGTGATTTTAAATGTTCACCCGAAGGAGCTTGAAATGAAGAAATCAGTTAAAAACATTCCCCTTTCAAAAGACCCTCATTTCGTTTATGATGTTCAGATTTTGTTGAATATTAGCCGTATTATATCAATGTTTTTCAACGAACACCTCGTAACTGCAGCTTAAAGCAAGCTGCAGTTACGAGGTTTTCGTTGAAAAGCGACGATATGACGGTTCTTAGTCATACATAATTAACAAAGCATTTGTAATTTTGGTGTTTATATGCCATATTTAGCCAGATTTGTGCCATTTCATTATGGTTAGGTGTCTTTTAACTTTACAGACTTAGTTTATTTACGATGTTCAGACTGTATTGATTGTTAGCGGTATTATATGGCTATAGTCGTACATAATTAACCAAGCAGACGTGATTTGTTGTTTTCCTGAATTATCCGTGTTAATTGCACTATTGACTAGCCGAATAAGGACGAAAAAAAAAACAAGCGTTTTTATTACTGCCATCTTTAAGCTGTCACAAATAGGGAACGATTTTATCAAGTCAAACGTGACGTAATTTCGGATAAACAAATGGTATCTCGTGGGTGTTGTTATAAAATATCGTAGTTATTTTCTGATTTTTTCGGGAGACAGGGCGGAGCCTAGTAAATGGTTCATTACATTTAAGCTTGAGGAGAAACAGCCTTCTCGCTTAGCGGCACATCATCGGTATTATTGCAAAACATTATTACTACAGCGTGAATCAGGCTGTAGTTACGATGTTTTATAACAACTCATTTTACAATAGAACGTTCTTTCAATTTTGAAATGTGTTCATGCTCGTGCCGCACGTTTTTCTCTTATATCAACCAAGATATCGAGATGTAAACTCGTCGAATAACCTCTTCGCTTAGCCCCACCCTGTGAGGTGAATAAAAATGGATTATACGAGATTTCATAGCAACACCGACGGTTTATCAAAACATAACGGTATTTACCCCGGCTATTTTAAGCACAAAATTTATTGCCATTGTTTGATCCCGAGTTTATCTGTTTCTGCTGCTGGTGAGTACCTGTGGGTGTAGCTACCACAATGAATATGAAAACTTTACCTTGATCTGGTTTCCGATTGCAATGTTTTCCTTGTGTTTTTAGCAGCGCCAAAGGTGATTCTGGGTAAAATTAGCAATAGAAATTATTTTTAGGTAGATCTAGTATGAACAGGGTAACCTCTTTTCTTACGATCCGTCGTAGGATTATGCTGAGAGCATTTTCAATTGAAGTGGAAATGCAAATAAAATCTAAATCGGACTGTCCATTCACACTCTTGTAAAATGATACCCTGGCAGTCGCCACTTTGAACAAGAATCTAGCGCATTTATTAAATATGAAGTTAATATATGTATCATAAACCTTGTACTATTGGTAAGAGACAAATGACTGTCTAATGTCAGAAAGGATATTAGCCGACCCCCGAGCCCCTGGATTGATATACAGTCGACACTCGTTGTGGCGAAGTCAGAGGCGCCGTCAAAATACCTCGACATATCCGGAGTTCGACTCATCAAATTTTGATTATTTTTCGATGAAAACGTTCTTTAACCATTCTTGATGGACATGTGTCCATGATTGAAATATAGTAGGAAAAGGAAAGAAATTGCTCGAAACGAGCAATTTCTATCCTTTTCCTACTAAATTTCAATGGCTGTATTTGTTTCAGAATTATTTTGATTAAACATTTTGATATCCATATGTTGAGGACGGGACATGACTTTAACTTCGACTTAAGCGGAATTTCGACTTATCCGATGTCGAGATAACGAGTGTCGACTGTACTCGGACGTTGTAGACTGAGCTATCCAGGATCGACTCTTTCTATTTGGTGTATAAAACAAAACAAATCTCTTTTATTATCTTTTAATTTCTTAATAAATGGAAGAACACGGTCCTTTTTGTATGACAAACCATCATAACAAGACCAACACAACAAGGTAGACAATACAAGAGGTGTCCACAGACAACATAACTGGTCTATAAGAGGCTTGTGACGTAAAATACAAATTATAACGTCAGGAGTTCATGGGACATGGTCCCTTAATCAAAGGTCTTGGCAGTAGGAATCCATGTGTGCCACACATCCTACTATACGTTATGGTTTTTGAAAAGTATGTCCAATACCATGGTCCAAAATAAAAAGGTTTCTGTAGGGCGTATCCACGTGTGAATTACCGCGGTTCTATATCTAATTGTGCATGAAATAATAGTTAGATTAAAGTTTTTTGGAAAAGAAGATCAATTTCCAAGATCGAAGTCATTAGGTTAAATGTCAAGGTCCCAGAACCAAAGTTATTGTTCGGAAGAATTCACAAGTGAATATAAAGGCTGTACCTGTAATATATAGTTCCTAAGATAATACCAGGTCAAACTTTTTGTCTATGTAAACTACGCAAACCCGACACTGACACTAAGGCTGTAACAATAGCTCCCTAGACATAAAGTCATAGCTCGCTAATAACAATATATCATTTTTTATGTTTGAAATTGTCGTGACAGCTACTTATAGGTTCTTCTTTATTTCTATTTTTCAAGAATTCACCCATGGTTGCAAAGTCAGGTAGAATGACCACTAGATCTTTCTCAACACAAAGCCTGGTTTTGACATCACTCATCATGCGATGCAGTAACAATAAATGACAAGCTCAAAAGTTTGATATACTGGAAAGAGTCATGAAAACAAAGGAAAAATCAGAAAATGCTAGTTGGCAGCATTTCATTCTTTTCCATCATAGACCTGTGTCTTTAAGAAATGTCAAAACCCTGGGCTGTTTAACCTATTACCAGACAGCAAAATTCTAGACTGGTCCAAATTCAAAGATGTTGCAGATGACAATTACAAGTTGATGGAATTTTAAAAATGATTCCATTTTGGGTTAGAAAACATTGTGGAAAATGAGGATTTTTTTTGTAACAAGCAATTTCTTCATTTTCAACAATGTTTTACTGAGCATTTTCTTGTGAGGGAGTCAAAAGGTGTCACTGTACACTGTGCAGTAATGGGTTAACCCTTTCCCAAATGGAGAAACTTTACATTGATCTGATTTAAAAGCTGCTGGGGATGACTGAATATATCGATGTTGATACATGTTAGACATGTGTATTATTTAGCCAAGAAAATATGGAGACAAAAGGAGAAAATGCTGATTATTAGCATTTTCTTCTTTTGTCTCAATGTTTTCCCCAAATCTCTGTTACTAGAGACGTCAAAACTATATTTTGTTTGGAAAAGGGTTAAGGAAAGGGTTATACTTGTTCCTTTTCTGAAATGCCTATATGTATCATGTTGAAAACCTTGTTTTTCTTCAGAAAAGAGAGAAGTATAACCCTTTCCTGAGGAAAAACAAGGTTTTCAACATGATACATACAGGTATTTTTGATTACCAGACAAGACAAATCTCATGACACTTTTTGATGCCCCACAAGATAAATGCTTTGCTTTGGGAAACATTGTGGAAAATAAAGAAATTGCTTGTGACAAGTAATTTCTTTATTTTTCACGATGTTTTCCACCTAGCAAGATATTCATTCAAAAAAAAATTTCACACTTTGAAATTGACATCTGCATGATCCTTGCAATTGAACGAGTCTTTTTAAATTCAGAGCTACACAATCCTGCCTAAAAAAAGAAAGTGTTGAACATTTACCCATTCAAAAACAACAAATTTCAGCACTGGCCGAATTTAAAGCAGTGTAGATGACAAAATCTTTAAACACGCGGGAAATGAGCATGTTGTGCCATAATCAGCTTTTTCTTCTTTTCTCGCAAGGTTTTCCAAAGCTTTTCATTTGAAGACATCAAAGCCATGGATTATCTTAGAGATATTTAATCTAACAACTCCAGCACTTTTGAGCTTGGATAACCCTTAACAAATAGATATCAATTCTACCAAATTGCTTTTGGAATTTGTCATGTTGTAGGGGGGAAAATGCCACTAGAAGTTCAAACAATTCTGTTCTGTTACAGTAAAACTCTTGATGTCTTTTTGAGTTTGGCTGACCTCTAACAGATGGGGATCAAATCTACCAGGTTACCCTTGGGCTGGGTCATGGTGTCTGGGAAAAATGCCACTAAAAGGTCAAATAACTCTGTTCTTTTGTGGTAAAACTCCGATGTCTCATAGTCACTCACTGGAAATAAAGAGAAAAGAGTGAAACATTCTCAAATATATTCATGTTTTTCATCAAATTTTTAAGGGTGGAAACATTTTGGACTGTTCCAATTTGAAAGGTTTGCAAACGACAATTTTAAGTGAATTAACTTTCACATTTTTTGGTCTGTCTAAGTAGAACACATTGTGGAAAATGAAGAAATTGCTTGTCACAAGCAATTTCTTCATTTTCCTAAATGTTTTCCCAAACCTTTATCCTTAGGGGCATCAAAAAGCATGATTGAGAGGGAATGGGTTAAGATGGTCACCAATAAACACTCTTTTGAAATTTGTTATCATGTATATTTACTGACAGAAAACACTTGATTAAAACTTTTACGGTTGGAGAGATATAAAACGGCACAATATTGTCTTGCTGGTCCCTTGAAGCAAATTAAATGGGTCTCAGGTCTTGCTTTGGAAAGGGTAAACAGAGTTAACCCTTCTCATGCTGTTAAAATCAATTTACAGTTGTATCCAAAACTTTGGCAGGCAATATAGACTAAGATCAGCCTGCACAGACATGCAGTCTGATCTTAGCCTACACTGCCTGCTTTTCACTCCATTATAGCGGCAAAATCTTGGGCTTATTAGCTCACCTGAGCACAAAGTGCTCAAGGTGAGCTATTGTGATCACTTTTTGTCCGTCGTCCGTCTGTCCGTCTGTCTGTCCGTCCACAATTTGGTGTTTACGCTCTAGCATCCACAAATATTAGTCAATCTTGATCAAACTTTGTCAAAACAAGTATGGTCATAAGTTCTCGGATGAGTTCGATTATGGGCCAGATCGGACCAGAATGTGCTGAGTTATCTGCCCTTGAATGTCAAAAAATGCCGTTTTTGACTTTGTTTACACTCTAGCATCTACAATTATTGATCAATCAAAACAAAACTTGGAGACAATGTTGGAGACCATAAGATCTCGGATGAGTTCGGTTTTCAGTATAATCTGATCAGAAAGATGAGAGATATGTGCCCTTGAATTCGACAAAATTGCTATTTTCGGCTGTTTTTGACCTTGTTTACACTCTAGAATGTACAATTATAAATCAATCAAGACAAAACTTGGACACAATGTTGGGGACCATAAGATCTCAGATGAGTTTGATTTGATCAGAAAGTCGAGAGTTATTTGCCCTTGAATTTGACAAAATTGTCATTTTCGGCTGTTTTCGACCTTGTTTACACTCTAGAATCTACAATTATATATCAATCAAGACAAAACTTGGACACAATATTGGGGACCATAACATCTCGGATGAGTTCGACTTTCTATTTGATCTGAGGAGAAAGTCAAGAGTTATGTGCCCTTGAATTTGACAAAATTGCCATTTTCGGCTGTTTTCGACCTTGTTTACACTCTAGAATCTACAATTATCAATCAATGGAGACAAAACTTGGACACAATGTTGGGGACCATAAGATCTCCGATAAGTCTGATTTTCAGATTGATCTGATCAGAAAGTCCAGAGTTATGTGCCCCTGAATTTGACAAAATTGCCATTTTCGGCTGTTTTCAACCTTGTTTACACTCTAGAATCTGCAATTATTGACCAATCAAGACAAATCTTGGACACATTGTTGGGGACCATAAGATTTTGGATGAGTTGGATTTTCAATTGGATCTGATCATAAAGTCGAGAGTTATGTGCCCTTGAATTTGATAAAATGCCGTTTTCGACGGTTTTCTACCTTGTTTATACTCTAGAATCTACAATTATTTATCATTCAAGACAAAACTTGGTAACAATGTTGGGCACCGTTACATCTCTGATGAGTTTGATTTTCACAATGTTATTGATCATAAGTTCGTTTTCAGTCTTAAAGTCATAAATATCAATTGAATTGAACAAAAATGTTGCTCATATCATTTTGGTTCAGGTGAGCGATATAGGACCATCATGGTCCTCTTGTCTTATTGTATTGTCTCTTAAATTGGCATTTTGTTTGAAACAAAATTTAAAGTCAACAGGACAAGGGTTTACAAGATAAACTTACTCTGATAATCACTCATTTCTGTGTCTTCACTATCACCCTTGAATATTGATGAGGCAAGTAGATGAAACTGTAAGTTAAAACAAAATTGTGACAGAAAGCTGGTTTTACCCTGTCAGTTTTACCATGCCAGTATACCCGCAAAGATAGTCTGGCAGTATATTGTCGCTTTTCATCGAAAACCTCATAACTGCAGCTTGTTTTAAGCTGCAGTTACGAGGTTTTCATTGAAAAGCAGCGATATATAGATAGATAGACAGATAGACAGACTAGTCCAATTCAAAAGCAATTGCAGACAAAATGGAAGTTATTAAAGATTGGATTTGTGTACAATATTTCAGAAAATATTCAGGCAAATCTCTTTTTGCCTCAATGTTTTCCCCAGCCATTTTTCAGTTAGGGACATCAAAATCAGATCTTGTTTGAAAAAGATATGAGCCTGTCCATGAGAAAAGGTACAAGTTGGTTAAAATTTTCGATTTTGACTTTTTACTATAAAATGAAAGGGCAATGTCTTATCTACTGTTTGACATGTTTCAAAGGTCAAAACACTCTCAGGAAACACACTTATGACGTCATCAAAGCTGACCACCATAGAAACGTAATGGCGACATTTTCTTCCAAATGAACGACGTCAGCTTAAACGACGTCGGCTGAAAGATGGTTTCAGAATGTTTTGGTATCATTGGTTTTATAAGAGAGTATAACTAATTGTAATGTAATTTTTCAATATTTAATAAGTTCATAAACAATTCAATTCTTGAGATCAATAATTAAGAAGCTTCATTCATTTAAAATCAGGGCTTGACAAATGTCATCTCAGTAACATGAACGGACAAGGGGCCTGCCGTTCCTATACAGATAGGCTGCTCTTTGTGTGGTCATTACTACTGGTGGAATAACTTCTTGTCTGGCAGGATCGTGGAACTGATGGGACATGTCTTTGAAAATAGAAATGACAATCTCACTGTCATCACGCTTGACGTAAACCATTCCAGGATTCTGCACATGACGAAATCTGAGAAAAAGATGACATTTTTTTTGTTTTTTGTTTGAAGTTTACAAACCATAATCACATTACTTTTAAACCGTTTCTAAAATGATAAATAGAATAAAAGTTTTGTTTGTAACAAAAAACAACTTCTTTATGTAGTCCATTCCTAATGAGATTCTGGCAACGTCTGAACTTTTTGTGTGACGTCATTAATCAGTTGTCACGTATCTGAACCTATTCGGACGACGTCGTAAACATTCAGCTGTGGAGATGTTATTCTCAATGCTGACATACATTTACAACTGACATTATTTTGCAACGTTGCTGCAGTAGACATAGCATTACCTAAAACTACTAATATAATAAAAGAGTGTTCTTTGTACATTTGTAATAAAAAAGACTTCTTTAAAGTAGTCCACGCCTAATGAGATTCGCGTGACATCTGAATTTTTCGTGCGAAAAGGTCAAATATGTGTTGTTCGGGCTCTGTGTTGCTTTGTCTTAAAGGTTCTGTAATATAGCCCTTAATTTACTATTGTTTTTTAGCGTGTCATGTGTTACACATCTTTTGAACAGATTAGCTGTCCATTCTAGCTTTTCGTTTCTTCACTTGTGAAGTTGGAATAATGTTTTGCAGCTTTTGTTTAATCTATTTCCCTCTCTTAATAGAACACCGCGTTTTCTGTATTCTCAAATTCTGTTCTCAAATTAAATAGGGGCTCCTATTATCAACGATCTTACGATTACGTTTTAGTGTAAACTGTGTAAAAAACATCTGATTGCATGAGAAATAAGATTGGGCCAATCACGTTTGTTGTTACAAGTATTTACACAAAAAATAATCGTGCGACTGTTGATATAATATGGGCCCCTGGATATCAAAAACATACCCTCAGTGACCACACAATATAGAATTATATTTCTTCGATTATTTTAAAACGACAAGCAGTTACATTTTTCGAAAGTGTGACGTACATATGCCAATACGTTTTTCACAATCTGTTCATTTTTGCGGCATCTTACACTATCGTTTAATGACGTTTGTGTACGTTTTGCATTAGATTTAAACATTTTGAATCTTTATTTCTGTGCGCACCATTAAAAACATTGTCGAATCGGAAAGTCTTTTTTTCTTTTTTCCCGTTTGTACGTCAGCAATTGAGCGCTGTGCCTGGAACATTCAATCACCAAATATTTATGGCATTGCCTTAATAATTACAAGCATTGCCATAATGATTACAACATCGCATGAATCTTATTAGGACGGAAACATTGACTTAAAAATTATTGCTTGTTCTTGTAAATTGATAAATCTGTTTAACGCAGGGACATGTAAGTTATACGTAAATAATTCACTACCAGATGGCAAGATTTTGGACCAGTCAAAACTTAAATATGCTGCTGATAACTTCAAGTAAATGAACATAAACATGTTTTGTCTTTTTGTGTACAAAAAAAATCAATTTGGGGAGAGAAGATTGTTTGTAACAATGAATTTCTTCATTTTCCACAATGTGTTATGAAGCCCTTTTCTTACTGTGGCATCTATAAGTGTCACTATGTGAGAGTTGGTTAATTTGTAATTTCTTACCTGAAATGCTTATGTGATGATATTCCCTTCAATGTCTTAAAGACAGGACTATTCTAAACCCTTTCAAATCCTCCTCTGCCAGGATACCTTCAGTGGCGGATCCATGATTTCTTAGTTCTTTAATAAGGGTTCGAAGTTCGAACATAAGTTTCAAACTTATTAGAAAACAAAAGTACATGTACAAAACAATCAAAGCATAAATGGTTCCAGGTTGTTGGCAATGTAACTGAAAATTTGAAATGATAATCATATTGAAACCAATAAGTTAAATTGATGGAGAAAAGTTTAGTTTGTCCAAAAGGTTACGATTTGTTTTCTCTCTCGCCATACACTATCATACATCTGAATTACTAGTATTCAGAACTGTGAAAAATGAATATGTGAATCACAGGGAGTCCGAGCTTAAGAGTCGCTAGTGTCAAATTACGGCTTTGACGCCTGCAACCCTGAGACCCGTTCACGCTGATAATTGATATACATACATTTTGTAACGAGGTCGCATACACTGTACATACAAACAGGGGGTTCGTGTTCTTAGTATTACACATTTTTTGCTTGAATTTCTCCAGGAAATTGAAATGATCAGGCTATAGAGGGGGTCCGTTTGAACCCCCGAACCCCATCTGGATCCGCCGCTGACCTATAACTGCCGCTTGACTATAGACAGATCTATCAACAATACATCAAAGCTTTGCTGTCCTACCAACATCTTCTTTCTTCGGTAAATAATATTTCGTAGAAACGCTTTTATTGGTGACATATATATCATGATGTATAGGCTATATAGGCCTATTTCATTCAGCTCCAGAGAAAATAATGTAAGAAAGTACACGTATGAGGCCTATAACATGTTTTCGTCTGATCAATTGATGGATGTGTGAATGTTTGGATGAAGTGAAAGACAGACAGACTGATAGATATATATGAAGACATATCATAGGTTTGAAGGACGAATAAGTTAGAATACATGTAGGCCTACACAGTAAAACATTTATAACCTATGATTCCATTATTGACTTACGCTGAGCAAAGTATAAGTTTGATTATCGATAAGATTAGATTATAATTATTCATTAATCTTTGTATAGTTTGTAAATGAAATGAAATTGCAATTTCAAAAAAAAAATTAAAAAAGAAGATAGTTGGGGGATTCGATCCTTGGTCCTCTAACATGCAAAGCGAGAGACAAAACCACTTCGCCACTCAGGCATACTGTAATACTGTGCAAATTAATTTTATATTTTCTACATGATATGAAAGCTAAAAATAGATCGGGCCTCGAATCCCTTTCTGCATGACAAATAGCAGATTTTTTGATAATAATGGTTAAAAAATAATTATTGAAACTTTCCAAAGTCATTTGAAACTCTACCATATCCAAAAGTTTACGTCTGTAACTAATGTAAACAATCCAACGTGGCAACACTTACAAGTCTTTCTTCTCCGTCCACGTTTTCAACAACCATATGTAGATCTAAACAATTCAAACTGTGTTCTATCTCGTTCCTTTCTTACAATTTATTAAGGGGAAAAAAGAAAATTATCGCTGAAAACTTTAAACCAGTTTTGGCTGATTTTTTTCTGTATGAACTGCTGAATTACACAGGTAACAAATTTATTCATTTGATGGTGACGGTTGTCTTTCTTTGCCATGCAATTTATCGATCGCTTGAAAAAAGTAAAAGTTTCTCATTTATTCCCATAATAATTCAAGCGAAAATCTATAAGAAAAAGATCATCACCCTCAAAGCCTACTTCTTCTGATATTGTTACCATTTCAACTGTCGAATTAAAAGTTAAAATCCGCTTTTAAACATGTTGTTGCAAACCAGGAAGTGTTTTGCAGACAACAGAAACTTACGTCACGTTTTCCCACAAAAATGACGTCATGCCAACTTGTACCTTTTCTCATGGACAGGCTCATATAATCTCTCTCATAGGTCAAGCAATAGTATTAGATTTGATATGAGTGTTGCTATATTCAATTTCTATAATCCCCATACCAACATCCTCAGGAATTTTGATCCCAAAAGCTTCGCGAAGTAGCAATTATCCACCAGAGAGGTCCCTGTCAGTGAAATTGGCCATTTTTTCAAATCATGGGCAGATAATTCAAGAATGACTACAGTTCTCTGAATATTAAAAGCAGCAAGCACAACAGTACTACATACTATGGAGATTCATTATGGCAGGTTTTTATGAAATTCTGATTGAAACTGGAGGAGTTACAAACACAAGATATTACTAACAGACTGACTGACAGATGGATGGACAGGCATGTGGACAGACAACTGGGACCATTACATAATATGATCCTTTGAGCAAATAAAAACTGCATTATGTTTCAAATATTCATATGATACAAGCAAACTGAGACAACACAATATTTTGTCTGATTTAAACAACTGGAAAACCGTGCACAAGTACATTTCATGCCAGTTGTTAACCCTTTCCCAAACAAGACCAGTTTTTGATGACCTTAAGAAAAATAATTGGGAAATAATTGAGGGAAAAGAAGAAAATGCTGCTAATCAGCATTTTCTTCTTTTGCCTCAATATTTTCTGGGCTATAATTGACACAAATTCTGTCTTTATCAACATCTGTTTTGTCACCAACAGCAGCTTTCATGTTGGATTGTCCTAAAATTTTGCCTTTTAGAAAAGGATTTATAGTTGGATCTGTTACCGAATCTATACAATGTTTGTTTACCTCCTGTGTTTCGGTGGGATCTTTATGGTCTATAACATCAGCTAGATCTTTCTGTAGGTACAACATGGCTGAATGTGGGTCCGTGTTGGAAATCTCCTGAAACTTGAACTTCCGTATCAAGTATTTACAACGACGGAGCAACTTCATAGGTGAGGGTCTACACAACTGCAACATGAAATACATTGTTTTAGAAAATTGACCAATTACTGCTATCATTTAATATATCTTTAGACCAATCAATATGCTTTATACAGACATGTGTATCTCTTATAATATTCAACACGAAAATCTTTTTTTTTTATCTCATTAAACTTTTATTTAACATTGACGCTTTTAAACACTTGATAGAATATGCATGTGAAAATATTGAGGCAAAAAAAATAAAATACTAACAGTCATTTTTTCTTTCCTTTTGCCTTAGTATTTTCTGTGCTATACTGTACAAACGACGCTGACGCCAACACTAGGGCTGTGACATTAGCTCCCCAAACACAAAAACTCCCGGCTCGCTAAAAAAAGGACTTTCCGGAAAGGGTGAAAAGTACATGTATCAACCCTAGCCAATCTGAGCAGTCTGTGAGCCTTACTAGGGACAATACTTCTCTCTGTAACAAAACTCTCTGAATCTAGAATGTTTTTCATATTTTATATGTTCATTTTGCAAATGAGCCATCTGTTTGATGTCTGTAACGACTTTTCTGTTTCTTGAAAGTTGGGTTTTATAGTCATCCAAGAAGGTCCCTTCTAGTGTGAACTGAAGGGTCACAAATGCTTGTCAAAACTGTTTGTTCTACACTTACCCTAAGACACCAGAAATCATCAAGGCGAATCTTTGGTAAACTTTCTTTACCTGGATTACCACCAAACAAATAATGCACCTGTAATTAAAACAAAGTTAAAATAAACAATGGGATGCTTCCTCTTAACACATTTCAAAATTCTGACTCTTTTTGATACCCCATGAGATAAAGGTGTTAGAAAACATTGTAGAAAATGAAGAAATTCTTGTCATATACAATTTCTTCATTTTCTACAATATTTTCCACCAAAAAACATTTAGAATTTTAATCACTTGAGATGGTCATAAGAAACATGTTTGAATCTGGACAAGTCTAAAAATTTTGCCATTTGGTAAGGGTTAAATGAGGGCTGGTAGAAGACATCACATTGGTGGTGATCAAAATAACAAGTCAAATAGAGTACAAAGGTTAGTAATACACAAAACTGTCCATGTTCAGTTCAATAAGTGAATTGGTGAAAGAAAAATTACTTCATAAAAAGTCATTCATAAAGTCAGAAAAGTATTTGTCAAGCTGAGATTTAAACCCATGTAGAGCAAGAGGCTCAGATGGATAGTCTCCAACACTATCAACTCAGCTATCCCGATTTGGCTGTGTTAACCCTATCCCAAACAGCAACTTTTAGGCTAGTTCAATTACAAAACTGCTTCAGGCAAGAAAATGCATGCTGAAAACACAGGCGTTGTGTGCAATTTGACACAGAAAATATTGAGGAAAAAGGAGAAAATGCTGATTATCAGCATTTTCTTCTTTTGCCTAAATGTTTTCCTAAGCCTTTTCTATTAATTATGTCATAATCAGGTGTTGTTTGGGAAAGGGTTTAAGTGAGCCAGGATCTAGAAAAACATCCCTTAAGGCTTTTGAGCCCAACATAGATCCAGATCAGCCTGTGCATATGCACAGTCTGATCATGATCCATATTGTTCTCTATTAACTTCTTAGTGACCTGTAGTAACTTAAAGAGAGCAGCATGGATGCATATTGGACTGCATTTGACAAAAGGCTGATCTTGAAACTCAATTTTTATAAATGCTATGTGACATTTCTCCAGATGCAGGCTCAATTAAGGGGGAATGCTCCAGTTTTTCGGAACACTCGTTCATTACAGTAGTAAATTAAATGTTTCGTACCAATATGTTTTGCTACCATATTTTCAATAATATAACACATCATTATAATTTACCATGTTCGACCGTAAAAGTTTATTTTTTTATGCGAAACTGATTTCCTCAAGATGGAAATCGATTATTTAGAGCAAGACACTCTTAAGTGTGTATGCAGTTACCACTGTTTTGTGTCATTTTATTCATGTGTAGCTGACAAAAATTGCTGTAATTTACTAATAAGTGTGATGACCTATACATTTTCTTTTTGAATTATTACCAGGACATGTTGCTTAATACAATGGGGGAGTTTTATCAAATTCTATTATGTAGAACTTGAAATATTTCCAAAAATATGCAAATTTGGACATAAAACACTCCAGCTTCGTTGATCTAACCGAACACGAGAACATGATGTTTTATACATTTAGGATTTATAATAGCACATATTTTGGGTTTTCTGTTCTTATTAAATGTGAGATGTTACTTTAAATCCGTTTTCGGGACTAAACGATGAATATACAGCATTTTATTAGCATTTTAGTGACCTTGGACAGGTGCAAGAAATGGTGCATTTTTTCGATGTAGGGGTAAGTGATACGAATGCCTATAAAATTCAAACAAGAACGCTGACCGTCCATTGTTATTTTATGTTTCGATTGGTAATAACATGTAATTTCAACATACAAAATATGAATAAATTCTATTATTGGGAAGAAAATTAGGAAACTGGAGCATTCCCCCTTAAATGTATATAGTTCTACCTTTCTGACATGGTCGTAGACAAGTTGATGAGCAAATCTAGGGACTGGTTCTACATGCTGCATTTTGGACCAGTAATGCTGACCAGTGTTTTCATTCTTGTATATACAGGACCTGTAAACAACGGTGAAATATGTTAGAAAATCAAATGTAGGCATAGATATCAGTGCTAAATAATCTGATGTAATGATAATTTCCAAAATATGCCTGTATTTCCTGTCACTGTTTAAAGAGACAAGAGGACCATGATGGTCCTATATCGCTCACCTGAACCAAAATGATATGAGCAACACTTTTGTTCAATTCAATTAATATCTATGGCTTTAAGACTGAGAACGAACTTATGGTCAATAGCGTTGTGAAAATCCAACTTATACGAGATCTTATGGTGCCCAACTGTGTCCAAGTTTTGTCTTGATTGATAAATAATTGTAGATTCTAGAGTATAAAAAATGTCGAAAGCAGCCGAAAAAGCAGGTTTTTTTCAAATTCAAGGGCACTTAACTCTCGACTTCCTGATCAGATCAGACTGAATATCGAACTTATGATCCAAAACATTGTGTCAAATTTTGTCTTTATTAATTAATAATTGCAGATTCTACAGTGTAAAACAGGTCAAAAACAGCCGAAAATGGCAATTCTATCAAATTCAAAGGCACATAACTCTCCACTTTCTGATCATATCAGACTGAAAATCAAACTCATCCGAGACCTTATGATCCCCAACATTGGGTCCAAGTTTTGTCTTGATTGATTAATAATTGTAGATTCTAGAGCACAAACAAGGTCGAAAACAGCCGAAAATGACAATTTTATCAAATTCAAGGGCACCTAACTCTCGTCTTTCTGGTAAGATCAGACTGAAAATCAATCTAATTGAAGATATTATGGTCTCCAACATTGTGTCCCAAATTTGTATTGATTAGTCAATAATTGTAGATTCTAGAGTGTTAACAAGGTCGAAAACAGTCAAAAACGGCAATTTTGTCAAGTTCAAGGGCACATAACTCTCATCTTTCTGGTCAGATCAGACTGAAAATTGAACTCATCCAAGATCTTATGATCTCCAACATTGGGTCCAAGTTTCGTCTTAATTGATCAATAATTGTAGATGCTAGAGTGTTAACAAGGTCGAAAACAGTCAAAAACGGCAATTTTGTCAAGTTCAAGGGCACATAACTCTGGTCTTTCTGGTCAGATCAGACTGAAAATTGAACTCATCCAAGATCTTATAATCTCCAACATTATGTCTAAGTTTTGTCTTGATTGATCAATAATTGTAGATGCTAGAGTGTTAACAAAGTCAAAACTAGCTATTTTTTACGTTCAAGGGCAAATAACTCCAGACTTCCAAGTCCGATCAGGCCCATAATCGAACTCATCCGAGAACTTATGACCATACTTGCTTTGACCAAGTTTGATTAAGATTGGCCAACTTTTGTGGATGCTAGAGTGTTAACACCAAATTGTTGACAGATGGACAGACGGACGGACAGACAGACGGACGGACGGACGGACGGACGGACGACGGACATTAAGTGACCACAATAGCTCACCTTGAGCACTTCGTGCTCAGGTGAGCTAAAAAGTTCAGAAAATACTAACCGGAAGTAAGACAATTCTGATTGCCACCAATTTCACACAATGCAGCAAATGTTTTTCATGTTATAACAATTTCTACATTTGTTTGCAGAGGATTTTTTTCATATATCATGATACTAACAGGGTTTAGTTGTGCGTTTTGGCGCTGTTTTAACTTAAATGACCCTCTAAAAATTATCAACAGGGACAAGAAGAAACAAGGTAAGAATAGTCACGACCCCCCCCCCCCCCCCCCCCCCTAATTTGAAGACCAGGGGGACATAATGACCCCTCTAGAAAAAGTCAAGGGAAAACTCTGACAATCAGTCAATTCCATTACTTAGCCAGAATAAAACTGTTGTACATAATAGCTTGTTACAATATCACTGGAATGAAAGTCAGATGACCGAAACAATTGTGGGAAAACATGGTAAAAGTATTTTGAGAGACACATGGTGACTTAAAACTTATATTGCTTATCAACAGTAATAATCAAAATATCATGTCAATGCATTTGTGTGCATATATTATATAACAATAATACACACTCACAATAAGATTGCACAAATCCCTTGATTTTGACTTACCATTTACATTTAGTTATATCATAGACCCAAAATGAGTTCTTTACATTGTCTCGCTTGTCTTTATCTTTGCTTAAACCCTGAAATACGTGACAACAGCTCTCAGAGGACAGAACATTTTATATGACTTGATAGTGACAAAATTCTAAATCAAGGAGCAGACATACCTCTGCCTAATTGCTTTAACCCTTGTACTGCTAACTTTAAATTTTGTTTCAAACAAATACCAAATTTAAGAGACATTTCAAAGGGATTAGCAGATTTTTTTTTGCCACAAAAATGGAGAAGAAAGCAGGCAGTGTAGGATAAGATCAGACTGCACGTCTGTGCAGGCTGATCTTAGTCAATACTGCCCGTCAAAGCTTTGGTTGCAACAGTAAATTAATGTGAACAGCATGAGAAGGGCTAAAGAGTTCGGAAATATTATAACCATTATGTTATAGTCCCAAGATATTTGCAAAGTTTGTTTAGCACTATACATTATTGATTTGCATAAAGAAACTTGTATCACATAAAATCTAATCCAAAGAAGAAAATTCCATAATACTTCTGACCTTGAAAACACCATCTTTTTACCAAACCGTTCCTTGACATATGGCGACCCTTACTACAGTCAAGTCATGATTTCATATTCTCCAAACACAAGGTCATGATCCCCCAAACATGAAAACAATTTCCCTGAATATTACACTGCATGTTTTTGAAAATTGATTGCACACAGGTGCAAGATTACTAACAGTGTCCATTATATAGACTAAACTGACACGATTTAAAAACGCAAAAAAGTACTTTTACAAATGGCATCTCTTGCATCTTACAAAACCAACGTATAGCCATGCAATATTGTAAATTTTACAATTCTTAACATAACAGGATAGAAAATGGCCATTCAAGCCACGAAAAATGCCTGAATGGACGCCAGATTATGCCAAAATGCACGTTGAGTCAAGAGCCTGGTATCGACGACGATGACAGCGAACCCCGTGTTTGCACAGGCGATTTATCACCATGTCGCGATGTATAGGCCGCCCGCGATTACTAACCATAGAATTTGCTTTAGACTGAGCCGTCACAAATCTGTTGCGTTAGTGAGGTTGACGTATACAACTATGTTGACGTACAGTTGTTACACGCAGCTGACCGGGACGTGGGTGGTCTGTAAATCTTTCCGTGTCGTTTACACGTCACATAAACCTTGGAATCCTCGATTGGGCTACATTAAAACGTCTAGCCACCTTCATTTGCGAAACACCGCAAACCAAAAGCAAAAAAAAAACTCGGTTCGTTTTTCGCAAAGTAAGCGTCAGCATTTTGTACACAATTTTATTTCGTTGTTCTCCTATGTTTTCAATAAGTAGATCAAAGTGGCAATTTGTACACAAAAAATCTTAGTGATTTAACACGTGGTCTGAATGCACGAGACACACGAGCATTTAGTGATGGGCGGTTCAGATGTCCGGATGGTTTACAGAAAACACAAAAAAAATCGCTGGGGCGTGAAGTGTATACAATATCTCATACATGTCCCCAAATATGGTGCCGATCAAGGCAATAGGAAAGGAATGGTGTGTTTTGCATTTTTAAATTGTGTCAGTTTATGTGTATTGAGAAAAGGTATAATGAGGAATAGCTGAGAAACCTATTACATGTATGTTCTATCAAACCACTTACAGATAGTACATGTATCTCGTCTGAGTCTGGATCTAGAGTGGCTCTCTGTGTGAAACCTGCTGCAGGCACTGTAAACATTGTGAATATAAACATTGTGTTACTAATTGAACAAGAGAAGGCATTTGAGACCAACATGAATATAGATCAGATTGCTTATATGTATCAATGTTGATCATTGCTGCAGGAAGTGTTAATAAAAGATTGTATTGCTAATTGAACAAGAGAAGGCATTTGAGACCAACATGAATCTAGATCAGCTTTCTTACATCAATGTTGATCATTGCTTCAAGAACTGTTAATAAACGATTGTATTGCTAATTGAACAAGAGAAGGCATTTGAGACCAACATGAATCTAGATCAGCCTGCTTATATCAATGTTGATCGTTGCTGCAGGAAGTGTAAATAAAAGATTGTATTGCTAATTGAACAAGGAATCTTATGCATTTGAGACCAACATGAATCTAGATCAGCCTGCTTATATCAATGTTGATCATTGCTCAATGCTGCAGGAAGTATAAATAAAAGATTGTATTGCTAATTGTACAAGAGAAGGCATTTAAGACCAACTCAAATCTAGATAAGATTGCTTATATCAATGTTGATCATTGCTGCAGGAACTTTAAATAAAAGATTGCAGTGTCCTCCCCAGCCCAATAAGCTGTATCGGTCCCACTTCAGCTTCATGTTAATCAGTATAATGCCCCTACGGCTTCAAAAGTATTCCACAGCTTGGTTACACAAGAGCCGTCAGAGACGGACAATGCTCCCCGATTAAGGCATTGTCACAATAAATGTATGCCATGCAGAGCTAAGATTAAGCTAACAAACGTTAAGCCCCCTTTTTCCATGACATACTTTTATACGCAAATTTCAAGTAGTTTATTGTCAAGGGCATCTGATTTGCTACTCAAATATGAAATTTCATCAAATTCTGACCATTAGACTATGAGAAATTAGAGAAAAAGTGTATTTGACCTTAAGTCCCCTTTTCCCATGACGAGGCCTCAAATCCAAAAACTGGGAAAAGTACATCGGCATTATGTCATAGGGAGTTCACATGGTAAGTTTCATTTGATTTGGCCCAAGGGTTATAGAGAAATCGCTTCGGACGGACGGACGGACGGACGGACTATATGCTCTCCCTTCGGGGAGCATAAAAATAGAGGTATTTTGAGGTGTTTCATGTCAAAAGGTGATAATTTTTGCATTATCAAAATTGCAAATTAAACAACTGTGTGGAAAAACATGATGAGAAGAGAAGAAATTGCTCATTTTGAGCAATTTCTTCTTTACCCATTATGTTTTTACTCATAATTATTTGTGACCCGTCGCGCTAAAAGGGACCTTATCAGAACTCTAAAAATCCAAATTTTGACAAACTTGTCTGACTTGGTACAGGTCAACCAGATCCCATATGCGACAAATGAACATATAGTAAGATAGGGAAACAATTCCAGATTTAGAAATTTACATAAAAGTGAAAAGTGTCGGCCCTAGTCTGGCTGCGCGGACTGCGCAGACTGACTAGGGTCGATATTTTTCACACACCCGATAAGGTCCCTTTTAGCACGACGGGTCACATTTGTATAAACACTGCATTTCAAGGTTTCTCGACCCTTATATCATTTGCCATTACAGCTTCAAATAATTCTGGGGAGGACTCTGCATTGTATTGCTAATTGAACAAGGAATCTTATGGCATTTAAGACCAACATAAATCTAGATCAGCTTGCTTGTACACATTCTCATCATGATCAATGTGAATATATTTTAACTTCGTCAACACCAAAAGGCATTTAAAAGAGCAGCAAGGTTCTTAATCAAAATCCTTTAAAGCAAAGACAAATTCCAACTTTTTTTCTTAACCCTTACCCAAACAAGACCTGGTTTTGACGTCCCTAGTAGAAAAGGTTTGGGAAAATATTGAGACAAAAGAAGAAATTGCTGATAACCAGCAGTTTCTCCTTTTGTCTCAATACTATCTGTGCCATATTTTACACAAATCCTATCTTTAACTAGAGATCTATCATTGAAGGTGATAAAAATACCCCGCCCCCACCTTTGTTCGGAAAAGCGTTTTTGTTAAATCAGGGGCCATAATTCAGAAATTGTCAATTCTATTTTCTTGAAATTTGGTAAAAAAGGGCCATAACTCAGAAAGTATCTATCCATTTTTCATGAAATTTGCGTTTTGCACATCTTCAGGTCCTAATGCACACCTGTGCCAAGCATGAAGCAAATTGGACCCTAACTGTAGGAGGAGTTGTCCGGACAAGCATTTTTTGGTCAAATCAGGGGGGCATAACTCAAAAAGCATCTGTCCAATTTTCTAGAAATTTGCATCTTGCACATCTACAGGTCCGAATGCACACTTGTGCCAAGTATGAAGCAAATCGGACAGTAAGTGTAGGAGAAGGTGTCCGGACAAGCATTGTTTGGTCAAATCAGGGAGCATAACTCAGAAAGTATCGGTCCAATTTTCTAGAAATTTGCGTCTTGCGCATCTACAGGTCCTAATGCACACTTGTGCCAAGTATGAAGCAAATCGGACAGTAACTGTATGAGTTGTCCAGACAAGCATTTTTTGGTCAAATAAAGGGCCATAACTCAAAAAGTATCGGTCCGATTTTCATGAAATTTGCGTCTTGCACATCTACAGGTCCTAATGCACACTTGTGCCAAGTATGAAGGAAATCAAATAGTAACCGTAGGTGGAGTTGTCCGGAGAAACATTTTCTGGCCAAATCAGGGGCCATAACTCAAAAAGTGTCTGTCCGATTTTTGTGAAATTTGCGTCTTGCACATCTACAGGTCCTATAATGCACATGTGTGCCAAGTATGAAGCAAATCGGACTGTAACTGTAGGAGGAATTGCCAGGACAAGAATTTTCTGGTCAAATCAGGGGCCATAACTCCAAAAGTATCGGTTGGATTTACGTAAAATTGCACATCTACATGTCACTATGTACACTTGTGCCAAGTATGAACTGAATCGGTCAATAAGTGTAAGAGGAGGAGTTGTCCAGACAAAGTTTTAGAGACAGACCAACCAACCAAGCATCAAACCAACCAACCATCCAACCAGAGGACCAACAGGCTGATTCCAGTTTTGAGTATACCCCCTCCAAACTTCGTTTGCAGGCGTATAATAACATCATTTTTGTCATTTGTGGCAGTTTTTGAAGTGGATCACATTAAATGTTGTCGTTTGGTAAAGGGTTAAATCATTTCAACAGTGAATGAATAAGAAACTTTCAACTATAGTGATCTCACTTACCAGCCCGTTTACTAGGATCTTTGAGGAACTGGTGTATATGTGTATGACTGATGCGGTCCAACAAGATAAAAGCTTTGGAAAACATTGTGGAAAATGAGGAAAATTGCTTGTGACAAGCAATTTCTTCATTTTCCACAATGTTTTCTAACAAAAAAAAGTTTCATGAACTCAAAGTTGCTGTCCGCAACACCTTTTCAATTGGTACAGTCCAAAATTTTGCTGTCTAAGAATGGGTCAATGGGGGTTCACTTTGACCAGTAGGGCTGCCGTTCTCCTTGCTAGTGACTGTCTAAAGCTTTTGAAATATTGAAGGAAAGGCAGAACATTCTGATCTCACTTTTGTGACTTACCAGCCCGTTTAGTAGGATCTTTCAGGAACTGGTGTATATGTGTATGACTGATGCGGTCCCACAAGATAAAAGCTTTGGAAAACAATGTGGAAAATAAAGAAATTGCTTGTCACAGTGTTTTCTTAAAACCAAAAATGGAAAAACATAAAGTTTCATCAACTTGAAATTGTGGCCTGCAACATCTTTTAACTTTGTACAGTTCAAAATTTTGCTGTCTGGTAATGGGTTAATGGGGATAAATCTGACTAGTCGGGCCCCATTCTCCTTTCTTGTGGCTTTGTCTAAAGCTTTTACAAACATTGAAGGAAAGGCTGAAAATGCTGATCTCACTCACCAGCCCTTTGACTAGGATCTTTGAGAAACTGGTGTATATGTGTATGACTGACGGGATTCTCGCTCCGACTGGTCGGGCCGCCCGTCTCCTTTCTCGTGCCGTCAGATATTATCTCTATCTGACCGTTGTCAACATTATACATAAAGAAATCATTCAAATACTCCTTCGATCTTTGACCAGCAAAGATATATAGCACCCTTTTTCTCTGAAAATGGAAAGAAAAGAAAATTTGATGTGGACAAAATGACAAAGCATAAAAGCATACAATCAAATTTTTTTTATTTTTAATAATAGATTGTCCACTTTCATTTTTTATGTTTTGACTGTTTGATCAACCCAATACCAGAGAACAAGTATTTAGACCCGTCCCATTTTAAAGATGTTGCAATGACAATCTTTGCTGAAATAATTGAAATGAAATTTTACATTATTTAACTGTATGGGTAGAAAATATTATGGGAAATGATGTTCTCCAGTGCATTTATCTTGTGGGGTGTCAAAAAGCATCAATTTGTGGGAATTGGATAAATGATGTTTCTCTCAAAAGTATCACCATGGAATCCTGTCATTACCATATTCTTCGGATTCTCATGCTTAAAGTTAGCCCATTACCACACAGTGACTCTTTTTGACTCTCTACAAGTTAGTGGCTTTGGAAAAACATTGTGGAAAATGAAGAAATTGCTTTTGACAAGCAATTTCTTCATTTCCTACAACAGTTTCTACCTAAAATTATCAACCTTTTCCTAAATCTCATTCACTTGAAATTTTCGTCTGCAACATCTTTGAATTTGGAGCAGTCTCAAATTTTGTCGTTTGGTAATGGGTTCAATCACTTACTGGATGGAACAACATAGAATGACCTATCCTGGACCTCAGTTCTGCGCTGTCATCCATCAGTTTAGTCCATGTATTGGTGGGGATGTGATAGGAAAATAAACCACTGAACGCTGGTGAAGATGAACTCCTTTCTCCATCTGATGTACTGCAAACATAAAAACAATATTTGAGTCTCATCCCAATTAAGAGTTGTAGTTGTAATAAATAAATATTGAATGAAAGTTTAAATGTAATTCAAATGGTTAGAAAATATTGATAGAAAAGGAAAAAATGTGGGACAAAACAACCTGCAGTACTCTTTAACTTGAGTTTTCATTACAAGTATTGTCAGCATTTTGATTTGAAGATTTTCTTTCAAAATTTAATCCTGCAAGTGTAAACTTTCACTGAAATTCTTTGAGCTGTTAAAGAAGAGTTGTATTTATAAGATATGTTGACTGACAGACTAGGTAATTCTTATAGGCCTAAAAAAATCTTGGAGTGGGAAATACAAAATTGTCAATTCCATTTAAGTATCTTACAAACAAACACATAATTCTTTTTGTCTATCAGCATCTATGACCATTTGATGATTAAACTTGGGATTAATCTGATCTTGCCCTTCTAGTCTAATCTTGGTCTATTATATATTGACATACCACGTAAGTATTCTGCCACCAAACACATAAAGTTTCTGTCTGTCAACATCTATCACCATCTGATGATCAAATATCAACTTGGGACCACCCATTGCTGCTGTGTCTTCTGTGATTAACGTCCATTTACCACAGTCAAAGTCGTACATAAAGAAATCACTCTGAAATTTACAAACATAACAACATGACTGTTAAACCAAGTCTAAATATCTCAGACATGACAATATCACCAACCAAGAATTTTCTGAAAACAGTAAGATTTCTTTAGACATTTATTAACCCTTTCCCAAACGGCAAAATTTAAGGGTGATCCAATTTGAAAGCTGCTGCAGACGACAAAATGAATGTTGATAAAGATGATATTTGTGTAAGGTATAGCTCAGAAAATATTGAGACAAAAGGAGAAACTGCTGATTATCAGCAGTTTCTTCTTTTGTCTCAATGTTTTCCCAAGTAATTTTGTATTTGGGACGTCAAAACCAGATCGTGTTTGGGAGTGGGTTAACCAGTATTTTCTTCTTTGTTTCAATAGTTTATGTGCTTTATTATAAACTATTTGCATCTGAATCAAAATCTACATTATCAACTGTGCATCAGCTTTTAACCCTTTCCCAAACAAGACCTGGTTTTGACGTTCCTGCAAGAAAAGGTTTGGGAAAACATTGAGACAAAAAAAGAAACTGCTGATAACCAGCAGTTTCTCCTTTTGCCTCAATATTTTCTATGCTATATAATACACAAATATTACCTTTTTTCAACATCTTTTTGTCGTCTGCAGCAGATTTTTATTTGGATTACCCTTGGATTTCGCCGTTAGGGAAAGGGTTAAGTCAGAGCAGTCTAAACTTTTGCCCATCAAGAAAGATAAACCTACCTTCAAGTTACCCTCTGTCCTCATTGATGAATCTAAATATCTTCCTAATGTAAACAACTGTTTTCTCTCATAGTCTAGGCACATTTTATGGCAAGATCGAGCAGTAGGCCCACCCTAATAATGAAGAATAGAGGGAAGTTCTATAACATGAAAATTTATATGATCATATACCATGCTCACTTAAAAATTATGGTTCTGATGATTCAAAGAAGTAGCATTAAGTTAGATAGTCACATGATTTCTGGAATGTGAAAGAAAGCTTTTGAAAGACACAATCTTTTGATTAAAAATTTGTTAATTTAATTGAAACAAAATTTAAGAAGATTTGTCTCCTTTTAAAAGTACTTCTTTCCAATAAAACATTTAATACTTATTAACCAAATACCAGACGAAATTTTTTAAGATGTCTCCATTTTGAAAGATGTTGCAGACAACAATTTCAAGACAAGAGCCTTCATAGACGGATTATGCTTCCCGAATAAGTGTTTGTCACAAAATAAAAACAATCATACATTAAGCCCCCTTTCCCATGACAGATTTTTTGTACACACATTATTTATAGAATATGGTCTAGAACATCTCATTTATCACATAAATACAAAATTTCATTAAATTCTGCCCATTTGATGAAGAGAAATTAGAGGAAAAACTAATTTTTACATTAAGGCCCCGCTTTCCATGACGCAGCCTCAAATTAGGAAACAGAGAAAAAGATCCCTAGGGATTATGGCAAGGAGTTCACATGTGAAGTTTCATTGAATTTGGTTCTAGGGTTGCTGAGATCTGGCTGTGGACTGACAGACGGACACACGGAAGGGCGGACGGACAGCGTTGTGACTATATGCTCCCCCGAAATTTTTTCGTGGAGCATAATAATGGAATTCTACATATTTGATCTATTGGGGTAGAAAACATTGTGGGAAATGAAGAAATTGCTTGTCACAAGCAATTTCTTCATTTTCCACCATGTTTTACAATATTTTATCTTGTAGTGCATCAAAAAGCATCAATATACAGGAATGGGTTAAGAATTCCTAAGCTTTAATCTTGACACATTACCTCATCAGCAGTATTTTTTGAGATACAAGACCACTGTCTTGTTGGTACATGATACGACCACATATCAGCCAAGTCCTTTACACCATCCCACCCTCCATATAAATATATCGTCTCTGAAATTATACAGAAAATATGATGTGTTTGTGAAACACTTATGTACCCATGGTGATAATTTCTTCAAAGGCTTGGCCGACCTATTTAACTTTGGCCCCCTTGACATCTCTTTCATTGGAAAAGTCTGGTTACCAGTAAAATACACATGTAAAATATGAAAGCCAAATGACAAACAGTTTTAATGTTATAGCAAATGCTTAAAACAGTAATTTATCTTCATGCACAAATCCAAATTTTGGCAAAATATGCAGTCTTCAGGAATGAGAAATACATTATATTTGTCACAAATGCTTATAAATCTTTATTTTGATGACAAGGCTAAGGCTAATGGAGTTTTACGTCCCACTCAACTACTAAGGTCATATAGAGACGGGACCTCGGTTTAAAGTCTCATCCAAAAGACTGGAAAGGCGGGGATCAAACCTGCGACCCCTGTGTTACAAGTCCAGCACATTACCAGTGCACCAAATCCGCCTCTATTTTGATGACAAACTGACAGGGCAAAAAACATATGTTGTATTTGGAAAGCCAAAGAAATAGTAGTATAACTTTTGTTCCCCTTTTTCATCCTCTAAATTGGGTTTGGTAGTCATTTTTGTCATCTGAGAAAGGTCACAGAATGAAAGATTATATTTTGTCTTTTGTTACTCTGTTCCGTGTGAATATGTCTGTAACATTTAAGTCAGATGACAATTTAGCCCTCTTCCAAACATTACCAGGTTTTGATATATCCGTAACGAGAGTTGTCCGCGGACAACGTAGCTCGCCTATACGAGAGCTTGTCACAAAAAAGGAGTTCAAGGTCAAAGGTCAAGGTCACTAGGTCAAAGGGCATGGTCTCAAGGTCAAGGTCATGAGGTATCCATATGTGAAATATCAAGGCTCTATCTGTAATAGTGCATGAGATAAAGGCCAGGTTAAAGTTTTTTAAAAGTAGGTCAAACTCCAAGGTCAAGGTCACTAGGTTAAAGGTCATGGTCCCAAATGAAAGCTCTTGGCAGGAGGTATCCATGTGTGAAGTATCAAGGCTGTATCACTAATAGTGCCTGAGATATAATAGACCACGTTAAAGTTTTAGAAGACGCGACGCCGACGCTGACACTAGGGCTGTAACATTAGCTCCGCGGACATACAGTTCCGGCTCGCTAACAATTGGTTTAATTTTGCCAATTGGACATAGTTTAACCCTTTACCACACACTGACGCCTTTGGACGCCCCATAAAATAAATGCTTTGGAAAACATTGTGGAAAATGAAGCAATTTCTTCATTTCCCACAATGTTTTCTACCAAGAAAGACCAAAAAATGTTAAATTTTGTTCAATGGAAATTGTCGTCTGCAACACCTATGAGTTTGGACTTGGCTAAAATTTTGCCATATGGATATGGTTTAATTCATACCTGTATATATATCTATAGCCATCTGATGTCCCCCTCTCATACCAGGTCTAGATTCTATACTGTCTGCTGAGGGCTGACTTGAGCTACCTTAAATCAGAAATCATACTACATTTAATCCTGTATATATATATCTATAGCCATCTGATGTCCACCTCTAATACCAGAGGTGCGTTCTTTAGAGCGAGATTTCTTAACCCATTACCAAACGACAAAATTTTAGACTGGTCCAAATCCAAAGATGTTGCAGACGACAATTTAAAGTGAACGATTTTTATCATTTTTTAGTATTTTTGTTTAGAAAATATTGTGGGAAATGAAGAAATTGCTTGTCACAAGCAATTTCTTCATTTCCCACAATGTTTTCCCAAGCGAATTTCTCGTGGGGAGTCAAAAAGAGTCACTGTGTGGTAATGGGTCAAGATATATCGAGATTTCTTAGGATATTTTAACATAAAGCATTCTTTAGATCAAGATTTTTAAGTCGTTCAATGGGAGGCGCCATTACTTTTTACTTCATGCGGAATCCTCAGTCAACTCTGTAGAAACGATATAAAGAAAATTGACTGAGTGGTTCCGAACGCTCCATAATTTATAAACCGCGGTGTTCCGAATGCGCCATACTTAACGCAAATGACGTCATTATGACATCATTTGTATAAAATATGAAACATTCGGAACAACTCTGTGAAATCTCGGTTTTAAAAACACTTTATCTAAAACATCTTAAGAAATCTTAAAAAAATCTTGGTCTAAAGAACGCGCATCAGGTCTAGATTCTACACTGTCTACTGAGGGTTGGCTTGAGGTACCTACAAATAAGAAATTTTACTACATAATAAAATAACATTTTGATATCTTATTTCTAATGAATGGCCCAAAGACCACTGTATTTGTTTTCCAGTTAAATATTCAAGTTATCATTTATATTTATTTCTGACATATTGAGTCAATGCAATAAGAAAAATTTAGTGTTTTTATAAGAAAAATACTTATCTAACGCTAATCCCAAATTTGTGAGCCTAGCGAAGAAATCCTTACCAAATTAGAAATATTTCACTTATAGGGCAATAATTTATTTTGTGAATCTTAAAGTCACTCCACCTAATGAGACATCTTATTCTCTAGAGTAGTATCATGGGGCCCATTTTACTAACAAACTTACGAACATTTTTAAAACAACAACAAATCTGATTGGCCGAATAATTACTATTATTATTTCTCGTTCAATCAGATGTGTTGTTACAAGGTTTTTGCAAAAATATATGTTAGTACAAGGGCCGTCAGAGACGGACAATGCTCCCCGAATAAGGCATTGTCACAATAAATGTATGCCATGGAGAGCACTTTATTGTCAAGGGCATCTGATTTGCTACTCAAATATGGAATTTCATCAAATTCTGACCGTTAGACTAGGAGAAATTAGAGAAAAGAAAAAACTGTATTTTACCTTAAGTCCCCTTTTCCCATGACGAGGCCTCAAATCCAAAAACTGGGAAAAGTACATCGGCATTATGTCATAGGGAGTTCACATGGTAAGTTTCATTTGATTTGGCCCAAGGGTTATGGAGAAATCGCTTCGGACGGATGGACGGACGGACGGACGGACAGACAAAGCGGCGACTATATGCTCTCCCTTCGGGGAGCATAAAAACGCGGCCCTGTTCATTTTTTTTCTTTATTTATTATTTGCGACTTTGACTAGCAGAGGTAAGCCCTTTTCTTGCATGGTATGAAGGTGTAATTTACATATCATATAATCAAGTATCATTGATTGATACAAGTTCAACGCCTCTTTCAAATTGCGGCAGTTTCCCTTTGGTTCTCATACCAGTACTACCACAACAACATTACTGAGCCTCAAGCTTCTTGCCCACATAGGTTAACCCTTTCCCAAACAAGACCTGGTTTTGACACCACTGATAGAATAGGCTTGAGAAAACATTGAGACAAAAGAAGAAACTGCTGATACCCAGCAGTTTCTCCTTTTGTCTCAATATTTTCCTTGCTATATTACACATAAATTTCATCTTCCACAGCATTTGTTTTGTCGTCTGCAGCAACTATTGAATTGGACCACCTTAAAATTTTGTCGTTTGGGAAAGGGTTAAGCACTATCACACCACAGGTGGGAGACAAATTTATCAGTAGGGCTGTTTGCAACAACCGGGGATCGAACTCTATGAGTGAGAATCTGCTGCCCTACCGATTGCGATATCACATCGTTGGTGGGGAGTCAAAACCTCGTAACTACAGCTTGAATAAGCTGGAGTTACGAGGTTTTGACTCCCCACCAACGACATATTACTACAACAAAATGTAGTAGTAGTTTAAGATCATACCTTGACTAATTGTTTCTATGGCTGTCCATTTCGGTTTGTAATCTTGATCACTGATATATTGTTCAAATAAACCCTCTGAAATAAAAAAGACATTCCATTTAGGGCATGAAAAAAACATTTCTTAAGACATGAAGGTGAATGCTTGAAAGTGACATTTTTCCAATAAACAATCAACTCACAACTGAACTGCTCATTCATGGTTATCCGAATTTTCTTCTTTTCTCTCAATATATTCTAAGGTCAATTTTGAAAGAGTGTTAAATCTATATGTGGCCAGTCATTGTCTGTGAAAGTGGTAATCAACAAACCCTAACATGCCCTTGTAATTAGTTCCTCACACGCTGCATAGTTACCTTGTTGTACAGTAAGTTGTGTAGTCACTGTCTTGATATGTGACAGCATAGAAAACAGTGAAGACAAAGCCGTCAGAGACGGACAATGCTCCCCGAATAAGGCATTGTCACAATAAATGTATGCCATGCAGAGCTAAGATTAAGCTAACAAATGTAAAGCCCCCTTTTTCCATGACATATTTTTTTACACGCAAATTTCAAATAGTTTATTGTCAAGGGCATCTGATTTGCTACTCAAATATGAATTTTCATCAAATTCTAACCATTAGACTAGAAATTAGAGAAAAACTGTATTTTACCTTAAGTTCCCTTTTCCCATGACGAGGCCTCAAATCCAAAAAAACGGGAAAAGTACATCGGCATTATGTCATAGGGAGTTCACGTGGTAAGTTTCATTTGATTTGGCCCAAGGGTTATGGAGAAATCGCTTCGGACGGACAGACGGACGGAACTATAAAGCGGCGACTATATGCTCTCCCTTCGGGGAGCATAAAAATGGAGAAAACGTTGGGAAAACAGATAATCGGCTCACCGTCACATGCTCTTGTAATCAGCTCTTCACACGCTGCGTAGTTACCCTGTCGTACCAACAAGTTGTGTAATTCTGTCAAGATTGGATGTTCTAGTTCTATTTTGGTCTTTTTCTGTAACGCTTCATAAGCCTCTATATACTGTCTTTGGCGGAAATGTTTCAAACATAATCTTATAGCCTCTTTTTCTCGATACTGTAAATAAAATTTAATTCCTTTTTTTTATCAAAAATTATAATTCTTTCAGTTTTGAACAGAAGATCTACATGAACAAAAATGCTACACAACATTTCATTTGACAAGGAATCTGTTTATGTATAAATGTTTCTTAGACTATTCTTCAATATAGTAGGCCTTATAAGATATTTATCCCTCATTGCAAAAGTGTTTTTCAAAATTGTTTCATGTATGAATTTGTTAAAATTTCTATTTAAATTTGTACTAGTTCCTGTTTAAGATGTTTTGTAATTTTACAAAATGGCATCACACACAATGTCATGAACTGTAGGGACACTGCCTGATTGAATTCAACATTTTCTAATTTTTCTTACTTTTCTCTCATTGCTTTTCAAACCTATTTTAATCAGGAATGTCATAACCAAGATTTATTTTGGCTACAGTTAAACACTAGACTTACTGTATTATACCAGTTCATACAGGGTTTGACAACATTTATATCATCTACACCATGTAACTTGACTGACCATATACTGTAATTAAAACTAGAACCCCACGTCTGTACTGGCACTGAAATATGATACAAAATATAGATGAAACCTTGTACAAGATGAAGCTCGTTTGTAAGACTGCATTTTTCAAACTCCATGAAAAATAATTCAGTAGCCAAAAACATTTAAAGGTTACCACTAACAGACTCTATTGAATTTTTCACCATTTAAGGCAAGATTAACCAAAATGGCCTCCTAGAAGTCAATAGAGGCAATACACAAAGTAATATGTTAATTAGCTCAAGGTCATGAATAGCTGTTTATCAACTGAATGTGTTCACATCATGCTTGAAAGTTGAGGTCATTTGGGGAAGGAAACCTGATTCAAAATATCATTTGAAAGACAGAAGTTGACTGTGGTGAAGTTCAAATCAGTGACTCTTTAGTGAGCAATACAACTACACCATATCAGTACCTTACATAGAATTGTTACATAAATTTGAAAATTGCAATAGAAAAATGTCAGAGAACAGTAAAATGGCTTACCTATTTTGATATATCTACATGGAAAATGGTTACTATCTATCTCATTTTTAAGGTTAAATGTTTCTGGGACATGGTCATTCTTAAGGCCACTGAAAAAGGTGAATTCAAATTACAAAATTGTGGTGTCCTTGGCTGTGAGATAGAGTATCAGCTTCACAATAAAGCGGCAAAACTGTTACGATAATTAAAGCCAAAGTCTTCCTATATATTTATTTAAATCAATTCCATACAAATCTAATAATTTCAATCACTTCATTTACTGCACTCAATCAATATCTCGTCTAAAAGTTTTAAAGTTGGTTTCTTCACTTTATACAAATTCAAATGATTGTGAATATAGAAATGTAATTATGGTACTATTAGCAAACTGGACACAAAATTTAATAGACCTTAAAACATGTGCACATTTTTATCAAGATCCATACAAAATGCTCAATCAAAAATCTACCGACCTGTCTAAAAGTTCAATCATGTGATCATCATTTAGCCCACCATATATCTTGAATTTCCTTAGATTGCACACATGGGTCTTCTCAAATTTACCAAATGTTATTGCATGAATGATGGCAGGCTGTTCTAACTTCAGTGTCAAATACTGGAAAAGACAGTCACTAACATAATTTCATATGATCCTAGCGGCTAAGCCTATCATTAATCCGTTCCCAAACAATAGAACTTCAAACTGGTCAAATTCTTAAGTTGTTGCAGACAACAAAATGGATGTTGATGAATTAGAATTTGTGTGGAATATACTAGCACAAGAAATATTGAGGCAAAAAAGAAAAAATGTTGTTTATCAGCACTTTCTTCTTTTGCTTCTTGAAACGTTTCCCATTTTTCAACAAAGTTGATACATCATAACACATTAGATGCATCGAAATGCTTTAAAGTAAACTGTTTGAAAAAGGGTGATACGACATCTTCCATAAAAAATGCACTTTTCATGAATTTTTATTTTTTCTTGATTTTGCCCATTTTTTTAATTGCAATTGGTGGACAATGTTTATTTGTGTTAAAATATGAACAAAATATAACACGGCGTTTCTTAATATTTGTTTATTTTAATTTTTAAAAAACAGGTTGATATCATCATACTTTTGACAGATCATTTGACGGAAAAAGTGTGATGTTAGAAACAAAAATAAATGGATCCTTTATATCTGTATAAACTACAAGGTGCTGTTTCCACTGACTTTCTCTTAAAAGACACAATTATGCAGGTGTTTTTAAGATAGAGTAAGAAGAAACAGAATTATGACCTCTATTGTGTGTTGCTAATATCATGATGTTGACGGAATTGCTTGTTGCTAACATCAGCCATTTGGAAAGATTGACAGAAAAGCATATGAAATTATATACCAAAGCTCCAGATATGGATCCAATCATCCAATTTTGCTCATTTTCAATAGGAACTGAGCTCTTTTCGTTATCCAAATACTGTGAAAATTACATAAAGGTCGGATGAAAAATGAAGGCTGTACAGTGTCCACAAGACGAATGTTAAGGATGAACAGACAGACAGACAACTCGCCATACCATTTACAAGCTCTTCTGGCATATGGCTAATTATTTCCAATTAAGAGCAGGTCTAATTTCTTCCTTTGTTATAATGCTTTCAAAAGTTATTTAGATATTTAGATCTAGATCTACCTGTATTTGTCAGATCTGTAAAAGGGAAAGGGTTGAACCAATAAATGCTATATAAGGGCTCAATTCCCAATGCACCAATTTAATTTCAGTCAAATACATTTAATTCTACCCAATATATGTAAAATGATAATCATTTTTTTTCTCAAAATTTAAGTCTTTATTTGAGCTTGATCTATTCCCACAAAGTAACACCCTTCTACGCCTCTGAGGTAGTGAAGGGTTAACTCAATTAAATGGCCAAAAAAGGTGTGGAAAATATTCTTGTCTCATTAAAAATGGCTTGTAGAAAAGGAAGAATCCTGCATGATCAATAAAGAATGCTTATTAGCCCTTTCCCAAGCAAGACCTGGTTTTGACGTCACTATTAGAAATGGTTAAGGAAAACAATGAGGCAAAAAGAGGAAACTGCTGACTCTCCTTATGTCTCAATATTTTCTGTGCTGTATCATACACAAAGTCTATCTTTAACAACATCTCTTTTGTCGTCAGCCACAGCCACAAATTGGATCACCCTAAAATTTTACTGTTTGGTAAAGGGTTAAAAAAGCTATGAAGATGTAGCTGGAATCGGGAGCAATAATTCCTGACCAAATAAGCAATATATCTATGTTCTTTGCCAACAATGCTTTCAAAAGTAAAGTATCCTACAGGAGATCTAATGATGATTACTAGGTTGTTTTAATTGCGCAGTCAAACATTGACATTCGCAACAACTATTTCTGTCAAACTACCGACGCTCGCAACATCAGAACTCCAAAATGTGAATAACGAATGATTATTTTCCCAGTTTTCATTTCATTCCTTTCTGTAGTCTTTTTGACGATGTTTAGACTTGTTAAAGTACATATTTCTTCCACAGAAGCCTCGATAATTCATCTTGGGTTGCGAACGGCATTGGTGGCGAACGTACATTTGATTGACAGAAGAACTTCATTTGTAAATTATCTTGTTTCATACCTTCTATAAATAGCTTTTCGCTATTTCGTCATTCCTAGTGTTTATTGTGATGCGACGCTTGGTGGTGGCTAGTGATATAAAGTAAGGGAGGTAACTTTTGCAGGCATATAACGACGGCGCTCCGAAGCTATCAAGTTTGACAGAATATACGATCGCACACATTAATTTGTCATAACATTTGAAATGAAATTCTATATTCTATAATCCAATTACAAAATCAATTTATTTTGTCATTAAGTTTCAAACTGCAATAATGCACAGGATTTTCGTGATCTGCAAGAAAATTTAATCCACCCGATGCGAACATCAAAATTGTTGACAGAGTCGGTCTTCAATCTTGCTACTACGAACAAAAATCCTTTATTTTGCGTAGAATTAGTTTTATTTAGATTTTATTTTTTGTGGCAACTTTTATACCCCATCAGCAAATTATTACGCACTAAAATTGCTACGATTCGTCGTTTTAGGCTATATAAATTAATGGTTCAAAATGGAACTGAATGAAGCGATCAATGAAATTCCGTCAAACTACGGCGAAATCTGTACATAATTCACCTATTGCTTCCTGGTTTTTAAACCTACTTTTCTAATCGTTGATTTTTCTGATAAAAAAATGTAGCAGAAATGTCTGAAAACAAAAGATATTTTAAAAGTAAATTTTATTAATCCAATTTTTTTTAAAAAAAAAAATGACAGAAATGACGATAGAAAAATCCATTTTATATGGAAGATGTCATATGTTATGACTTTATTTTGGAGCATAAATGATTTTCAATACAACAAAAGTTGGAAACATTCCAGATTTCTTGTCCTAAAGAAACTTAAAAATACCTAAGTAAGAAAATGTGAACCTGACAGACAAAAGAACTAAATTAAGTTCAATTAACCTTTTCCTAAACAGCAAAAGTTTAGACTGTTCTAATTCAAAAGCTGCTTCAATGGACAAAATTGGTATAAATTCATATGGAAATTGTGAATATTATGTCTCAGAAAATATTGAAGCAAAAGGAGAAAATGCTGACTATCAGCATTTTCTTCTTTTTTCTCAATTTTTTCCCAGGACTTTTCTTTTAGGGACGTCAAAACCTGGTCTTGTTTGGGAAAGGGTTAAAAAAGAATGCAACTTTCTAGGAAAAGTTAAACCAGAAGAGTTACAACTGAATACATTATGGTGAAATAATTGCTGAATTAAACCCTTTTCAAATGATAGCCATCCAAAATTTGGTTGTTTCCAGAAAAAGTTGTGTCCTAAATTAATTTACCTGTGGTGGGTTGTTGGAGTCTGAGGACCATCTCGAGGACTGATCATGTGGTTTGTCTATGTAGATGTTTCTAAAAGTAAAAACACATTCCATGTGACGTCACAAATTTGTTAAAAAAAAATTATCAACAAGAATTTGTTTTGATTTTTCTCTCTCAACAGAAATTTCATGTATCATTAGAAAAAAATGGGTTGGTAGTCGGCTTCCAGTGACATGGGTCGACTTAACCAGGGGCCGCAGTGACCTACTGTTTGGCGACACAATGGGGTATGACAGGATTGAATGAAAATTGCATCGAGAATGCTCAATTCTACACAGAATTTAGGTCTTAGTGAACCAGCTTTAAAATTAAACCAAGATTACGCGTTGAAGCAATGGGGATTTTTTTAGAAGTCTTGTTTTTGTTTTTAATGGCTATTTGTCCTTATCTCAAACAGTTGGTAGTGTACTACACGCCTTTATCATTTGATATAATGCTTATTCTTGTTATAATGCATGTATTTGAAGCCAATTTACTTACTCAGGCACGTAGTTATACGAGAAACTTGAGCATTTGTGAATTTCGTATTTCAATGTTGACACTGTAGACGCCATTTTTGAAAGTGTACGGTATAAAGAGTTTAATGACCAGTCACTGTCGTCTCTTAAAAAAAGGGGGGGGGGGGGGGCGTTCTTCTAAGATCTGTTTTCCTTTCCCAACAAAGACCAAGTTTTGACATTCGTAATATAAAACAATAGTAAACATTGAAACAAAGAAGAAAATATGGATGACCAGCTATTTCTACTTTTGCCTCAATATTTTCTGTGCTAGATTCCATTTTGTCGTCTGCAGTAGCTTTAAAAATTTGGAACAGATTGCATTTTTCAGTGTGGGGGAAAAAACAAGTACCGCAATTATTCTATTAAACGCCAATATTCTAATAAACGCCCATCCCTAAAATCTCGGCTGAAAACCTGCTTATTTTAGCTCAATTTTAGCAAAAAAGGATGATTCTAATAAACGCCCATCCCCGATTCCTGACTAAAATAATTCGAGTCTTAAACAAAGATCATTTCCAAAACCAATAAAAAAGAGGATGTGAAGCCCTCAATCTGTTTGCAATGAAGAAATTTCATTGAAAAATGGTATTTTGCAGTCCTTACAACAAAACTTTGCCAATTCGACTTGCTGATCTTGAGTCCATGAACTGACACTTGATTCACAAATTTTGGCTTACAAAACTAGAATACCTCTATTAAACGCCCACCCCCTACTTTTCCATCGACCATGTTTCTAATAAACGCCTGGGCGTTTATTAGAATAATTACGGTACATGTGACAGTGGCACTAGATGAATGAATGAAGACCTGAGGCGCATTCTTTAGAGTGAGATTTTTTTTAAGATTTCTTAAGATGTTTCAGCTAAAGTGTTTTTAAGACCTAGATTCTTACCGAGGTGTTCCAAAGCTCCATACTTCATACAAATGACATCACTATGACATCATTTATATGAAGTATGGAGAATTGGGAACACCACGGTTTATGAATATTATAGAGCATTGACGGAACAACTCGGTCAATTCTCTCTTATTGTTTCTAGAGAGTTGACTGAGGGGTTCTGAAAGAAGAATACCTTTGGGTAATGGCGTCTCCCATTGAGCGTCTTAAAAATCTTGCTCTAAAGAACGCTTTATCCTAATATATCAAATGGAATCTCAAGATAACTTAAGAAATCCTGCTCTGAAGAAAGCGCCTCAGGTATGTCTGAGGACATAGAATAAAAGATCTAGATCTACTAGTGAAAAATTGGTTGATTGATGTTTAAACCCATTCCGACATAATGATGCTTTTTGACATCCCGCAAGATAAAGGCTTTGGAAAACATTGTGGAAAATGAAGAAATTGCTTGTGACAAGCAATTTCTACATTTTCCACAATATTTTCTTCAAGGAAACACCAAATAAACATAAAATGTAGTTGCCTTGAAATTATTATCTGCAATGCCGGTATCTTTGAATTTAGACCAGTCTAAACTTCCGTCTGGTAATGGGTTGACTTCAAATTAAGCAATTTCTTCAATTTCATTCCTAGAGACTGGTGCATATAACCATTGTTTCTGTTATTTTTGGCAACAATACAAAAACCTCTAGGTCAACAAAGTCCAGTCATAGCCACTAGCTGCTCATCCCAACTGCATTGCCAATTATTCCATTAGTGAGAGACAAACGACTTGTCCAACATTATGTTTTAGCCTAATCCGAGTTTTCTCGGATGAAATTCGCTGTTTGATATGTTGATGTTGCTCATTTACATCAGAGCGCACAGCCGTTCAAAAACAATGGAAAGTTCGACACAATTTCTAGCGCTATGTTCACCGTCCGATCTTAAATGATATCCTTAAAATGCCTTTTGATACTGATCAATGAACCATTTATTGCCATGCCTGGTGAAAAATTTAAGACCAAAATGTATTTCTAAAAGGTTTATAGGCAATGTTTTGAAACAACCCTCACCTGAACAGCCATTGATGACAATGACCTATTTTCTGTTGTTTTTGAATGGTAGTGCGCTATGATGTAAATGAGCAACATCAACATATCAAAGAGCGAATTTCATCAGAGAAAACTCGGATTACTTTTGGCCATACAAGGATTCAAGCCTACATCAAGCAAAATCCCAGAGTTCTCCGGCCTGACAGACTAAATTATCTGGCTTGAGGATGTCGCTTGATGAATGCCTAAACCCATTTATACAAGATGGGATTTTTTTATTTATTCTTTTTTATTGGTCCAAATTAAACTCTGTTGCAGATGATAATTTCAAGTGAACAAAATTTTGAAATTTCTAGTTTATTTTGGTAGAAAACATCATAGAAAATGCAGCTAACCATGCACTCCTGTCAGTTCTCTTACCAGTACTACTACAATATCCCTTCAGAACCTCTAGCTGCTCATACCATGTAGGTTTACAATTATCCCATTACCACACAATGACTCTTTTTGACTCCCCACAAAATAATTACCATGGAAAACATAGTGGAAAATGAAGAAATTGCTTATAACAAGCAATTTCTTCATTTCCCACAATGTTTTCCATCCAAAAAGACATAAAAATCAAAAATTCTATTCACTTGAAATTGTCGTCTGCAGCATCTTTCAATTTGGACCGCCCTAAAATTTTGTCGTTTGGTAATGGGTTATCCACACAAGAAGACAAGTGGCGGATCCAGAGGGGGTTCGGGGGTTCAAACAACCCCCTCTGTAGCCAGATTATTTCATTTTCATGCAGAAATTCTGTCACAATTGTGTAATACTAGGTCGTTGTCCGAGATCAAACCCTGAGTCCCTTTATTAAGAATTTGCTGAACTACCAACTGCGCAATGGCCACAGTCATCTCTTACAGGATAAGTTTGTGAAAACATTGAAGCAAAATAATGATGATCATTATCGTTTCAGAAGAACATGCTGATAATCAGCATTTCCCCTTTTCCCTAAACATTTTCAGTGCTAAAGTTTCTACAAAGGTCTTTTTCATTTATGTCTATTTTGTTGTTTGTGGCAGCTTTCAAATTGGAGCAGTATAAATTAGTCAATTGGGAATGGGTTAATACCACACTTTAGCCCTTTCCCAAACAACCAAACTTAGGGTAGCTCAATTTGAAAACTGATGCAGACGACAAAACAGGTTGTTTTATGGATAGCATTTGAGTAAAATATAGCTCAGAAAATATTGAGGCAAAAGGAGAAACTACTGATTATCAGCAGTTTCTTCTTTTGCCGCAATGTTTCAAGGGTAGATCTAGGCGTGGGGTCAGGGGGTCATGACCCCTCTGGAATTGGCCGAAAATTGAATTTTGACTATATAACTTCTTATTAAATGCCATCATTTGGGCTTTGACCCCCCCCTGGAAAAAACCCTGGATCCGCCCTTGTGTTTTCCCAAGTCTATTTTTATAGGGAAATTAAAACCAGGTCTGGTTTGGGAAAGGGTTAAAATTAATACAGGGTATAGAATAAACACAAGACAAAAGTGAGCTCATTCCAGTACTTTAATTCTGCACCCTTCAACACAATATATTTAGCCAAAAATAGCATATCTAACAACACTACAATTTTTTTTAAAAACTAACTAAGGTCATTTATGAAAATAGTTACCAAAATAAGATATGTATAATATTGTGCATTCAAGTACATTTCAAAGGGTTAAATTTAATTTGCAAATACACACAGATTTACAAGTAAAATATGCATTTACAACATGTTTACACTTTACCTTGATTTATCCATAAAACGTAAAATACAACATTTCTTTTTAAGAATTAAATTGCTGCAATAAGTTTACCAACAATTTTTTAAAAGTGTTAACACAAGATTGAATCTGTAAAAAGGCCCTTATTGAACTTTAGACAAACATGGATCAAGATCAGTCTGTACATATACACTCTGATCAAGATCCATTCTCTTCTCCAAATAGTTTTTTTTATTACTGTGACTAGCAGCAACTCTTGAAGAGCAGAATGGATTCTGATCAGACTGTTTTTGTCCATAGACAGATCAAGAAACATTGCAGTCTCAAATGTTATAAAGGCCATATTTCAGAATCTGTTTCAATTACTTTTTAGCCCATTCCCTAATGGCAAATCTTACACTGGTCTAAGTTCAAAAATGTTAAAGACAACAATTTCAGTTGAATGAAATTTCACATTTTTGGTCTTTTGGCATAGAAAAAATTGTGGAAAATGAAAAAAATGCTAGTCACAAGCAATTTATTCTTATGACACAATCTTTTCTGAAGCCACCATCTTGAGTGGATGTCAAAAAGGGCCAACAGGACTGGGTTAAAAGTAATAGATAAACAAGTCTCATTTATATACCACTGATGTGCGAGATTTCCAGAAACAGTTCAAAAACTATTAATACACACAAAACTATTTCATCTAAATAATGTAGATTATTTTATTATGGGAACTAAAAATAAAACAAAACTAAACAACAAATATCAAATATCACAGACTGAAATTGAGATGAAAAACAGAATTTTTAGTTCTGAAAAAGCAAGAAATTCTAAACACCTATCCATACATTCAAGAGTTTTTACACCCCCAAAAAACTTGAAAACAGTATAGTAAGAGAAAATGTTGATGGCCCTCAGTAGCTCTGATACCACAAACAAGAGTGCCATCGTCACAATATACGCCGCCACTTATAAAACTTGAGACAAAAAAATGACATTGACAAGGATTTATAAATATTCACTGAAAAACCTTTAAAAAATTGTGTTCACAAAAAGGTTTTTATAAATATCCAGTGAAAAACCTGGGAGGAATTGCATTCACGAGGCTGAAATATCATTAAGCCCCAGAGACTAAGATTGAAGGGGGCATAATTCTGGCAAAAATCAATGAACCATGAAATCCTTCCTTCATGCACATCTACCAATTGAGGTGGTAACATCCACCAAGTTTCATTAAGATCCAGCCAGAAACTTAGGAGGAGTTGTGTTGACAAGCCTGCAATTTCAATAAGCCCCAGAGACTAAGTTTTTAAGGGGCATAACTCAGGCAAAAATCAACGAACCATAGATTCCTTCCTTCATGCACATCTACCAATTGAGGTGATAACATTGACCAAGTTTCATTAAGATCCAGTCAGAAACTTAGGAGGAGTTGTGTTGACAAGCCTGCAATTTCAATAAGCCCCAGAGACTTAAGTTTTTAAGGGGCGTAACTCAGGCAAAAATCGACGAACCATAAAATCCTTCCTTCATGCACATCTACCAATTGAGGTGATATCATTGACCAAGTTTCAAGAAGATCCAGGCAGAAACTTAGGAGGAGTTGCGTTGACAAGCCTGCAATTTCAATAAGCCCCAGAGACTAAGTTTTTAAGGGGCGTAACTCAGACAAAAATCGACGAACCATAAAATCCTTCCTTCATGCACATCTACCAATTGAGGTGATAACATTGACCAAGTTTCAAGAAGATCCAGCCAGAAACTTAGGAGGAGTTGCGTTGACAAGCCTGCAATTTCAATAAGCCCCAGAGACTAAGTTTTTAAGGGGCGTAACTCAGGCAAAAATCGACGAACCATAAAATCCTTCCTTCATGCACATCTACCAATTGAGGTGATAACATTGACCAAGTTTCAAGAAGATCCAGCCAGAAACTTAGGAGGAGTTGCGTTGACAAGGCTGCAATTTCAATAAGCCCCAGAGACTAAGTTTTTAAGGGGCATAACTCAGGCAAAAATCAACGAACCATAAAATCCTTCCTTCATGCACATCTACCAATTGAGGTGATAACATTGACCAAGTTTCAAGAAGATCCAGCCAGAAACTTAGGAGGAGTTGCGTTGACAAGAAAAGTGGACGTACGTACGGACGGACGGATGGATGGATGGACGGATGGACGGACGGATGGACGGACGGACGGACAGACGGAGAAGATGACGCCAATATACGTCCGCCTCCGGCGGCGTATAAAAATCTAATGATTCATTTTTTCATATCATACAACTTTCTGTGATAGAGGTATGCAAACAGGAAGAGATTTGAAACTGAGATTCAATATAAAAGCAGTTTTTAACATTTGCATTTAAAACTATGTGTTAGAAGAATTAAAGAACTAAATATAAAAACATAAAAGAAATAAATAAAAGAAATCAGACAAACTACAAAGGTAGTACCTGAGTCCATTCTGAGAACAACACATATCATCCTAGAAAAACTTGTCCAATGTGAAATTAAAGAAATATATTACATCATTTGTTGCTTCAAAAAATGTCATCACTACAGGTTGAACTAGAACTGTCGCAAAGCGGACGAATACCCCCCCACTAAAGCCTTGTCACTGAAAAAGTGCTATCGGTCAAAAGGTTCTTGACTTAGAGCATGGAAACGGATTTTAAACAAAGTCCAACTGTGACCTTGACCTTTGACCTTGGTGACCCCCAAAACGATAGGGCACCTCCTTGGGTCATGGCCAACAACTGTGTAAAGTTTCATGATCCTAGGTCAAACGGTTCTTGAGTTAGAACACAGAAAGGAAATTGTAAATTTTGACTACTTCCCGTAATATTGACTACTTCCCCCCCCCCCCCCCCATTAAAAAGTTCAAAGTGGCATAACTCTAAAACTAATGACTGGATCAAGATGAAAATTGCAGGTGCACAACTTCATATGATAGGAAACATCCTGGTAAAATTTCAGAAAGATTGGTCAAAAACTGTGGGAGGAGAAGAGGACACAAGATTATGTCCACAGACAGACGGACGGACAGACGGACGGACGGACAACCTGATTCCAGTATACCCCCCCATAACTTTGTTGTGGGGGGTATAATAAGCTGTAGTTATGGCCTTTCTTAATTCTAAAGATGATATTCACTAAATAGAGCTCGAGTGACATGAGCAAACAAGATGTGTTTGTGAAACACCAATGCCCCCGAAATTGCCATTTTTCTAAAATGTTAAGTTTTCGTAGAGTAAAGGGTTGATAAGGGTTAACAGATGACCTAGAGGAAGGTCAAACTGCATGGAACAGATAGATATCATTGAAAGGAAGTTACATACCAAATTCGAGCTTTGTATGTCAGATACTATTGGAGAAAAGGCCAATGTTAAGTTTTTGGACAGACAGACGGACGGACAGATGGACAGAGAGACAGACGGACACGAGTAAAACAATATGCCCCCAATCTCTCGATACAGGGGCATAAAAAAATGTGAAAAACAATGCAAATTCAAAATTGAAAATTTACAAAGCAATTCAATTTTGATCTTGGTAGGCAGCATAGAAAGATATCGGCTTTCATATACAGTCGACACTCGTTGTGTCGAAATCAGAGGGGTCGTCAAAATACCTCGACATATCCGGAGCTTGAGTCATCCGATTTTGTTCGGCTTCGAGATATTTGATATTTGACCGTTTTTGAAACGTATCAAGTACGAATACTATTGAAATATAGTAGGAAAAGGAAAGAAATTGCTCGTGTCAAGCAATTTCTATCCTTTTCCTACTATATTTCAATGGCTATATTCAGTTCGAAATTATTTTGTTTTGAAAAAATTATGTCAATAGATGAGGACTGGACCATATTTGAACTTCGACTTAAGAGAAAATTCGACTTATCCGATGTTGACACAACGAGTGCCGACTGTACAAGCAGTCTGGTCTTATTACCTATTGCCTCCAGGTTTTTATCTGATATCAACAAAATTAACTGTGTAAACCACAGGCATATTTTGTCTGCAACTTTTTTTTTTGAAATTTTGACAGTCTATATTTTGTTTTTGTTTTGGAAAGATTTGAAATGAGAGTTTATATAATATGGTTCCCTTATATAATTTTGACTTGAACACAAGTACACTAGGATGTATAAATGTTTATTTTATCATTCAGTCATCTCTCACTCTCACATAATTCATGCATCATCTTTATATTCACCAGTAGATAAATGTTGGAGACCTTTTCAGGTCTGTCTGATACTTACAGCACCTCTTATAAATTTAATTCTAATTTAATTCTTTGTTATCATTAGTACTTGCATTTCAAGCTTACACATAAAACATATAGGTACAAACAAAAATAAGCAAGTGCCTGGAAAAAGAGCCCTTAAATAATAACAACATGGATCCAGACCAGCCTGTGAAAAAGTGCATTCAGGTTAGTTAATGCTGTCTTAGAGTTGTCAAAGGTTATGAAGACACTATAAGATAATATCTTTGGTTCTAGACAGACTGTTTGTATGTGCAGGCTGATCAGGATCCATGTTGGTCCAAAATACCATAAAGGCACTTTTAGCTCAAGATCCAAGCTCATATATCTTTACAAGAACATGCAACACATTGTCATTTATCAGTCAAAATATCACCAGGATAAATTTTGGACGGAATCAAGTCAGTCAGTGCAACAGATAAGAGGGGATAATTGCGTTTTAAAAGCGTTATTTAAAATCCAAACACTATGATGTGGTCAAGATGATTCAATTGTGTACGCAAAGATTAATTTATGAATATTGAATAATATACATTTTGAAAGGCAAATACTCCCTCTTATCTGTTTCTCATAGTCTATATACAATTATACATTGTAGTTGGTCCACATACTTGCTGATCATTTATCTTCCAAAGACAATGGGCTGGGGTGGAGAGGTAGAAAGAGACAATCTGAAGCAAAATGGCTTTTGAGACCACCCTGAAAGCAGATTCAAACCTCGTCTGCATGGAATTTCATTAGTTACTGAAGGTAATGAAAAAGATATGAAGGAAAAGTATGGATCTGGACCAGACTGCATGTTTGCAAAGGCTGATCCAGATTCATGGTGACCTTAAATAACATAAGGGCAATTTTCCCTAACCCTAGTCAAAAGTAAAAGTCAGACTTTAACATTCATTCTAATGCTTTACTGCATAATCCAAAGTGTAAAACATCTCTTTGGAAGATAAAATGGCCAGCTCAGTATAAACAGTGTGTTTAATTAGCTACAATTATAATGTTTCATTAGCGTGAGGCTATTCCATCTTTCCCCCAGAATTCTTCCTTCCTTTTCCTTGCTCGATCTAGCGTGACAGAAGCGACAGAGCAGCTGGAGGCAATGGACTGCATGGATACTGACAAAACATCGTCATCAGCATCAATTCTTGGCACAGGAAGACCTGGAACAGAAATTGGAAGTGTAAACATGAATTAATCAATCCAGATAATATTTGACAAAATCTAGACAAAATCTAAACAGATATCAATAAGTTCTAATGAAACATTGATCTTCAAGTGCAACTAGAACTTGAAAAGATTATCATTTGGAGTTCACAACTAAACTAGACAGTAGCCTATTCATGATGACATAATCATTAATACATACATGTAAGGAACACGCATAAAAAGTTCAAACAAAACAAGGAAAGAAACTAAACATTTTGCTTACAGGCACATTGCACTAGCAAGTTCAAGAAATATTTCTTTTTCAAATTAGTAGCTAAAACTAAACGGACACGATTTAAAAACGCAAAATAGTACTTTTACAAATGGTATCTCCTGCATCTTACAAAACCGATGTATAGCCATGTAAAATTGTAAATGTTACAATTGTTAACATAACAGGACAGAAAATGACCTATAAAGCCACGAATAATGCCTGAATGGACGTCAGATTATGCCAAAATGCACGTTGTGTCGAGAGCCTGGCATTGAACATCGACGACAGCGAACCCAGTGTTTTCACAGGCGATTTATCACCATGTCCCGATGTATAGGCCGCCCGCGATTACCAACCATAGAATTTGATGTAGACTGAGCCGTCACAAATCTGTTGCGTTAGTGACGTTGACGTATACAATTATGTTGACGTGCAGTTGTTACACGCAGCTGATCGGGACGTGGGTGGTCTGTAAATCTTCCTGTGTCGTTTACATGTCTCATAAACCTTGGAAACGTCGATTTGGCTACATTAAAGCGTCTAGCTACCTTCATTTGCAAAACACGGCAAATCAAAAGCCAAAAAACTCGGTTCCTTTTTCGCAAAGTAAGCCTCAGCATTTTATACACAATTTTCTTTCGTTGTTCTCGTATGTTTTCAATAAGTAAATCAAAGTGGCAATTTGTACACAAAAAATCTTAGTGATTTAACATGTGGTCTGAATGCACGAGACGCACGAGCATTTAGTGACGGGCGGTTCAGATGTCCGGATAGTTTACAGAAAACACGACAAAATTGCTGGGGCGTGAAGCGTATACGTTGTCTCATACATGTCCCCAAATATGGTGCCGATCGAGGCAATAGGAAAGGAATGGTTAATGAAAACGTGTTTTGCGTTTTTAAATCGTGTCAGTTTATATACCTGCTCTAAGACAATGCAGATGCAGATAATGTGCTCTTAAATGGGCCCGTGCTAGGTTTTTCAGGGATCAAAACAACATGAGTAGTCAGAATTTGCATTGTTGTGTGGTGCATTGCATTATCTACAGCCAAAAAAAAAAAGGCATTTTAGCGCTGATACGAAGTTTTTCACTATCTGTCATGGTCCAATGTTTCTTGAATATATTTTTAATCTTCGAAAACCTAGCAGGGATCCCTTTAACATGTGATTCAAACATACCATATTGTTATAACAAATATTTTTTCAATTCAAAGCAATAGCAAGCCTTGAAAGTTAAAGGTGGAATTACGATTTTTTACCTTTTCCAAAAATTACGCCATACTTAACTTTCTTCCATGTATACAAAACTTGCTCTTGAATGTCCTAATAGAAATAGCTTCAGTAAGAGGGAAATACTATTAACCAGATATTTTTCTTTTGCCTTAACATTTTCTGTCCCATAATTAACAGAAATCCCATCTTTATCAAAAGCCACTGTGTTCTCCCCAGCAGCTTTAAAATTGGAACAGATTAAATTTAAGCCGTTAGGAAAAGGCTTTAACATTTTGCTACACAAGTAACAAGTGAAGCATGTTAGCATGTAGACAAGTTAGATTCAGGTTAAGTTCTAGCTAATATAAGTCCTACCGCCGTCTATAGTCCATGATATATCATGTTTACCTCCGACTTTAGTCTTGTTGTATGTCTCACCAAAACCCTCACCAATAGTGTCCAAACCACCTGTAACAAATGTATTAAAAATATACTGCTAATGGAGTGAAATATTCAGTATTGTCATATGGGGACTTTCAGGTAAACCTTTTTGTATGGAGATGATTATATCAAGCATGATTTGTAAGATTTGTAAGGATAATATTGGTTTTTTACACTAGTGAAGGCATTTTTGCAATTCAAAATCTTTTCAATTTGTATGTTCATTAGTATAACAATAATCATAATATTGATAGGAGTGCTATGTCTTGAAACCCAAAATTCTTTTATTTTCATGTTATTTTTTCTAACTGAAAAATAAAGATCCAGAAGAAACAATATTATCTGGCTGTTTACATAAAGCTAATAAATAACACATAAAACCTACCTGGTCTGTCCCGGTTGCCTCTGAGCGGTGTATGTACATATTGTGTAGGTAATGGTCTATCTACGGAGGCGTCATCGTCCCGTAAAGTGTGTGTATCTCGCGTCAGCAACCCAAATGTGGGGGCGGGAGTTATATTACCTCTGTCTACTGTATATGTCTGTGAAACAACATATTTACAAATAGTTTACAAAGACCACAATTTTGGTGTTATCTATTTATATTTCTTAAGTTTCCACAAAGTTTCTCTTAGTGACTGACTAATGACATTTTTTCTTCACTGCATTCAAACAATTTACTTTTAATACTTTGATTATTCCAAGTGAAAAAAAATAAAAAAAAATACTTCATTACTTTCCATAAATATAATGAAAGTGCTTTGATGTAAGACTAAGAAGTATCTATATACAGTGGTATGGTATCTATATACAATATACTCATAGAAAATGTTTACACTATCTAAATTGAGTAACAACAAATTAAAAGAAAGTGCCTAATTACAGATAAGGGCAAGGGTATGTAATTTTGTTCCAGACAAGTCCTCATAACAAATATTTGAGCCGGGATCTGGAAAAATGTCACTTAAAACATTTTTAAAATTTGAGTTTCAAGATCAGCCTGTTGTCAAATACAGTCCAATATGCATCCATGCTGCTCTCTTTAATTCACTAAAGGTCACAAAGAAGCTATTAGAGAACAATGTGGATCCTGATCAGACTGTGTGTATGCACAGGCTGATCTGGATCTATGTTGGGCTCAAAAGCCTTAACGGACGTTTTTCAAGATCCTGGCTCATTTGTACCCACCTTTTGTCCAGCAAGTGGTCTGTAAGCTGGTTTTTCTTCAACTTGTTCTTCTTCTTCCATAGTCGCTGTCAAAATAGAACAATAGTAAACAGTTATCATACCACACTGATAGGTTTTTACATGTCAAAGAGGAAACTACTGAAATCCATGAAGATATTGTAAAATGCCTTGAATTTCCCATTTCCTGACTCAAATTCTATAGAGTTGACCTGTCATCTGCAAGAAGATTGACTTTGCACATTTTTAAAATATACTATCAGACAATGGATTCACCCTTTATAAAATCATCTAGTTTCCAACAAAACAAGAGCCTTAATAGACAAGTTATGCTCCTCGAATAAGTGTTTGTCACTAATTTCTACATTAAAGCCCGTTTTCCATGACGCAGCCTCAAATCGAGAAACGGAGAAAAATATCTATAGGAAATATTCCAGTGAGTTAACAAGTAAAGTTTCATTGAATTTGGTCAAAGGGTTGTTGAGATCTGGCTGATGGACAGAAGATGGACATTGAGTGACCACAATAGCTAAAGATTTAGCATAATAATGCTAGATAGTATAAGTTAGTACATTGTATAAGTGCCCCTTATTCTATATCCAACTACAAATTCTCAAAAGAACCCCTACCTATAGATCCATTATCGGAGAAGTCAGCCATTTTGTGTCCAGCACTCTTCTGTTGTGGAGGTGAACTCAGTAAAGCTCCTCCCACACAGGGCGTGGTCCGGTCTAAATGGTGACGCCTCTTCTGTTTACCATCCTTCTTGATCTGGTCCCGTAGTTTAGGTGTGGTCAGACGACCTTCAGTGGGAGTTAGCGCAGCTTCTGAATCCCTGGGTCTGTTAAAGAAGGATAGTAAAATTAAACATGGAAAATCACACAGACATTTTTAATATCTTTAGATTACTTGGGATTTGAAGTAGGATATATAACATGGACCAATACAATAATCTCTTTTTGACAAAGATATTTTGGCCAAAATAAGGGAAATTTCATTGGCAAAGATTTGCACCAACACCTTGACATAAACAAGAGCGGACAATGCTCCCCGATTAAGGCATTGTCACAATAAATGTATGCCATGCAGAGCCAAGATTAAGCAAACAAACGTTAAGCCCCCTTTTTCCATGACATACTTTTTATACGCAAATTTCAAGTAGTTTATTGTCAAGGGCATCTGATTTGCTACTCAAATATGAAATGTCATCAAATTCTGACCATTAGACTATGAGAAATTAGAGAAAAAGTGTATTTGACCTTAAGTCCCCTTTTCCCATGACGAGGCCTCAAATCCAAAAACTGGGAAAAGTACATCGGCATTATGTCATAGGGAGTTCACATGGTAAGTTTCATTTGATTTGGCCCAAGGGTTATAGAGAAATCGCTTCGGACGGACGGACGGACGGATGGACGGACGGAATGACGGAATGACGGACGGACGGACAGACGAAGCGGCGACTATATGCTCTCCCTTCGGGGAGCATAAAAATTCCCTGAACTGTTTTTCATATTTTACAAGATAATAACGTTTTATCAGTATCTTCCTGGTCACCAGTATTTCCTTCATTTTCCTCTGTGTTTAACCCAATACCAGAATTAGCAGTTACCAAAATTTTAGACTTGTATTAATTCAAAGATGTTGACAATTTCCAGTGAATTAAATTTTACACTTCTCAGTCTTTATTGGAAGAAAACATAGTGGGAAATGAAGAAATCGCTTGTCACAAGCAATTTCTTCATTTACCACAATATTTTCCAATGCTTTTATCTTGTGGGCGTCAAAAAGCATCATTGTCATATGTAGTAAAGGGTAATAGGCTTCCATTTTTGTTAGCATCAAATAAGGATTTGTCCGGAAAGTATTAACTATAACCTACGTTTCATCTGTATCATCCTGGTCGGCCCATGCTTGTCGTTTCACCGGTGGTACATCATCCTCATCTGTCATACTCTCTACCTTCTGGTCATCCTCCGACGCTATTGTGGCCGCTGTAGAGTAACCTCCGTTGTACTGCTTCTGCTTCTCCTGTCTAAATAGAGAACAAAAGGAAAACACAATAAAACTACTGGACATACATGTATATCATATATTACTCTTTCTGGTCATCCTAGGACGCTATTGTAGCCGCTGTAGTGTAACCTCCCATGCACTGCTTTTCTTGTCTTTCTTCTCTGGAGATCAAGAAGTTATCAAGAATTGCGTATATAAGTGATATTTGAATATATAGTTAGACATGCTAGACAAGATTAATGCATAAATGTACCAGCAATACTGATATTTGTGGTGGTGTCTATTTAAGGTTTACAGACCCTGAAAAAATCACCACTTTCTAGCCACACGAAATGCAACAAATTACACACACCTGTAAATACACATCACATTAGTTGATTCACCATGCTGGATTTCAAAATTATGCTTCAAGGAGAATATAATTTACAAATATTATTTTAATCTACATTTATATGCAAGGGAGGTAATTTTAAACATTTTTGTCAAATATTTCCATAAGTATGCATTAAATTGATTAATTCAAAATTCTAAACCGTACAAAATGCTTATGTTTGTATTTGGAATGGAAATGTAACACAGTTTAGGAGTTATTTGCACTTTTCAAATTTCTCCTCTGGCTCTTTGGTGCTTTTGAGGGGTTGGATACCTTAAATAACTCTTATCTAAAGGTTCCAAGTTACTGTAATATTATTGCAATTTCATGTTTATTTACAAAAAATATAAATAAAAGTAGTTTTTTTAATTCTTTATTTTTTTCTTTTTCTCAAGTTAGCGTTCATTTGCATTTCTATTGTTTTCCACTCATATAAATGAATAATTAAGGTTGCTCTGCTTTTAAACTTATCTATAAAAACATTCCATTACAGTATATTCCTTTTTACCTGTTTTTATGAGCAGCCAGGCCAGACTCTAGAGACAGAGCTGACAGATTACTTCTAGCACTCAGAGTGGACGCGTCCCAGAGATCTGTTTGTTTGGCCATCAACTGTACCAGATGTTCTCGTGAGAAATGTGTTCCCTCTGCACGCTTTCTGTACTCCCCAGCTTTACGACGTAACTCAATCACTTCAGCAAACCAGTTAGCTAGACAAGAGCCAGCAGCAGTATCATCAGCCTTAAAACAATTACAATTTTAAACCTGTCCAAAATGGCAAAAACATGGACTTATCTATAATCAAAGGTGCCGCAGATGACAAAATGAATGGCCATAAAGGAAGGAATTTGTACGGTACAGCACAGAAAATATTGAGGCTAAACAACAGCATCTAATTCAAATGAAATATCATTATCCCATTTCTGTAGCTTTTAAATCTCCATATCATTAATGCATCTAAATTATTCCACTTCAATAAGTGGTGATAAAACTTACTTTAATTTTGACTTGAGGTAAATCAGCAACATGCCATGATGTACATATCAATCAAATCTGGTGGAAGATTTAGTAAGATTTGTATGGGTATGGTTTAATATATGTAGATAATTTCATTTCAATGAGTGATGATAAAACTTACTTTAATTTTGACCTGAGGTGGGTCAGCACCATGCCATGATCCGCGCACATAATCAAATCTGGTGGGAGATTTATAGTTAGACTTGTATTCACTCTGAAACTGTCTGTAAATACATACACAAAGACAGTCGTTAAATAAATAAACACATTGATTTTCATTGTACAGAGTTACACATTGAATTAGCATGAACAAATGTTTGAAATATATACCCCTTCCAAAACGACCCCTTTTATCAGATTTTCTATTCTAAAACTTACATATTTTCAATATCCAATACCTTCTGTTGCTGCAACAGCTTCATATTAGAAACAGTCTAAAACATTGCCATATTTAATCATCAATGAAACAATTATAATGAAATTCCTTGCTATGATCAATATAAGACTGGACAGAAGCATTTATGCGAATACATATACCGTTATTTAGCATTTTCTTACTTAAAAATTTCCTATTATGGTTCAAATTGATTCTGATGTATGCAACAACTTTGGATTTGGATGGAAAAGGTTTATGATCATTGTTGAAATGTAGGCCAAGCAAAAGTTGATTGATTGATTGAATTAATTGATTCTGATGTATGCAACAACTTTGGATTTGGATGGAAAAGGTTTATGATCATTGTTGAAATGTAGGCCAAGCAAAAGTTGATTGATTGATTGAATTGGGTTTAGCAAAATGTTTGATAACTTTCCAGTTACGCTGCATTGGCTGGTGCAACCAACCATGTGTTACTAGCCATCAGCAGCTCATCCCACACAGATAAATCATAAACATCTGATGGTAAGAGAAAAGTAACTCTGGTCAGATGTATTGAAAGAGCTGGGATTGGAACCCATCCTATATTAACACATTACCACACTGCAAAATTTAAAAACTTGTCAAAATCAAAATATGTTGTAGACGACAATTTCAAGTGAAATAAATATTAAATCATTTTGGTCTTTCTGGATGAAAAAATTAAATTGCTTGTCATAAGCAATTTATTCATTTTCCATCATGTTTTCCTAGGCCTTTATCTTGTGGGGGTCAAAAGACGTCATTACGTGGGATTGGTTAAATTAACTCTGACATTACAGACTGAATCATCTTGATTTGGCCAGAAGGAAAGTGCAATTTAAGTCCCTTTTTAGGTAAACTATATGGACTGGTATGGTATCCAAAGATGTATTCATAATTACCTCTGTTTCTTTCTAGGCACAACTGGAGCAGGTTCAGCTGGTTTCTGGTCTGACTCGAGTGTGAGTCTCTTGTTGTTGGGAGCTATCACAGGCTTGGAACCAGCCGTGGGAATTTCAGCAGGGGATAAACCTGGAAGAACAAATATTTTGGGGTTTTCATCAATCAAGTTATTATTCATTATGTGCAAGTAAGACCTCATGACCAGCAGAAAATTAACGAAATGAAATCAATTGTATCAATGGCCCACTTTTTCAACTTTTAAAATTGATGCAAAGTGTTGCAAAGGATGAAAAAATTTTTACATACGGTTACAAAATTTGAAATTCCAGTATTTAAAAGCCTTAAATCAAATTACCTTCCATGCTCTTACTCCTAGGCAGCTGGTTCCTCTTACTCTGTACGGGCTCTGATTTATCCTCTTTAGGAACGGGTACCAGTGGGAATTGTTTAAACTGTTTCTGGTACTCAGACACTTTTGGTATCACATCCTTCTTGGGTGGAGACAGGGTGGGCACGCTGTTATATACAACCTGATCGAAAATAAACACACTTCCTGTATTAGTTCCCCATGCCATAGAAACATAATTTCAGATGATTTGATTAATTGAATGAGGTTTAACACCACCTTTAAGTGCTATGGTCACATTGCCATAGCTTGAGCACCTAACCATTGATTTCTGGTATTTTTCTAATCAGTACTATCTCTCTCACTTTATAATTCACACACATTGGTGAGAAACAAATAAACAGACAATATTGGTTTGAAACCCACAACTCCTGAATTAATAGATTCCAACATTACTGACTGAGCTATTTGGGATTGTCTCAGATGGTTAGAATTGAAATCTGCAGCAGAAGACAAGTATATGAAAGCACAAGATATTTTAGTAGAAACGCAAATGCACCTAAAACTGCTATTTTTCCATAGAATGACTTTGCTAATTATTTACTTTGACATTGGTAACTGGTGTACTCATGAGATATACAAACTTACAATAATCAAACAAGTGAGAAATTGTATATTATGCAAACAGACAAACAAATGGACAGATAGACTGACATACAAAGGCAAAACAATATTACTCTTATATTTCTAAACAGCACATAAAAAGGGTTCATTCCATATCCAATTTTAAAGAAACTATCTTTGGTACATGTATAAGGTTATATGAAAGTGTTTTAAATGTTTTGATAAAAATTAGTAAGTTCAAAGTTTTAAAAGATGTAATGTTAAGCTCAATGTTTACAGTTAAAAGCGACCATAAAGAATGTTTGATGACATCAAAGATGTGTATTTATGAAAGGAAGTTACAAACAAGGCCCAAAATAACTTTTTTAAATGATCATAATATTTATGGAAAAAAAGTTTTATTTGGTCTAATTTTAATAATAAAAGATAAAGAAATACTGTTACTGGGTGTGTAAATGATTAACACTACAAATTTAACTCTTAGTTTCATCCAAAGTCTCTTATGAATGAATTAACCCTTTTCCAAACAGCAAAATTTTTGGGTAATCTAATTTGAATGTGGCTGAAAATGACAAAAAAAGATGATGATAAAGAAACGATTTGTATTCAATACAGTAAAGAAAATGTTGTGACAAAAGGAGAAAATGCTGAACATCATCAGTGTTTTCTTTTTTTTTTTCCTCAATAGTTTCCCAAATCTTTTCTCTCAGGGACATCAAAACCAAGTCTTGTTTGGAAGAGGTCTATCCAGTCTGGGCAAAATTTGAATGCTAACTCTTATTAAAATTAAAGAATAATAGATAGCTTGACAAATCAAGAACATGCAATTCTAGATTATAAATGTGTAACTAACAAGAGCTTCTCAATGTGGCACATGGGCTTGTCTGCACAATTCAACAGTTATTCAAGAACAGATAACTTAAGAATGACACATTATCTGAATTTCAAAAGTGGCATGAACAGCTGAACATCACTTGGATTCATTTTGAGAAGTTTGATTTAATTCCTAATGAAACTAGGATTTTCACATACAAGTAGCTAACAATGGACAGAAAGACGGACTACCAGGATCATGATATAATGCGACCCTTCAGGCATACAAGAATTCTACAATATTTACTGAAAAAGATTCTATATGATACACTTTTGGGTATCAATAAGAAAGTTTATGTGCTTTATCAGAAGATTCAAGACAACAATTAAGATTTAAAGCCTCAAATATGAATACTATAACGGTAGTTGAAACTTTTAAAAGGGGAAGAAGAAATATTCTAGCAACAAGTATTAACCCTTTTCCAGCAACAAAGTTAAGACCTGTCCAAATTGAAATGTTTAACAGAAGACGAAGATGATATCATCAAATCTTAGATAGGGTGGTAAATTTAACTAGCTTTAAAAATTTTGATTGGTAAAAGAACAAAGATTGATTTACAATGTACTGGGTAGTAATAGGGACATAAACAGAAAGTTGGAGTACAAAGGATAATTGTATAAATCTACATAACTACATGTATATAGGTTTAACATACTAAAATTACTGACTATGTTCTAATATACCTGTTCTGTGCCTAATTTCTGCAGAAATAAGTAAAGTTGATATAGAAAGTTGTCTCTTTTTCAGGGGTTGATATTCAAAATAGATGATATATGATTATATATATCATTTTATAACAAGACACCAAAGAAATAGATAAACGATGTGGAGGTCTGTATTGCCTTTTATTCAAAATGCTTAAAAGCTTTTACAAAATAATGAATGCAGAACATAGAAATATTCAATGACACTGATTATTATGTAATAAACTTCTAAAATTCTCTGTAAGAAAAGAAAAATTTCCTAAACCCATTTTTGTGCTATGATAATGTAACCAAAACAAATACATGTAGTACCATGACATCTTTAGATGAAAATCTTTATTGGTCTAGGCTTCTAAATTCTTTTGGTTTGCTTAAAAATAACTGAAGAGTAATTTCGCAACATTACAAAATGATATCTCTAATATTGAAACAGTACTTTATCCCATATAACTCAAATATGTTGCAGATGACAATTTCAGGTGAATTATTTTTTTCATTTTTCAGACTTTCTGGGTAGAAAAAATTATAGGAATTATAGGAAATGCAATTTCTTTATTTTCTACATTTTCAAAAAAGCCTTTTCTGTGCGGTCGTCAAAAGCATCATTATGTGGGAATGAGTTGAGTATTGTAGCCACACATAATTACAGTAATAAGAAACACCAACCTGTTCAGCTTTAAGCAGTGGTGAAGCTGGCAGTCCTGCCTTCCATGCAAACTGTTTCTGGTACTCAGATACCTTCTTTGTGGGTCGCGGTGGAGCAATACCAGTCTTGTACTTTAGGGCATAGTCAGCCTGTAACATTGAAATAAACAAACAACTCATATTCTGTAGCACGGAGGAAAAGATCATACAGATATATACCAAGTCCTAGCAAAATGTGTCTGTGAAACATGAATGTAAGCGAAATGGCCAATTGATGTTAAGTTTTCAGACAGACAGACAATGTGCCCCCGATCTCTTGACACCAGGGCATAATAGAGGAGAGAGAGATAAACAAACATCAAGCTACATGTTTACTTACCGGTGCCTCAGCAGCTGAGTCTGTAATGCCCTTCTCCATGTTAGTCTGTACAAAATGATTCATGTCATCAATCTTCTTAGCCTTCATCTATCCCTCAACTAAGTCATGCCCAGTCAAGGTTAAAGGGAGAGTGAGACACAAACAAACATCAAGCAACATGTTACTTACTGGTGCCTCAGCAGCAGAGTCAGCGATGCCTTTCTCCATGTTAGTCTGTACAAACTCATTCATGTTGCCTATCTTCTTGGCCTTCATGGAATCCTTGACTGGGTCACCCATATCTAGGTTCTTGTTCTGTAATGGATAATTTTTAGATATATTCCTGGAATATTCATGCTATAAATCGTCACTTTTCTGCAAAGTCCTCGTAACTGCAGCTTAAATCAAGCTGCAGTTACGAGGTTTTCGAAGAAAAGCGACGAAATGTTGGAAATGAAGGAATACTGATAGAGATTATGTAGCTCATCTGAATCTTTAAGCACATGTAAATTATCATGTTGAATATAATCATTAGATATTAAAAAGACTATCAATCAAATAGATTCTCCTTTATCTAGCATACAGACATCATTCAGAACATGGATATTTCAGACTCTTGATAATGAATAACAATGTACATGTAACAGTTATTCATTTCTGTAACATACATTGCTCTTCGAATCAACAAATCATATGGCATGATACTGCAATGTATGTGTAATAGAAGTATAATGAAGTAAATAATATACACACTACATGACATTCTACTCTAAAACAAGAGCTGTCACTGTAAGATGACAATGCCCCCGACACCGCTTTGATTTTAAATTATGGCCAATCTATGTATGTGCCTACAGAAAGGTAATGTACCAAGGAATGTTGTGGTAAAGTATGAAGCGAATATGTTAAGTAATAAGGAAGTTATGGCCAATGTTAAAGTTTTTGGACGGAATGACGGACGGACAGACAGACAGACAGACAGACAGACAGACAGACGGACAGACGGACAAGTCAAATTTATGATGCCTCCCTATCGGGGGCATAAAAAAAAACCCCTTTTAATTAAAAGAAGACATTAAGGCAAAAGAAGAATATGCTGATAACCAGATTTTTCTCGTTTTGCTTTAATATTTTAATTCCTATCTTGTGAATGATTACAATTTTATACAACATCTATTTTGTTGTCTGCCACAACGTTTACATAGAAACATTTAATTCAATCTGCTGTTTGGGAAAGCATCAATAGAACAAGAGTGGTCAGTGGTTGGCAGCGCCTAACTATATTTGGTGCTGGAATGTAAAAGCAAATGTCTACATTAGACAAAATTGTCCGATTGATTGAGTGGGGTTTAACACCTCTTTAACCCTTTCCCAAACGACAAAATTTTAGGGTGATCCAATTTGAATTTTGCTGCAGACAACAAAAATGATAATGATACAGACATGCTTTGTGTAAAATATGGTACAGAAAATATTGAGACAAAAGGAGAAACTGCTGGTTATCAGCAGTTTCTTCTTTTGTTTCAATGTTTTCCCAAGCATTTTCTATTAGTGACGTCAAAACCAGGTCTTGTTTGGGAAAGGGTTAAGGTGGCTGGAGCACCTAACTATGGATTCCTGTTGTTTTACATACCAGTACTACCACAACATCCTTGCCGAGTCTCCGGCCGCTCGCCCACATAGGTCAACAATCATCAAACCTATGGTGGGAGATAATTGTCAGAAAGATGTCTGCCATGGTCAGGGATCAAACCCGAGACCTCATGAGTGAGAATCTGATGAACTACCAATAGTGCCAGGGCAAAAAAATTATCAGATGACTAGGACATTGGTTTCTGTAGATGTGCAAGAAAGTAATCTATCATTCTGTCATATAGCAGTATTGTATCTTATTTAGGTTTGAAATAATAGGCAATAATAACTTCAACCCTTTCCCAAATAATACCTGGTTGGGAAAACGTTGAGGCAAAAGTAGAAAATGCATTTAATCAGCCTTTTATCCTTGTGCCCAAATGTTTTCTATGCCATATCATTCACTGACTTTACATTTAGCCATATCATTCACTGACTTTACATTTAGGAACATAATTTTGTCGTCAACCAAGATTTCAAATAGGAGTACTCTAAAGTTTCGTCGTTTGGGAAAGCGTTAAGCAAGGCTATCTTAGTCTAAGTGAAAATTCCACTAAAATACCTGTCGCAATGATGAACCTTTGTCTAGAGGCTGATATTATGGTTGAAGAATCAAGTGGAAAGTTTGAAAGCAATTAAAGCTCTAGCAGAAACAAAGTTATGACAGATACTATGACAGTTGCACATAAAAACTTGACCAAGAATTGGTAAGTTTGAATATGGCTTAAAATCCACAAAATTAAAAGTCTCTGCATAGAAGCTGATATCATGTACAAAGGAGCATGTGCAAAGTTTCAGAGCAATACATGTTGTAGCATTAGAAACAGATATGATACTTGCACATGAAACTTAAACCATTTAGCTTTAGAATGACGCCAACACCTGGGTGATCATAATAGCCTCTGTATTCTACAAATAGTTGAGCTAAAAACTTAAATGGATTACTTCAGAAAGAAAATTTTAAAACAAAGATTAGATCTAGTCTTGGATAGAGTATTAAACCAAGAAAATAAATAAATACAAGAAAATGCTCACAGATTATCAATGAATCACAAAGTAAAATATATAGCACAGGAAAAAGGAATCTTTTTTTTTCTCACAAAGAGTTTTCTGAATAGGTTTCAGTACTAGTACCCCTGCGAAAAGTTCATTTATGTTCAAGAACTGTTCTAGAACGTTCTAGAATGTTAAATGGCACTTCTAGAAAAAGAACAGTTCTGGCAGTGCCATTTAATGTTCTAGAACAATTCTAGAACTTGAAACACGTTCTTGAACTTTTTTCCCAGGGGTAGTCAAACAAATCTTGTCAAGCAGAATAATAACAACTAATAAATGGAGAGGTATATATAGACAAAGTAACTACATAATGAAAACTACAGATAAATATTTCACTAGCTATAGTGCTACGATACTAATATGATTATGGCAATCAATAACCTCAGCAGATCTGCTCTCATCAGCTCTGACATCTCCTTGAGCTTTCGTCTCTTGAACGTTCTTTACAGTTGCTGTCTTCTCAGCCTTCACTGCTTGTTTCTTCTGTACTTTTTGTTTAGAAGCAGCTTTATGCATTGTCTGTCTAGCTACCACTGGCTCTTTAACAACTTTAGTTGGAGCTAGTTTTTCTGGTCCTTTATCGGCTTGTCTTGTGCCAGCTGGTTCAGCCTTTGCTTTATCAACACTTTTCTGATTAACAGCTTTACCGTCTGCCAATTTATCAGGTTTGTTACCTACATTTTGGTCCTTTGTAACTTTAGAGTCAATTGGCTTTTCAAGTTCCATATCTATGTTTATTTCCTTCACAATTTTAGGTTGTTCTTTCACAGTTGGGGACACAAGATCCGCAAGATTAAGCTTCTCAACACTCTACAGCAGCCAATCAAAAGACAATGATAAAATCATGAACCAAACATGTCTCAAATTGAGCTGATAATTAAACGACAATCGAAACAGGTGAACATTACAACATAATGATTACCAAAAATAGAAGTCAATAGTATATCTCACAATGTCAGAGAGCAAATTTTTGGCCATGGACCTAAATCAATTAACAAATATCTTATACAAGGACACAAAAAATATGTAGCACAAATCTATGCATTATGCAACTTTGAAAGCCACTGAAAGCTGTGATGCAAAACGTAATATACATACAAAATGCAGCAGAGAAGCGAAGCAGCAAATTCTATAATTTCTTGAGTGAAAGGCAAACATTTCTACCTTCAACGAGATGTGTACTTTAACCCTACATAAAAAGGAGGTTCCAATCAGTTCATCAATTTAACACAGTTTCAAGTTCAAGATTATTTTACCTCAACTGGTTTCCGTTCACTCCGTTTGGGCTCACTCTCCGACTGTTTAGGACTCCTTGTGACCACTTTCTTCTGTCCTTGCTGCACATTAGATTCCTTTTGCTCCTTTACAGGTGGTTGAGACTGGTTCTTTGGTTTTCTTGGTGCCAGTGGTGTGACTGGTTTACTAAATTGTGAGGTGTCCACAACTGGGCCAGGACTGGGCAGCTTGTTCTCCTTTTCTTTCTGTTGTGAAACAAATAGATTGAGATACAGTCTTTCCCCAACACCAAATTTGAAACAGGCCCAAATCAAAGTGTTGCTAATGACAAACATTAAGTTCAAAACAAACAGAAAACAGAAAGTCAGAATCTTGTTTCATAGAAATCCTTCAAAGAAAAGATGAAATGATGTTAACAAGCGATATCTTTTTCCTCAATTTCTTAATCTTTGTGACTTAGGAGAAATCTGTGTAGAGGAGTCTAAGCATAACCCTTTCCCAAATGGCAAAATGTTAAGGTGATCCAATTTGAAAGCTGCTGTTGACGACAAATGAGATGTTGTGAAAGAGAAAAATTGTGCACTAAACAGCATGGAAAATATTGAGACAAAAGAAGAAACTGCTGGTTATCAGCAGTTTCTTCTTTTGTCTCAATGTTTTCCCAAGCCTTTTCTATTTGGGTTGTCAAAAACCAGGGGCCCGTATTACTAACGATCGTACGTTTGATTTTTGCATAATTACTTGTAACAACAGCCCTGATTAGTCAGATTTCTCGTGCAATCAGATGTCTTGTTACACAGTTTACACAAAAACTTGATCGTAAGAGGTTTAGTAATACGGGGCCCAGGTCTTGTTTGGGAATTCTAAGTGTGTCTAAGCACTTAATAATATTTCAAAATCACCAGTACAAATATTATCCTACCTTCTGCAGCTTCATCTGTTTGGGTGGAGATATATCTCTGGATTGTTGGGATGGCTTCACCTTATATTTCACATTTTCTGCAAATTTATCTTGGTTGCCTAACAATGCATACTCGTCCTGGTTACGGCCATTCTTGTAAAATCCGTTGGTCAATGTTGTAGGGGGCCCTGGGGTTCTACGCTTGCTTTGTAGAGGTGGCTCACACTGAAGGGCTGAAAGGATTTGAAATTTATTTGTTAGAATGACTACATTGTCATGAAGAACATTTCACAAAAATTGTTTCTACCCTTTCCCAAACAATTAATTTTAATCTAGACTAAATTGAAATGTTACTATGTCATCACTGAGTAAACATTAAGAAGACAAACAAATAAGATAAGTAGCTTAACTGTCAATATTTTCTAAACTTTCTGAAATAGGGTCATCAAAACTGTTTGAAGTCTTTTATATCAGATTTGATACTCTAGCCAATGCATAATTGTCACATTCTTGAAAAACAATATTCAGGGTTCTTTCTCATTTAACCACAGCTTACTACATGTAGAAGCAACACATTTACATTGAAAAAAGACAAATTATTTTTATCACCTTTATGTAAACTCTATTTATGTATGATCAACTCTGTAAACATATCATGTCTGTATTCCTTTCATATTTTCATGATTACTGTATTATATGTTTAAGGTAGCCCACCCCTAATGAGATTCACACAATGTCAGAAATTTTCCTGCGACATTGTTTTAAACATTTGTTATGTATCCGAAACCTATTTAGGCAACGACATAAAAATTTTGTGATGTAATGTTCCTTCGCCGAATGTTTACAGCGTTGCCTGAATAATTCTGATGTGACTTAAATCTCATTAAGGATGGACTACCTTAATATAGAAACTAAAACCCACACTTTGTTATTATGGGCTGTATATAGCTAATATTTCAATTCAAACATTTCAAAATCATAAGAAAAGGTAACATATCAAAGGCTGAGGTGCAAAATTAACAAGTTACCACAATATTCCTGTAAATAGTAGGATCAAGACAATCTATAATATTCTAGCTGTAGCATAGTATAGAGAAAAAAGCTTTACCCTTTCCTAAACGACAAAATTTTAGGGTTATCCCATTTGAAAGTTGCTGTAGGCGACAAAATAGACGTTGATAACAAAATGATTTGTGTAAAATAGTGTACAGAAAATATTGAGACCAAAGGAGAAAATGCTGATTATCAGCATTTTCTGCTATTGCCTCAATGTTTTCCCACAACACCAGGTCTTGTTTGGGAAAAACAAAAGATCCATGGTTTTAACATAATAAGACAATTTTTGACAATTTCAAATTGAATGCTGCTGCATACAATTAGATACACATTGATAACAATATAGTTTGTGTACATTACAGTACAGAAAATATTGAGGAAAAAGAAGAAAATGCTGGTCTTCAGCATTTTCTTCTTTAGTCTAAAACTTTTCCTAATGTTTTAGCTGGACTTCAAACGCCAGGTTTGTTTGAGAAAGGGTTAATTAAATGATCTCAGTGCTGAAATAGAGTATTGTTAGTAAGGTATGCTATACAAATCATGTGAAATTTATGAAGCCGAATGAAAAAGAAGACAAATTACTGAGAAATGGTATTGATTGAATTACCGTTAGATGTGCTAAAGAAGTAGTATGGATGGGAAAAGATGCGAAAATAAATTGGAATTTTTTTTGAAGTGGTTAAAATTTTGAACTGCACAATATTTTGACCATGTCCGACTACAGCTGGCAGATCTATATGTAAGCCTAAAGGATATGGAACGGATGTGGATTTGGCAGAGTTCCAGCTGTGATACAGACATGGCGATGTTGCTGTGAAACCCCCATCTTCGCAAGCCAAGGGTTCTACCTCCACTTTGTCCCTTCCTTTCATAAGGAACAAAGTGGAGGTAGAACTCTTGGCTTGCGAAGATGGTGAAACCCATATATTAAAGAATTCTAACACTGCCAGAGTACATCCTCATTATGACCATGGCTTGTTGATTTCACTGCTGTTCTACAACTGTTTCACAGCTTAACACTGACAGCTTTAATTTTTTACTGACTGGAAGGGGTTGGCAAGGCTGAGCCAGTGCTTAAGCTGTGATAAGGCAGGACTTCAGGCATGGAACAGAAGCCTGACTATGTAAAAAGTATGGATTACACAGAATAATACCATGTCTGGGCACATCCACCAGTTTTTTGTAAATTTTTGATAGATGTGGACACAGAGTTGTGTGTGACAGGGGGGCTTCATTAATATTACTTTTTTAACACATGTATACCTCTTTACAGAATTGGTTGATTTGATTAACTAATAATGCTATAGGATGTGCGGTCTAAATTGAAAGGCATTTAAATGAGGCATAAATAATGTCAAAACTACAGGATGATCTATCAAACTAGCATACTATTTCACTAACTATAGAGGAGAATACATGAGTACACTGTTGATCGTGTAAATCATTAATTACCGGAGACTGGGGCGGGAGCTTTTCTCTTACTCTGCATTTCTACAGACATTATATTGGATGATACTGAAATAAATATATTATAAAAGCACTGACTCATTCTGACAATCTGGTGAGCATATAAAACTACAGTATTAGATATCAATATTCATTAACAAGAGGGCCAACATGGCCCTGCATCGCTCCACTGGCTTTTAGACATTTAGACTACAAAATTCTTCAAGGAATACAATAGAGGTCTATCCAAAGAAGATTCATGCTACGCCAGAATGAAATCCAATAAATGATTAAGGAACAGAAATGTTTTTAAAATTTTCTTAAAATTACACTATGTTTCATATAGCAAAAAATAAGCCTAGCCCACAACGGCCAAGCTTTTCATCTGATCGTGAAGGAATTTGGAAGAGATTCATGCGAAGTTTGGTAGAAATTGGTCCTGCAGTTTTGGAGGAGGAGATTGTTTAACATTTTTTCGAAAATTCAATTTAATTAAATTTACTAAAATTTAAGTTCTACACAGATTTTTTTCACAAATTTAGAGGAGATTCATGCAAGGAAGATTTGTATAAAGTTTAGTTAAAATTGGTCCAGTAGTTTTGGAAAAGAAGATTTTTCGAAAATTTAATTCAATTTAATTAATCAAAATTAAAGTTCTACACAGAATTTATTTTTTTGAAGGAATTAAGAAGAGATTCATGCAAGGATCATTTCTGTAAAGTTTGGTTGAAATTGGTCCAGTAGTTTTGGAGAAGAAGAATCTTTAAAGATTTTTCGAAAATTTAATTTAATCAAATTAATTAAAATTTAAGTTATTTACAGAATTTATCTTTTTGAAGGAATTAAGAGGAGACATACAAGGAAGATTTCTATTAAGTTTGGTTGAAATCGGTACAGTAGTTTTGGAGAAGAAGAATTTTTAAAGATTTTCCGAATATTTAATTCAATTAAATTAATCAAAATTCAAGTTATACACAGAATTTATCTTTTTGAAGAAATTAAGAAGAGATTCATACAAGGAAGATTTCTGTGAAGTTTGGTTGAAATTGGTCCAGTAGTTTGGGAGAAGAATTTTTTTTTAAAGATTTTTCAAAGATTTAAATCAATTAACTTAACCAAAATTCAAGTTCTGCGCGGGTTTTATTCTTTTGAAGGAATTTGATTCATACAAGGAAGATTTCTGTGAAGTTTGGTTGAAATTGATTCAGTAGTTTAAGAGAAGAAGAATTGTAAAAGATTTTTCGAAAATTTAATTCAATTAAATTAATAAAAATTTAAGTTATACACAGAATTTATCTTTTCGAAGGAATTAATAAAAGATTCATACAAGGAAGATTTCTGAGAAGTTTGGTTGAAATTGGTCCAATAGTTTTGGAGAAGAAGAATTTTTAAAGATTTTTCGAAAATTTAAATCAATTAAATTAATCAAAATTTAAGTTCTACACAGAATTTAATTTTTTGAAGGAATTTGGAAAAGGTTCATGCAAGGAAGATTCCTGTGAAGTTTGGTTGAAATTGGTCCAGTAGTTTTGGAGAAGAAGATGTTTAAAGAAAAAGTTGACGCACGGACGGACGCACGCACACACGACGGACACAGGGCCATGACATAAGCCCCCCTGGCCTTCGGCCAGTGGAGCTAAAAACACTTTAAGTAAAAATATATGACATTATACCACAATACAGTGGAAACTTGACAAATTTAACTTCTCTATCGATCCATAGCATGAGGAAAGGAGTAAAAACATAGAACCAAAAATCATGTCCCCTATTTCCTCATTAAATTGCAAGTGTTGTATTTATGTAAACATTCATGTAAGAAATATTCTCGAGTTACTGGTAAGTTACATTCAATGAATAGTTCTAATATAAAAATAAAAAACATCAAAATCATGTTCTTACACTCATTATGTTTAACAAGTGATGACTCAGGTCTCCTTTTAGACTGCATGACTGGTTCAGAAACTGCTGTAAAGTGAAAGCAAGCAATCTAAAATTAATGGTCAGTTAAATGCACTTAAACTTCAAGTTAGGAATATGTAACTGTTCTATGCCTCATAATATGTTGCCTGCTAAATCTGGAACAATCCGTGTTCACCATAACAAAGTTTAATTTTATTGACTTTATTTGATGCTTTTTTCTTTGTCTTTGTCTTTATCTTTAAATCATATTTAATTCATTAAAATGTATATTTTTTCTCAAATATTTTTTCGCCATTATAATCTTCTGACGTTAAAATGCTGCAAATGCAGATAATACAGATTTGTTTCCGGTGTCTACACTACAATAGCAGTGCAGTGTGCATTAGTTTGTTACACAAGGAGTATATGGGCACGTTTTTTTTGTCCAGCCCTTTTTGGTTACATCATAAATCTTTTTGTGTCCAACTTTTTCCACAAAAATAACATGTTTTGCTGCGATTAGTATTTACTGTAGTGTCGAGGCAAAGTCATATACAAACACTTTTCCACAGAAGAAGCAAAACTTTCCAGTAGTTTTGAATTTATTTGCGACTTAAAATTCACAATAATTAGTGATATAACAATGGACGACGCACTGGACGACACAATAAAATCAGGTCTGTAGACAAATGAATTGTCTCTTTCTGCTTTAGTTTTCAATGTTTATTGAAATCGTTTTGTTATTGAACTTGAAATCTGCATAATTTGTGCTAGTTAACACAAAACTAAGGGATGGACTGTACTGAAAGCATTTGGGAGGTAACTGGAAAATTTTGGGTCATGGTTACATCATCTTTCGTAAACCAAATATATCCTGTAACAGTGTTCCAAATAAAACTAGAATATCACTGAAAGTGATCATACCCCCCAAAAGCGCTGTGCTTGTGCATTTTGAGATGTACATTTCCTATGCACTGTGAAATGATCAAGTGAGAAAAAGAGCAAACAAAAAAAAAAAAGACTGACCAACACATGGTAATGTTGTAAACATTGCTTATTTTCAAACTAGGACCATAATTCAGTCAAAAATCAATGAACCATAATAAAAATTTGATACGCACATATATGAGAGGCAGGAAGCATACTTGTAAAGTTTTTATGAAATCCATGCATTAGTTACCGAGAAATTGAGTGGACAAGAAAATTCACTCAAGGGCCGTAACTCCGTCAAAAATCAATGGACCGTAACAAAAATTTAGTATGCACATCTCAACTTAGTAATGAGTTCACAAGTGATGTTTGAACAAAATTGGTCCCATAGTTTATGAGAAATAGAGTGGACAAAAAATTGAGAAACCAATCAACACACATTGATTTTGCGTTAAAAGGCAATTTTCAGCAAAGGGCCATAACTCAGTCAAAAATCAATGAATCATCACCAAAATTTGATATGCACATATTTGAGAGCTACTAAGCATAACTGTAAAGTTTTTTTGAAATCCGTCCTTTAGTTTCCAAGAAATTGAGTGGACAAGAAAATTCACTCAAGGGCCGTAACTCCGTCAAAAATCAATGGACCGTGAAAAAAATTTAGTATGCAAATTTCAACTTAGTAATGAGTTCACATGTGATGTTTGAACAAAATTGGTCTAATAGTTTATGAGAAATAGAGTGGACAAAAAATTGAAAAACCGATCAACACACATTGATTTTGCGTAAAATGGCAATTTTCAGCAAAGGGCCATAACTCAGTCAAAAATCAATGAATCATCACCAAAATTTGATATGCACATATTTGAGAGCTACTTAATATAACTGTAAAGTTTTTTTGAAATCCGTCCATCAGTTTGCAAGAAATTGAGTGGACAAGAAAATTCACTCAAGGGCCGTAACTCCGTCAAAAATCAATGGACCGTTAAAAATTTTTTAGTATGCACATCTCAACTTAGTAATGAGTTCACATGTGAAGTTTGAACAAAATTGGTCTAATAGTTTATGAGAAATAGAGTGGACAAAAAATTGAAAAACCGATCAACACACATTGATTTTGCGTAAAATGGCAATTTTCAGCAAAGGGCCATAACTCAGTCAAAAATCAATGAATCATCACCAAAATTTGATATGCACATATTTGAGAGCTACTAAGCATAACTGTAAAGTTTTTTTTGAAATCAGTCCTTTAGTTTCAGAGAAATTAAGCGGACAAGAAAATTCACTCAAGGGCCGTAACTCCGTCAAAAATCAATGGACCGTGAAAAAATTTTTAGTATGCAAATTTCAACTTAGTAATGAGTTCACATGTGAAGTTTGAACAAAATTGGTCCAATAGTTTATGAGAAATAGAGTGGACAAAAAATTGAAAAACCGATCAACACACATTGATTTTGCGTAAAATGGCAATTTTCAGCAAAGGGCCATAACTCAGTCAAAAATCAATGAATCATCACCAAAATTTGATATGCACATATTTGAGAGCTACTAAGCATAACTGTAAAGTTTTTTTGAAATCCGTCCTTTAGTTTCCGAGAAATTGAGCGGACAAGAAAATTCACTCAAGGGCCGTAACTCCGTCAAAAATCAATGGACCGTGAAAAAATTTAGTATGCACATCTCAACTTAGTAATGAGTTCACATGTGATGTTTGAACAAAATTGGTCTAATAGTTTATGAGAAATAGAGTGGACAAAAAATTGAAAAACCGATCAACACACATTGATTTTTGCGTTAAATGGCAATTTTCAGCAAAGGGCCATAACTCAGTCAAAAATCAATGAATTATCACCAAAATTTGATATGCACATATTTGAGAGCTACTAAGCATAACTGTAAAGTTTTTTTGAAATCCGTCCATTAATTTCCAAGAAATTGAGTGGACAAGAAAATTCACTCAAGGGCCGTAACTCCGTCAAAAATCAATGGACCGTGAAAATTTTTTTAGTATGCACATCTCAACTTAGTAATGAGTTCACATGTGAAATTTGAACAAAATTGGTCTAATAGTTTATGAGAAATAGAGTGGACAAAAAATTGAAAAACCGATCAACACACATTGATTTTGCGTAAAATGGCAATTTTCAGCAAAGGGCCATAACTCAGTCAAAAATCAATGAATCATCACCAAAATTTGATATGCACATATTTGAGAGCTACTAAGCATAACTGTAAAGTTTTTTTGAAATCCGTCCTTTAGTTTCCGAGAAATTGAGCGGACAAGAAAAATCACTCAAGGGCCGTAACTCCGTCAAAAATCAATGGACTGTGAAAATTTTTTTAGTATGCACATCTCAACTTAGTAATGAGTTCACATGTGAAGTTTGAACAAAATTGGTTCAATAGTTTATGAGAAATAGAGTGGATAAAAAATTGAAAAACCGATCAACACACATTGATTTTGCGTTAAATGGCAATTTTCAGCAAAGGGCCATAACTCAGTCAAAAATCAATGAATCATCACCAAAATTTGATATGCACATATTTGAGAGCTACTAAGCATAACTGTAAAGTTTTTTTGAAATCCGTCCATTAGTATCTGAGAAATTGAGCGGACAAGAAAATTCACTCAAGGGCTGTAACTCCGTCAAAAATCAATGAATCATGAAAAAAATTTAGTATGCACATCTCAACTTAGTAATAAGTTCACATGTGATGTTTGAACAAAATTGGTCTAATAGTTTATGAGAAATAGAGTGGACAAAAAATTGAAAAACCGATCAACACACATTGATTTTGCGTTAAATGGCAATTTTCAGCAAAGGGCCATAACTCAGTCAAAAATCAATGAATCATCACCAAAATTTGATATGCACATATTTGAGAGCTACTAAGCATAACTGTAAAGTTTTTTTTGAAATCCGTCCTTTAATTTCCGAGAAATTGAGCGGACAAGAAAATTCACTCAAGGGCCGTAACTCCGTCAAAAATCAATGGACTGTGAAAATTTTTTTAGTATGCACATCTCAACTTAGTAATGAGTTCACATGTGAAGTTTGAACAAAATTGGTTCAATAGTTTATGAGAAATAGAGTGGACAAAAAATTGAAAAACCGATCAACACACATTGATTTTGCGTTAAATGGCAATTTTCAGCAAAGGGCCATAACTCAGTCAAAAATCAATGAATCATCACCAAAATTTGATATGCACATATTTGAGAGCTACTAAGCATAACTGTAAAGTCTTTTTGAAATCCGTCCATTAGTATCTGAGAAATTGAGCGGACAAGAAAATTCACTCAAGGGCTGTAACTCCGTCAAAAATCAATGAACCGTGAAAAAAATTTAGTATGCACATCTCAACTTAGTAATGAGTTCACATGTGATGTTTGAACAAAATTGGTCTAATAGTTTATGAGAAATAGAGTGGACAAAAAATTGAAAAACCGATCAACACACATTGATTTTGCGTAAAATGGCAATTTTCAGCAAAGGGCCATAACTCAGTCAAAATCAATGAATCATCACCAAAATTTGATATGCACATATTTGAGAGCTACTAAGCATAACTGTAAAGTTTTTTTGAAATCCGTCTTTTAGTTTCCGAGAAATTGAGCGGACAAGAAAATTCACTCAAGGGCTGTAACTCTGTCAAAAATCAATGGACCGTGAAATTTTTTTTAGTATGCACATCTCAACTTAGTAATGAGTTCACATGTGAAGTTTGAACAAAATTGGTCCAATAGTTTATGAGAAATAGAGTGGACAAAAAATTGAAAAACCGATCAACACACATTGATTTTGCGCTAAATGGCAATTTTCAGCAAAGGGCCATAACTCAGTCAAAAATCAATGAATCATCACCAAAATTAAATATGCACATATTTGAGAGCTACTAAGCATAACTGTAAAGTTTTTTTTGAAATCCGTCCATTAGTATCTGAGAAATTGAGCGGACAAGAAAATTCACTCAAGGGCCGTAACTCCGTCAAAAATCAATGGACCGTGAAATTTTTTTTAGTATGCACATCTCAACTTAGTAATGAGTTCACATGTGAAGTTTGAACAAAATTGGTCCAATAGTTTATGAGAAATAGAGTGGACAAAAAATTGAAAAACCGATCAACACACATTGATTTTGCGCTAAATGGCAATTTTCAGCAAAGGGCCATAACTCAGTCAAAAATCAATGAATCATCACCAAAATTTGATATGCACATATTTGAGAGCTACTAAGCATAACTGTAAAGTTTTTTTTGAAATCCGTCCTTTAATTTCCGAGAAATTGAGCGGACAAGAAAATTCACTCAAGGGCCGTAACTCCGTCAAAAATCAATGGACCGTGAAAATTTTTTTAGTATGCACATCTCAACTTAGTAATGAGTTCACATGTGAAGTTTGAACAAAATTGGTCCAGTAGTTTATGAGAAATAGAGCGGACAAAAAATTGAAAAACCGATTAACACACGTTGATTTCGCGTAAAATGGCAATTTTCAGAAAAGGGCCATAACTCATTCAAAAATCAATGAAACATCACCAGAATTTGAAATGCACATATTTGAGAGCTACTAAGCATAACTGTAAATTCTTTTTGAAATCTGTCCATTAGTTTCCGAGAAATTGAGCGGACAAGAAAATTCACTCAAGGGCCGTAACTCCATCAAAAATCAATGGACCGTGACAAAAATTTAATATGCACATCTCCACTTGGTAATGAGTTCACATGTGAAGTTTGAATTAAATTGGACCAGCAGTTTAGGAGAAATAGAGCGGACAAAAAACCAACAGACGGACCAACAGACAGACAGACAGACAGACAGACGGACAAGCTGACTCCTATATACCCCCCAAATTGAATTTTGGGGGTATAATTAGACCTCTTGTAGAGGCTTCAAGAGAAAAAAAATATCAAGATATAGTACTGCTTATAGTTACAACCTTTTAAAAATGATTTTACCAAATTTATTGCAAACTTTCTTGCTTAGATGTAACTGGGACACAGTGTTTTTTTCAGTTGTGTCTTTGTTAGTCTTAGTACCCGGACTTCTTTTGCATAAAAAGTTTAAAATGTAGACATTTTTTATTTGCAGGGTTAGTTAACTAACTTCATTTAAGGACATTTTAACATAACTTCATCATGTGTAAAGCATCTTCAATTCAGTTATCATCCATTTTAAGCAAAGATGTAACAGGACGAGAAAACAACATTAAAATTTTGTTGTCCAGTTACATCTTTGTATCTTATTATAAATTTATCCTGAATGCTGGTCACAATTTCGAAGAAAAGCATTAAAAAGGGAGGGTTTGGCTGATTTGAAACTGCTTCCATTTCAGTGCTATTACCATAGCCCATTCGTACACGATTTATTGATCAAAAATATTTCATACACAGTGTGGCTCGAGGGTGGTAGTCCAGTCAATCTAGACTTAGACCTAGAACTAATTGCAAAAGAATTTCTAAGTACACCAGTCGAAGATATGGGGTGAGAAGAGTCTCTCATAAAAAATCCCGAAATTTTGCTTTTGCAGTGTCAGAGAATTTGATGATTAAAGTTGGCATTTTTTCCGATTTAGAGAAGTGGCCCGAAATGCCACCATACCATTATTTATATATTGAGTCACGCGCTTTATCTTATGACGTCACATAAAGTGCAATGGCGGCGCCCATAAAAAAAATTGACAGCTGGTGTAAATACACTACATTGCAGATCACTTGACGGTTTAAGGTAAGTTTTATGAGTTCCCATTGAAAATATAGATCTAGTATAGACATTAGAATATATGAATCGAACTTGTGGCTTCTTATTTATGCAAAAACGCTTTAAGATTATATCAACAATATCGACGCTTGCACACTCTCGCCAATTTCCGATTTCATGAAAAAATAATAATCAACAATTTACAAAATGATAAAACCTAAATCATGTATGTTATTTCGTGTAAAAATTGTCATCTTATTAATCTATTTTGTGTAAAAATTTCAAACGCGAAAACTGTAGAAGTGTCCCTGTTTCATTTTTTTAAACTACGGAAGCGCATATGGGACATAATTTTGAATCTGATTACATAAAAACAATCGTTTATATAAACATGAAGAATCTTCTTAATTTCATGTATCTAGCTGTATTTTGTCACATTTTTGCAGGTCCAATGCTCTACTTGTTCTGAAAAACAGAATGCCACATATCTTTGATATAAAAGGTGTGTTACTGTACATATTTGTTTAGATAAAGACATTTTATCTCGTAGTGACCATTCTAAGACAAGTTCTGGTATTTGAGAGATTGTCATCAAGTTTTCTTGATTTATATCATTCAAAATCGTTTTTAATTGCTAACATTAATTTTTATTTCTACTAAGTGCGCAAAGCACAGTGTTTGTTGATAATTGAATGTAATAAAAAAAGCTTAAAACAGCGGAAGCGTATATGGGATCTTATTTTGAAAACTAATTCTTTTTAAACACTCATTTCTGCTGAATTAAAGACCGATAATGAATTAATGTAGTACTGATTTTACAGTTTCATATCATTTCAGGAAATAATCGAGCCTTCCCATTCTTGAGCCAACGTAGGTCTACAGAATGACACTGACACAATAGAACAACAATATCACATATCTTTTATAAGGTATTCAACTATTTATATATTCGTACCATTAAACATACTTAATTTTATATTGACACCTGGCAAAACGAATCCTGGTATTTGAAGGGCTTTCATCCTTGTTTGTTGTTATACATCATAATTTCAAACTCTTAACATTAGTACTACTTGTCTTTTCACTATGCAAAGTAAGTTGTTTTGTTGTTAAGAAAATTAGAATTTTAAAAAATGTTAAAAACATATGGGATAGAAAATGACGCTCGATACATTCACTATTAACCTCATCTGTGTCATTCTGCAATTATAATTGATAATACCATTTTCTTTTCAGTTCCACTTACCCCCAAAAGAGATGAGAAAAGAACATTTGTACTATCTATTCAATGTAAACTATAATATATCAAGGTAAATAAATATGTTTTAATTTATAAAAAAGGTAAACATATAGAAAAATCATTGCATTTCAAGAACAAAGTATTATTGCGGACGAGAATTCACCTGGCAGAGCATTCCATTCGGTTAGCATGGGCTGATCTGCCAGGTCGATTCTCGTCCGCTATATCAATATCAAAATAAAAATTTGAGCACAATAGATATTTTCTTTAGCTGAATCAAGATCAAAAGAATCTTTATTTAACAACATGCATATACAGTTTATACACAATACACAAGTATACATATTTGTTCAGGCAAGCTTCTATTATGTATTCCATGGATTTTCCATTTCAGATGAATCCCTGTATGGAGAAGAGTTCCTGTTTGATATGTCCACTTTGCGAAGAACCAATAAACGGCATCAGCCCTTCTGCTCGAGTTGGAGAAAACAGATGCAAAGGAACTCATTCTGCTGGCGAAAATCATTCAGTCAATATTGAAATACACCCGGGAGTCTTTGTTCACATTTCATGTGATAAGAACTTTACTTGGCCATCCTCTGAGAAATGCTGTATAGAAAATTCAAATGATGAACATGAGATAAATTTTGCGTTCTGTAGTACTTTACTTTGATTTTATATTACGTTGTTTGTTTTGTAATATTAGCCAAATGTGGTATCTAACACAAAAAGATATTTTGATTTACGTGTATATCCTGTTAGAAGTTTAGAATTTCAGAACACAATTGTAAATCATTGTATTCAAAGGGTTGTCCAGTAGGCAGGCGATGTAAGAAGTCGACCATGCCATATTAGTAGGTAAGGAAAACGATATTAAGGTCGCGTACATTGGTCAACGCATCATTCCGTCATGTCGTCCAAGAAGTGTCATTGCCTCACTCCAACTCGGTCTTGGTGTTCAACTCTATCATCACTTTGGGTCAAGATTCTTGGTCGATCATCTCAATAGCTTCGAATTTTGTTGTCCATACTGCGAAGTGCAAACTTATGAATCAAATGCTGCTGCAGCCTTATCTAACCACATTCCTTGTCGGGAAACAAACAACCCCTTTTTACAGTTTGTTGCAGACAATGTGGATCACGACACCGGAACATTTGATGGATATGGCACATTTCATGGAAATGGTGATTATGGTATAACACCAGTAATCAGCATAAAGAAACTGCAACGGCAAGAGTTTGCAGAGATTCTAGAGATATGAAGACCATTTTGTCATTTCTTTGAGAAAGAAACCCATTTGATTGATCAGAAACTAAACATAGGAATATTGAAAGTGGGGTGACTGCTGATGATTCTGCTAACACTGATAACGCTGCGACCAAAGATGTTTTACTAAACAACCAGGGGAATAAACAGAAGTTTATTGACATGTTAAGTGAATACCTTACAAGTGAAGGCATCGATGTGCTACACGCGCACAGAGATGCAGATACCATGATTGTGCATACTGCCATTGAATTGGCAGAGCAAAACCCAACCACTGTAATTGGCGAAGACACGGATTTATTGATCCTTCTTTTGTATCACTTTCATTCGCACAACCTAAACCAAGTCCAATTTAGGTCAGAATCAAGATCTTCGAGGAATACTGTCAAACTATGAGGCGTTTTATCTTATGACGTCACATAAAGTGCAATATTTAATTATTAATGTAACCCATTCCCATATAATGACTCTTTCCCTCCCCCATCCCATTCCTTAAAGGTAATGAAAACATCATGGTAAATGAATAAATTGTTTTCCGTGAGCATTACCTTCACTTCCCACAATGTATTATACCCCAAAAGATCATAAATATATAACAAGAGTGCCATCGTCACAATATACGCCGCCACTTACAAAACTTGAGACAAAAAAATGACATTGACAAGGATTTATGAATATTCACTGAAAAACCTGTAAAAAAATTGTGTTCACAAAAAGGTTTTTATAAATATCCAGTGAAAAACCTGGAAGGAATTGCGTTCACGAGGCTAAAATATCATTAAGCCCCAGAGACTAAGATTCAAGGGGGCATAATTCAGTAAAAAATCATTGAACCATAAAATCCTTACTTCATGCACATCTACCAATTAAGGTAATAACATCCACCAAGTTTCAGTCCCAGAGACTAAGTTTTAAGGGGGCATAACTCTGGCAAAAATCAATGAACCATAAAATCCTTCCTACATGCACATCTACTAATTGAGGTGATAACATTGACCAAGTGACATTAAGATCCAGCCAGAAACTTAGGAGGAGTTGCGTTGACAAGGCTGCAATTTCAATAAGCCCCAGAGACTAAGATTGAAGGGGGCATAACTCTGGCAAAAATCAATGAACCATAAAATCCTTCCTTCATGCACATCTACCAATTGAGGTGATAACATTGACCAAGTTTCATTAAGATCCAGCCAGAAACTTAGGAGGAGTTGTGTTGACAAGCCTGCAATTTCAATAAGCCCCAGAGACTAAGTTTTTAAGGGGCATAACTCCGGTAAAGATCGACAAACCATAAAATCCTTCCTTCATGCACATCTTCCAATTGAGGTGATAACATTGACCAAGTTTCATTAAGATCCAGCCAGAAACTTAGGAGTTGCGTTGACAAGGCTGCAATTTCAATAAGCCCCAGAGACTAAGTTTTTAAGGGGCATAACTCTGGCAAAAATCGATGAACCATAAAATCCTTCCTTCATGCACATCTACTAATTGAGGTGATAACATTGACCAAGTTTCATTAAGATCCAGCCAGAAACTTAGGAGGAGTTGCGTTGACAAGGCTGCAATTTCAATAAGCCCCAGAGACTAAGTTTTTAAGGGGCATAACTCAGGCAAAAATCGACGAACCATAAAATCCTTCCGTCATGCACATCTACCAATTGAGGTGATAACATTGACCAAGTTTCAAGAAGATCCAGCCAGAAACTTAGGAGGAGTTGTGTTGACAAGAAAAGTGGACGGACGTACGGACGGACGGACGGACAGACGGACGGACGGACGGATGGACAGACGGACAGACGGAGAAGATGACGCCAATATACGTCCGCCTCCGGCGGCGTATAAAAATCCATTCAGTTGAAAATGTCTTCGTCTGCAGCATCTCATATAACCCAGTAAATGATAATTAACCTGTTCCAAAACGACAAAATATTAAGGTGTTCCGATTTTGCAAGCTGTTTTAATAGCCAACGAAATGGTGCTGATGGAGAGAGGATTTGCGTACAGAAAATATTGAGGCAAAAGGAAAATAACCAGCATTTTCTTCTTTTGTCTCAATGATTTCCTAAGCCCATTGTATCAGGGGCGTCAAAGCAAGGTTTGTTTGGAAAGGGATAATTTAGAATTGACAATGCGTTAAATTATGGACATGTGGTAGTACTTGTCTAGGTTAACATTGGTGGGTGGGGTAAATTCACATACAATTCCGTTCCTTAAAACCAGGATTTCTTCTTTTGTCTCAATGTTTTTTCCAAGCTCATTGTATCAGGGGCATCAAAATAAGATATGTTTAGTAAATGCGACATGAAGAAATGACAATGCGTTAAATAATGGACATGTGGTAGCACTTGTCTGGGTTAACATAAGTGGGTGGGGAAATTTCGCATGCAATTTCGGTACTTAAAATCAAAGTTTAATGCTAAAATTAATTTACATTGATTGTAAGTATATGTTTTCTACTTAGTCTATCATTATGCAGCACGATGCAATAAATACAAACTTGATTATTGTAACAAATGTTTATTAACAATCTCATACAGCCATTTTCATATTATTAAGAATTCCTTTATACCACTCTCATTCCGGGGTGAAGTTCTCAAAAACTGCAGTTGCAAAAGTTCGGGACTTTTTTCTGATACTTGCACATACCCTAAGGTAACAGAAAAACAATATTTCAAAACTTTTGCAATTAGTTTTGGATATGTGGTAGTACTTGTCTGGGTTAACATTAGTGGGTGGGGTAATTTCACATGCAATTTCGGTACTTTTAAACATTGTTTAATGCTAAAAAACACTTAAATTGATTGTAAGTATGTGTTTTTACTTAGTTTATCATTATGTATTACAATACAATGAACACAAACTTGATTATTGTAACAAATGTTTATCAATAATCTCATACAGCAATTGTCATATTATTTAGAAATCCTGCATACCACTCTCATTAAGGGGTGTGAAATTCTCAATAACTGCAATTGCAAAAGTTCGGGACTTTTTTCTGATACTTGTACATAACCTAAGGTAACAGAAAAACAGCATTTCAAAACTTTTGCAATTAGTTTTGGACATGTGGTAGTACTTGTCTGGGTTAACATTAGTGGGTAGGGTAATTTCACATGCAATTTCGGTATTTTTAATCAATGTTTGATGCTAAAAAACAGTTAAATTGATTGCAAGTATGTGTTTTTACTTAGTTTATCATTATGTATTAACTAGAAGACCTGAAGGTCTTGAATCGCTCCACAGGCCTGAGATTCTTTTAATATTTAATCCAAGTGTTGATTAGATAGTGAAAACAAAGTCACAGATAGTATTTTTTTCAAATTGAAAGGCATATAACTTTGGATTTATCTTCCTATCAAGCTAAGAACCACACTAATGCAAGATCTTAACTTCGTCTACTTCATGTGTAAGTTTTGAAGTGCTTGTTCAATATTTGTAGATATATAGAGAGTAAAAAACAAAGTCGAAAATAGCAATTTAGACAAATTCTAGGGCACATAAAACAGGATTTAAGATTCAGATGATGCTGAAAATTATATCCAATCCATGCAAGATCTTTTGGCCGGTAAGATTATGACGAAGTTTCATATTGATTGGGAGATATTTATGGCTGTTTGAGTAAAAATAAGGTCAAAAATGGTAATTTTGTCAATTTCAAGGGGACATAACTCATGATGTAAAATTCAGATTAAGCTGAAAATTACACTCTGGCAAGAACTTATGTTCACAAATATTGTGTCAATGTCCTTTCTTGATAGGTCAATATTTGTAGTTGCTAGAGTCAAAACAAGGTCAAAATAAAGCCGAAAATGATAATTTTGTCAATTTCAAGGGCACATAACTCATGATATAAAATTCAGATCAAGCTGAAAATTATACCGAGGCAAGATCTTATTGTCTTCAACATTCTATTAATTTTTTGTCTTGATTGGTAAATATTTGTGATTGCTAGAGTGAAACAAAGTAAAAATTGAGCCGAAAATGACAATTTTGTCAATTTCAAGGGCACATAACTCATGATATAAAATTTAGATCAAGCTGAAAATTGCACTGTGTCAAGATCTTATTGTCACCAACATTTTGACCAAGTTTTGTCCTGATTGGTCGATATTTGTAAGTGCTAGAGTGAAAACAAAGTCAACACAGCCATTTTTTAATTCAAGGGCAGATAACTCCGGACCTTCTGGTTCAATCTGCATTAATTGAAGGAATCTGATAGAGGACCACCTAAGGATCATTCCTGTGAAGTTTGATTGAAATCCATCCAGTAGTTTCTGAGGAGAAGATTTTTAAAGAAAAAGTTGACGACCGGACGGACGGACGGACGCACGCACGCACGCACGACGGACACAGCGCCATGACAATAGCCCGCTGGCCTGAAGGCCAGTGGAGCTAAAAACAATGAACTCAAACTTGATTATTGTAATAAATGTTTATTAACAATCTCATTCATCCATTTTCATATTATTTAGAAATCCTGTACACCACTCTCATTCAGGAGTGAAATTCTCAATAACTGCAACTGCAAAAGTTCGGGACTTTTTTCTGGTACTTGTACATACCCTAAGGTAACAGAAAAACAATCTTTTAAAACTTTTGCAATTAGTTCTAGGTTGACCCCCATATTTGGGTAGACTGACTAGCCTATGGGGTATTCAACGTCGTATTGTGGCCAGAACTCGCCACGAAATGGCATCTTTCTCCGCATCAATTACAAGCACAGAGGTGCAATGTGTAATTCATCGGTACATTCGCATGCTTTTGCTGCACTGAATTAAACAACCGGACATATTTTCTTCATCCACGACGCAACATTTGAAAAACTTACAACTGCTTCTTCTCCCCAGCTTGTGCGTCCGCCATGCTCGTTGTTTCTAGCCGCTTACAATGCGTAAAACAGTAGTTTGGCGCCAATGAACAAAATCACGCGATCTTTTCGGCGATAATTCGCACTGTAAGGTTACAAAATCGATTTTTTCAAAAATTTGCGACGTAACATACTGGACAACAATTATACCCAATCGATTGTGATTTGCTCTTTATTTGTTTTGTTCAACGTTGTAAGCATATCGATTCGCCACCGGCACGTTTCGTACACGTTTATCTCTATTGAAAATGGTTAAATACTTAATGTTCTCAATATTATTGGGGTTTGGTACTCAAAACCACGATGTAACTTCTTGGACGCGAAAAATTACGTCACCAATTTAATTTTGGAATTTGATTTTATTTCTAATGCCATTAATAAATGGCTATTTTATAAGTTGCAGTTTGAAAGAGTGAGCTTTTGAAAAAAACTATAAAAGCTGGATGCATTTCCTAAGGCTTCATATTCAGTTTGCGCCAGCAAAAAATTCAACCCTCTTACTTAAGCGGTCCATTAAAATGTCAAAAAATCGCCACTTTTATGACCTTTTTCCCTGTTAAAGGCATGTACTAAACACAAGTTTTTAAGATATATTATTAGAAAAGGTATTATTCTGTCTATTCCAATTAAGTTTTGTTGTGTATGACACACTAGAGAAAAGATATTTTTACATTTGTAGAATTATTGGTGATGTAACCAAAACGGGCTGGACAAAAAAAACGTGCTCATATTAGCCTTCTATCATTTTGAATTAAAACAACATAGACAGCAGTACAGAACAAGATCAGCCTGCACGTTTATGTGCAGGCTAATCTTGCTCTAAGCTGCCTCTCAAAAGTTTGAGCAATTGTTGGTTACCATGAAAAGAGTAAAGCTTCTAGACATACATGTAAAATTTATATTAGAAACAACATAATGTGGTCTTGTGGTCTGTGCTTTTTTTCTATGCCTTAATTTTGTTAATCTATACATTTTATCAATAAAAATGTCATTGAATAATTGCATTGTTCCTTTCCCAAACAAGACCCGCTTTTGAGGTCCCTGATAGAAAAAGCTTGGGAATACATTGTGGCAAAAAAAGAAAATGCTGATAATCAGCATTTTCTTCTTTTGTCTCAATATTTTCCATGCAATATCATTCACAAATTCAATCTTTATCAACACACAATCTGTCGTCTATGCAGCTTTTGAATTGGACCATCCTAATTATTGCTGTTTGGGAAAGGGTTAAAGTTACGATGCATGTTTTATTCTGGTGTCTACACTACAATAGCGGTACAGAGTGCATCAGTTTGTTACAAGAGTAGTAGCCAATTAGTAAACCTCACGTTTTACAGGGGTCGTCTTTATAAACCCTGGTTCCACTCGCTTTTTACCCTGCATGGCCGGTTCCATGGCTGAAATGCAATTTAGGGTTGTGTGATTTTGTCTTCTTTTTTTCTTTCTTCCTAAGGATATAAGTTGGATTACAGCCAAAAGTATTACAATTTTTCTTCATCAACAACATTCAAAGTTCATGTTAATAACATTTTGTTTCAATTCAAAAGTAAACTGCTCTCTTGAAAATTCCTATCTATTACTGGATTTCAAGAATTAAATATGTACTATGTATGTTTTTACAAAGAACAGAAATATGAATCTTTATAATTTTAAATACATGTACCAGTACTTTCAATCAAAACCAAAAATAACACTACCTAGACTTGGACTTTTCTATATTTTGGGTTAATTTGCTTTTGAATTAATCATTCCAACTCACAACAAAATTAGTCAAACAAGAGGACCATGATGGTCCTAAATCGCTCACCTGAATCAAGATGGCAAGAGTGATAATGACAATTTTGTCAAATTCAAAGGCATGAAACTTATAAGGACTTTCTGTTTGGAAACAATTAAGAAATAATTTTGTTCCAATCGATCCTGTAAGGTTGGGTATGAATTAGCACAATTGTTGACGTTTTTTTTCTTCAATAATTATTTAATGAATTGCAATATACAACATAGGACTAATTTTCAAAGCATTCTGATCTGTTAGAGATTGATCATTTATGATAGGCTCAGTTAACAAGATTTGGTCTGTGATTGTAAGAATATAGCGCAGGATTACCATCTGATAAGCTAAGGCTAATCCCATATTTGTTTACATAAGATAAACATGGGGCCAGCCAGAGCAACAGATAAGAGAAATAGATAAGAGAAATAGGACAGATTTCTCTGAGTCCGATAAGCCCCTTCCTCCCTGCCACAGCCTGATTTTTTATCAATTGTAAGAATTTGAGAACAAATTTTGAAAAGAGTGATTCAAGGAACATTCCTGCAAAGTCTGGTTCATTTGGGCCCAATGGTTGATTTTTCAAGAATTTTCTTATAATTTCTCGAAGTCCAATAAGCCCCTTCCTCCCTGCCACGGCCACATTTTTTGACAAATGTAAAAATTTGTGAATAAACTTTGAAAAGAGTGACTAAAGGAACATTTCTGCAAAGTCTGGTCCAAATTGGCCCAATGGTTGATTTTTAAAGAATTTTCTTATGATTTCTCCAAGTCCGATAAGCCCCTTCCTCCATGCCACGGTCATAATTTTTTGACAAAGGTAAAAATTTGTGAATAAACTTTGAAAAGAGTGACTAAAGGAACATTTCTGCAAAGTCTGGTCCAAATTGGCCCAATGGTTGATTTTTAAAGAATTTTCTTATGATTTTTCCAAGTCCGATAAGCCCCTTCCTCCCTGCCACGGCCACATTTTTTGTCAATTGCAAGAATTTGAAAACAAATTTTGAAAAAGAGTGACTCAAGGAACATTTCTGCAAAGTCTGGTTCAGTTTGGCCTAATGGTTGATTTTTAAAGAATTTTCTTATGATTTCTCTAAGTCCAATAAGCCCCTTCCTCCCTGCCACGGCCACATTTTTTGACAAATGTAAAAATTTGTGGATGAATTTTGCAAAGAGTGACTCAATGCACATTCCTGCCAACTTTGGTTCAAATTGGCCCAATGGTTGATTTTTAAAGAATTTTCTTAAGATTTCTCTTAAATCTGATAAGCCCCGCCCTGCCACGCCCACATTTTTTGACAAATCAAAAATTCACGAACTAGTTTTGAAAAGGGTCACACAAGGAACATTTCTGCCAAGTTTGGTTAAAATTGGACCAATGGTTTAGGAGGAGAAGATGTTTGAAGAAATTGTGGATGGACAGACGGACAGACGGACGGACGGACAGACGGACGGACGACGGACAAAAAGCGATCACAATAGCTCACTTTGAGCACTTCGTGCTCAGGTGAGCTAAAAACCAATCTAAATCTAATTCTACTGCTAAAAAGATTTCATTCCAAACAATTCAATAAGGAACAATCTATGATTGAAGATAATGAAGACCATTGTAGGATGAATATACTTATTGAGGATGATTCTATACTTTGATCAGCAAACTAAAAGCCAGTAAAAGATCAACACTTGTTCCTGGACAAGTAGATTTTCAAAATATTTCAGAAGCACTGGGTTGAGTACACAAAAGATGGAAAAAATAATGAATTTCACACTTCATGTCCATTACCTCCTTTTACTGGCTTTTAGTTGTGTAGGACAAAATGAGAGTTCATTTGTGAATCAAATTTCTACATTGATCATTGTAAGGAAAATAGCTGAATTACAAGTAATGGATGATGGATTTCAGCATTTTTTATTTTTTCTAAATGCTCCCCAAAGCCTTTTTAGTCGGTGACATTAATATCAGGGCATGTCTGGGAAATCATTAAATTACCTTGATGATCTAATTCTAATGAAAACCTGAAATTTTGAGCCTAAACCATAAAACGTCATGTTCTTCACTTTGAAAAGCAAAATAGAGAGCTTTGTAATATAATAATGAAACCTATAAAGACTTGCAGTCAAACATGCTTGCATTTCATGTATGCTTTCAAAAATGACTTTTCAACATGATTTTTAAAAGCAATTTTGTTTTAGGCTCTAAAGCTCTTGGGTTCTGAAAGTAAAACCATAGATGAAGCTTGCCTTTGAAATCTGATTGAATTCGCTCTCAGACTTAAGTTATTTATAAAACCTTTTGATTGTATTTAAAAGAACTTCTCCAAAATATTTCAACAAAAACATTTCAACTCTTCATCTTTTCATAATCAAAAACAGTCTCAAGAATTTCTACTATGGTCAGGTATTAAAGGGAGGTAATCAGGATACATAAACATGACAATCACAAAGGTCAAGACTGGACGATACAAGGTGCATTATCCTCACGTTTCATTATAAAGACCTCCTCGGCCCCCATGGCAGTCTTCTTCTTTCTCTGAAGCTCGGGTTCTCTTCTGAACGCTGGAAAATTTGTCAACCTTCCATTTTTTTCCATTGAATAAAACATGTAAAGCTATAAACTATGTATTACTATAAAACATAGCCATTTTAATACACATCTTACTTTTGTTGGTCATGAAATGGTCAGACATAAATTCAAATTTCAGTTTAACATAGGCCTTAGTCAAACGTTGTTTGCCCTATTTTGTTCTAAACAAAACTGTATACAGGGATAAAGACTAACAATTGTGATGTAGGCACCCAGCTTGTCTACTACTGTAAAAGTCTATTTATTCGCTAGGACTTAATTTTCGCTAATTTTCGCGAGTAGGCTATCTCGCGAATTCATCAATTTCGTGAATATATCAGTCTAAGAATGCCGGAGATTGCCGATGGTTCTTCGGAATCCGGAACATTCCGAAATTTTATATGTTCATTAAAACACTTCAAATCGGAAATTTTTATCGTTACCCACCTTTCAATGTATGAACAATGCAATTAACATCATAATGTTATATTATTATGATGATATACATTGTACATTAATACAAAGTATAAATGTTACATGTGTTTTCCTAGAATATGGTCGTAAAAGGGTGACCTCTTTATCGTTTATAATTCAGAAGTACAGTACATTTAATAGAAAAATGAAGCAGTTACGTTCTTATGTTATTCACTTTTTGTCATACATGTAGGGACAATACATCTATTGTCCTTTTAACAGTTACATATGAAAAGGTGTGAAAACAATTATAAAGAGAAGACAGGTGTGATAAACATTTTGTCTAACCATCGCTTGTGTATTTATCGGGGTTAAACGGACATGTACGGAATATAACGAAGCGAATATTTCCGGAAAACAATGGAAATACCCGAGCTTTACATCAAACACGCGCGAATTTATAAACTCGCGAATAAATCCCAGACAACGAAATCGCGAAATGTTGAGCTCGCGAAAATAAAGACTTTTACAGTATTCAATATTAAACATTATGTATATGGGCAATTTCTGCAGAGATTCAGGGGCCCAACCCAAAAATTAGCGGCCATGGGCAACTGCGACCCTGTTAGTCTTGATCCCTGGCATATTTAACAAGAGGGCCAAGATGGCCCTGTATTGCTCCACTGGCTTTTAGACATTTAGACTACAAACTTCTTCAAGGAATACAATAGAGGTCTATCCAAAGAAGATTCATGCTACGCCAGAATGAAATCCAATTAGTAATTAAGGAGCAGAAATGTTTTTAAAATTTTGTTAAAATTACACTGTTTCATATAGCGAAAAATAAGCCTAGCCCACAGCGGCCAGGCTTTTCATCCGATCGTGACGGAATTTGGGAGAGATTCCTGTGAAGTTTGGTTGAAATTGGTCCTGTAGTTTTGGAGAAGAAGATTGTTTAACAATTATTCGAAAATTCAATTTAATTAAATTTATTAAAATTTGAGTTCTACACGGATTTTTTTTTAGGAATTTAAAGGAGATTCATGCAAGGAAGATTCATGTGAAGTTTGGTTAAAATTGGTCCAATAGTTTTGGAAAATAAGATTTTTCAAAAAATTAATCTAATTTCATTAATCAAAATTTAAGTTTTACACAGAATTTATTTTTTTAAAGGAATTAAGAAGAGATTCATGCAAGGAACATTTCTTTAAAGTTTGGTTGAAATTGGTCCAGTAGTTTTGGAGAAAAATAATTTTTAAAGATTTTTTGAAAATTTAAATCAATTAAATTAATCAAAATTCAAGTTCTACGTGGATTTTAATCTTTTGAAGGAATTTGGTAGAGATTCATGCAAGGAAGATTTCTGTGAAGTTTTGTTGAAATTGGTCCAGTAGTTTTGGAGAAGAAGAATTTTTAAAGATTTTTCGAAAATTCAATTCAATAAATTAAAATTCAAGTTATACACAAAAATTTTATTTATCTATTTAATTTATCTTTTTGAGGGAATTAAGAAGAGATTCATACAAGGAAGATTTCTGTGAAGTTTGGTTGAAATTGGTCCAGTAGTTTTGGAGAAGAAATTTTTTTAAAGATTTTTCGAAAATTTAAATCAATTAAATTAATCAAAATTCAAGTTCTCCACAGATTTTATTCTTTTGAATGAATTTGGTAGAGATTCATACAAGGAAGATTTCTGTAAAGTTTGGTTGAAATTGGTCCGATAGTTTTTGAGAAGAAGAATTTTTAAAGATTTTTTGAAAATTTAATTCAATTTAATTAATTAAATTCAAGCTCTGCACGGATTTTAATCTTTTGAAGGAATTTGGTAGAGATTCATGCAAGGAAGATTTCTGTGAAGTTTGGTTGAAATTGGTCCAGTAGTTTTGGAGAAGAAGAATTTTTAAAGATTTTTTCTAAAATTTAAATCAATTAAATTAATTAAAATTCAAGTTTTGCACCGATTTTATTCTTTTGAAGGAATTTGGTAGAGATCCATGCAAGGAAGACTTCTGTGAAGTTTGGTTGAAATTGGTCCAGTAGTTTGGGAGAAGAAAATTTTTTAAAGATTTTTCAAAAATTAATTCAATTAAATTAATTAAAATTCAAGTTCTGCACAGATTTTATTCTTTTGAAGGAATTTGGTAGAGATTCATGCAAGGATGATTTGTGTGAAGTTTGGTTGAAATTGGTCCAGTAGTTTTGGAGAAGAAGATGTTTGAAAATTGTTTACACACAGACGGACGGACGCACGACGGACACAGGGCCATGACTTAAGCCCCGCTGGCCTTCGGCCAGTGGAGCTAAAAATTTTATGATGACATTCTTGTAAATTGAACAAGAGAACTAGATCTACATGTAGTAATTTTTGGATGGAAATATTGTGTGACATGAAACAACATGCAAAATGTGAAATGCTAGAATGAAGCAACCATTATGAATGAAGAAACTGATGTATTAGTCTAGGTAATTTATGAAATACTAAATGAATGATGACATACCTATAGTTTTAGCCATTTGACTGTCAGACTGCTTCTCTACTGGCATGATGATTTATCAGTCTGTACTAGTCTGTAATTGTTAGAATACCAGTCTACAATCATGCTAATATTGATACATGTGTGTTAAACAAAATAATGTAGACATAAAATGCTGAGGCAGCTGGCAGGTCTTTCATCAATGGCGCCTATGTATGGCAGTGTGATAGCTTATCTACAAAGTGATTAAACTGAGGGTGTAGTTAGTTTAACCCTTTCCAAGACGACGACATTTTCACACTGGTACAAGATCACATTATAACAGACAATGTAAATCAAGCTTTAAGCAATATATTTTGATTACTGTTGTGAAAAACATAGGGGAAAAGAATTATCTATTCACATTTTCTTTTCCCTCCAAATTATTTCTTCAGTATTTTTAAATCTGTTTGGGTCATTAAAATCATAACAAGAGGACCATGATGGTCCTATATCGCTCACCTGAACCAAAATGATATGAGCAACACTTTTGTTAAATTCAATTAATATAATTTTATGACTTTAAGACTGAGAACGAACTTATGGTCAATAGCGTTGTGAAATTCCAACTTATACGAGATCCTATGGTGCCCAACTGTGTCCAAGTTTTGTCTTGATTGATAAAAAATTGTAGTTTCTAGAGTATAAACAATGTCGAAAGCAGCTGAAAAAGCAGTTGTTTTTTTTTTCAAATTCAAGGGCACATAACTCTCGACTTCCTGAACAGATCAGACTGAAAATCGAACTCATCTGAGATTTTGTGGTCCAAAACATTGTGTCCAAGTTTTGTCTTTATTAATTACTAATTGTAGAGTCTAGAGTGTAAAACAAGTCGAAAACAGCCGAAAATGGCAATTCTATCAAATTCAAGGGCACATAACTCTCCACTTTCTGATCAGATCAGACTGAAAATCAAAGTCATCCGAGATCTTATGATACCCAACATTGGGTCCAAGTTTTGTCTTGATTGATTAATAATTGTAGATTCTAGAGTGCAAACAAGGTCGAAAACAGTCAAAAACGGCAACTTTGTCAAGTTCAAGGGCAAATAACTCTCGACTTTCTGATTAGATCAGACTGAAAATCTAACTCATCCAAGATCTTATGATCCCAAACATTGTGTCCAAGTTTTGTCTTGATTGATTAATAATTGTAGATTCTAGAGTGTTAACAAGGTCGAAAACAGTCAAAAATGGCAATTTTGTCAAGTTCAAGGGCACATAACTCTCGACTTTCTAATCAGATCAGACTGAAAATCAAACTAATCCAAGATCTTATGATCCCCAACATCGTGTCCACATTTTGTCTTGATTGATTAATAATTGTAGATTCTAGAGTGTAAACAAGGTCGAAAACTGCCAAAAATGGCAATTTTGTCAAATTCAAGGGCACATAACTCTCGTCTTTCTAGTCAGATCAGACTGAAAATTGAACTCATCCGAGATCTTATAGTTTCCAACATTATGTCCAAGTTTTGTCTTGATTGATCAATAATTGTAGATGCTAGAGTGTTAACAAGGTCAAAACTAGCTATTTTTTATGTTCAAGGGCAAATAACTCCAGACTTCCAAGTCCAATCAGGCCTATAATCGAACTTGTCCGAGAACTTATGACCATACTTGCTTTGACCAAGTTTGATTAAGATTGGCCAACTTTTCTGGATGCTAGAGTGTTAACACCAAATTGTTGACAGACAGACGGACGGATGGACGGACAGACGGACGGACAGACGGACGGACGGACGGACGGACGACGGACATTGAGTGACCACAATAGCTCACCTTGAGCACTTCGTGCTCAGGTGAGCTAAAAATCCAAAGATTTTGAAAGATTGCATTTGAAGTTTTGTAAATCAATACTTGGTGTGAAAAATTGTTGTTCAAATGTAACTGTTTATGGCGAATTGGGTAGATTCCCTCTCTTTGTTAATAGATATGTACACATAGTTAAATACTGGTTGAAACTTTTATCAACTGATAATATTATATTGAAAAGTATCTATAAAGTATCGGTGGATGACTCAAAAAACGGCAAGAACAACTGGGTCACTAAATTGAAGAATCTACTTTGTACATACGGATTTGCAAATGTTTGGGAAAATCCTTCATTAATCACCAAAAATAATGCATTCATAACAATGTTTAAGCAACGTGTGAAAGATACATTTATACAAAAGTGGTTCAGTGATATTGATAAAAGTAGTGTTCTGTCCACTCTTTATAAGTTTTTGAAAACAGAATTTGAATCAAGCCCTTATTTAAACAAAAATTTACCAAAATCCCTAAGAGTTCAACTATCTAGAATCCGAACATCTTCACATAGCTTGAGAATAGAAACCGGCCGTTACGGAAATAACAGAATCCCAAGATCCGAACGAGTATGTCAATGTTGTGACTCAGGTCTTGTAGAAGATGAATTTCATTTTATTTTAGAATGTAGAGCATTTTCGGAATTACGAGTTAAATATCTAAAACCTTTTTATTTCAAAAAACCTAGCACCTATAAATTAACATTATTATTAGATAATCCAAAAAGACAAATTCTTACAGGACTGTGTAAGTTTATCAGATGTGCGCTTAAACTACGCAATAACATACTACACGTTTAATTGTCATGTAGAAAATATTTGAAATTATTAATTATTTCTTAATGACATATACACTTATTATTTTTTGTTATCATGTACTAACACACTAATCATATATCGAACTATTTTCTGAAATTGAACATTTGAATACAAAGTACATGTTTTGGAATTTACATCTTAACCCACTCTCCGTGAACTTTCTGAAATGTGTTTAGTGGGAAGAATTGAGAATCATAATTCTGGTAAAGATAGAATCTTATAAAATTTATACATCTGTACAACTATATATGCATTGGAAAATCAAACGTACAAAGTCAGTTACTACTAACATCAATACTTTATATCTATATTTTGCTACCGAAAGTTACTTTATATTTGGAAATTGTTTTGTATTTGACGAGATACATGTATTTGTATAAGTCAATAAAATCTATCTATCATTAAAACCTTGCACTGTCTGGAAAATGGTTGATCATGCCACTGAAATTTACCCATCTAGCAGTTTATGCATTCATTATGATGACAAAATAAGATTTGAAAATGACAACTGACACATTGAAAATGAAATGGAATCATGCAAACATGGTGATGATATATGTGTATTTGAATGAACTTTAATACACAATGAAGTAGCAAAAACCTTTGCAGTGATTCGATAAAACATAGCATGCACACAACCATTCAAGAATGCACAAACATTCCAATGTGAATATATACATGATACAAGCTCTAGGTAGTGCAGACCAAGCAGCATTAAAACTTTACAAAGGAAACATGTTAGTGAAAATCTAAGTGTTTTGTATTTCTGGGAAAGAGAGGAAATAATTATATATCTTATATATCTCGCTTAACTTGCTGGAATTTCTAATCGGTCTTTTCCAAGTAATACATTATAATATGAACTCAAGCAGCATTAAAACTTTAAAGGGACATTTCATTCCAATTTCAATTTTTTAAAGTATGTCTTGATGTCAAGATTGGTTATTCTAATGAGTATAAATACTATTAGTTTTTTTTAAGTTGTTGCCAATAAGCGAGAAACACGCATTTAAAGTTGAGACATAATTGATAAATTGCATATAAATCCGAACTGTTGTCCACAACAATTTGTTCAATTTTAACACATAAATATAAATTTCTCGTAAACGGCGCAATATTTTGGCTTGAAATTTTCAGAATCTTCATAAGGAAATATGCTCTTTCAGATAAAAATAAAAGTAAAAATTATGACAAAAAATTCTGAAATGTCACTTTAAATTTAACTTTGCATGGTGCGAGAGAGGATGACGATTACAAAACGTGGAGAAGCGTCATCTTGTCCGAGTTGGAGATATTTGTGGTTGAAACTGGTCGTTTCACCACACAGAATTCGAATTACTAATTGCCCACCATCAATACCGCGAGAAAGTACATGTGCCAGATCAATACTAAAGAAGAATACCTGTGAGGATATGTGGCTTTATGGCTGAATATCGACTATTGACTATATACATGTATAAATGTAATATTATTTATATGGTATCTCAAGTTACAGAATTGGTACATTGTAATGGCAGTTATTTACTTTTAAAGTTAAAATTGTTTGTTTCCAATTAATCTTTGTCAAGATTTTATTTTAACACATATTATATATGAAAACTCTTAACCCTTTCCTGCACAGAAGAATTTTATGAAAAAATGCTGCTGCAGACCACAAAATCAATGTTAAAAAATTGTAGCCTAGAGCCACTTTTGTCCTAATGTTTTCCCAAATGTTTCTTTCCCGGGGGATGCCAATACAAAGTCTTATTTGAGAAAGGTTTAATCTAACAATGTCTTTCAGATGGATTGCAATTGTCTAGAGTAACACAATCTAAATTACTTTTGGTCTAAAACTGTTTTTTCCCTCTTTTAAAAATACAATCAAGTGTACAGTGTACTATAGCATGTTTCCTTTGAAAATGTTTAACACTGCACAATACATCTATAATAACCCACTATTATGAAAAGCTGTGTGCTTCCCAGCTTGTTTAGCTGCTTGATCTGATGTTGGTATAAAACTCCTGCTTTTAAAGGAGTCTCGCCAGATATATTGGCGATGGTATTCTGAGTCTCCCTACAATACAATATAGAAATTCAGTCAACATTGTGAAATAATAAGAAAATGAACCAGTACAGTTTGAGTTAACTTCAATAAGCTGCAGTTACGACATTTTCTAGCGTAACCAGCGATATAAAGGTGATTGATTATAATGGCAAATGTGATGGCGGTTTACAAACAGCTCTTGATATTCGGGGATAGACAAAAATTTTTGGGTGCCAACCATTTACGCCAAATGCAATTTTCATGCACCAGAATTAATGTTTTGCAGCATATAATTGAGACAATGGCGATCGACAGCGTGAAACCTGGTAATCAAGCATTTAAGCAAAACATGGGTAAAGTTAGCTTCGCTAATCAAAGGTGAACCCCACTAACTAAGTGGGATCTCATCACATCCCATCTGATAATCAAGCAGTAATTTTGTTACAAGATTATGCGGAAGAGTCCAAGGACCCACTGGTTCCCAAAACAATTAGTCCAATATTGAAGCATATGAGTTTTTGTAAGACAACTTTGATTACACATTGAAAATATTAGCATTCTGGGACTCACTAAATATTATTTTCAATGAGTCCTGTGAAAACTAGAACTGTCGCAAAACGGACAAATACACCCTACTAGCACCTTGTCACTGGAAAAGTGCTATAGGTCAAGACTCAAAAGGTTCTTAAGTTGGTGCACGGAAACAAATTTTAAACAAAGTCCATCTGTGACCTTGACCTTTGACCTTGGTGACCCAAAAACAATAGGGCACCTCCTTGGATCAAGGGCAACAACTGTGTAAAGTTTCATGATCCTAGGTCAACCGGTTCTCGAGTTAGAGCACGGAAACGGATTTTAAACAAAGTCTGATTGTGACCTTGACCTTTGACCTTGGTGACCCAAATACAAAAGGGCGCCACCTTGGGTCAAGAGCAACAACTTTGTAAAGTTTCATGATCCTAGGTCAACCGGTTCTCGAGTTAGAGCACGGAAACAGATTTTAAACATAGTCCGAAAGTGACCTTGACCTTTGACCTTGGTGACCCAAAAACACTAGGGCACCTCCTTGGGTCATGGGCAACAACTGTGTAAAGTTTCATGATCCTAGGTCAACCGGTTCTTGAGTTAGAGCACGAAAACGGATTAAAACAAAGTCTGATTGTGACCTTGACCTTTGACCTTGGTAACCCAAAAACAATAGGGCACCTCCTTGGGCCATGGGCAACAACTGTGTAAAGTTTCATGATCCTATGCCAACTGGTTCTCGAGTTAGAGCACGGAAACGAAAAAGTCTACGGACGGACGGATGGACAACTGGACGGATGGACAGACAGACAGACATGGTGAAACCAATATACCCCCCTCTACTTCGTAGGTGGGGGGTATAATAATGTGTGTCAGGGACTCAGTACACGCAGGTAACAAAATCCCTGATCAAGTTGAATTAGAATGCTATGTGAAAACAAGATATTGCACCGGACATTGAATTTGGTTGCATTTGCAATGTGAATCCTAAGAATTTGAATTTTCTGGATAGCAACAATTTACATGCAGCAGGATCACTGCTAGACGGAGTATCCTACTAAATCGACTTAGTGTGAATATAAACCTGGTGTGGTATATTCTTCGCTAGCAAAGATGGGTTATCCATGGAGGGAAAAAAGGGAAATATAAGGTTAACCCATTACCAAACAACAAAATTTTAGCCTAGTCCGCTACTCATAGGTGTCGCAGACGACAATTTCCATTGAACAAAATTTAACATTTTTTGGTCTTTCTTGGTAGAAAACATTGTGGTAAATGAAGAAATTGCTTGTCACAAGCAATTTCTTCATTTTCCACAATGTTTTGCAAAGCCTTTATTTTGTGGGGCATCCAAAAGTGTCAATGTGTGGGGAAGAGTTAACTAGTGGATGCATGCTCAGACATGTCCACATCTAGCAGCCTTCAAATAAAAGTCTTTTCCATTATATTTACTGTGTTCTTTTCTAATCAACCTCTTTGACATAATATTTAAAAGTAATGAGAGTGAACAGTTTTATTCAAAAGGTCATTGAAAGGTTGTGAGAGGGTAAAATGGATTGTCAATATGCTTGTTGGCATTTGCTTTGGAGCAGACCCAAGACACTTCATTTTGCTTCAATATTTTTCTATGAAGCTGTTATTTTTTAACTATTCTTTCCTCTATGAAGTTTAACATTAGAATCAAATTCAAATAGCAGTATGCTTACCTTGAAATACACTGGCATCTCAGAGAAAAACAAAGAATTTGGAGGACCAAAACCCGGGCAAGGAAACCGGAAGTAAACAAAGATTCTCTAGAGCCGCGTGCGATTTAGGCCAGAAGTTGTCTTCTGGAAGAAGAAGAAGATGCAGCCTGGTTCCCGCCTCTGATACAATACGTAGTATTTTTTCTACTACGTAGTGTATCAGAGGCGGGAACCACTCTCTTCTGGAAGAGCTCTTCTGGCCTAAATCGCACACGGCTTAGATGAAAGGGACGTAACTCATCATTTCTACTTTCGGTTTACTTTATGCAAAAAATATCTATAATTGAGACATTTACTTTACTAAAAGTATCATCATTTGGTGTTTACAACATTAGTTATTGTAGATACTACCCTAATTGAATTTTGAGATGAAAATTTCCTATTTAGAAAAGATATTTATTCGGTGCGAGCCTGCGTTTCTAGGCACCCATAAACAATATGGCGGACATCGAGTTCGATTCTCGCGGTAGACAAGAAGATTTACCAACACCAGCGATAGAGGAAGGATTCGTCCACATCGATGGAGAAACTCATGTCCTCAATTACGACACTAACATTCTGAATCTAGATGACAATCGGGAAGTCACGCCCGGGGCAGATTTAGATGGGGATTATGAAGTTCCATCAAAAAGTGGGGAATCCCCTGAAGAGGAGGCTGATATTGAGGTTATTGTTAACTATATTTTCTCTGCCCTTAAACTATTCTAAAATCCTTAAAAAGAAAATACTAATGTATTTGTAAATTCGGGTAGTCTCTGGTTTACCGGGCGCAAATTCTATCCTATCCTGATTTATATGGTTTGGGTAAGTTGTCCATCCGTCCGTCTAGACTGTAATGTGTTTAAACAGCTTTATGTCGCATTAATCAGACCACATCTTGAATACGCCAACCCAGTTTGGAATCCACAGTATAAAAAACATGTAGAACTCGTTGAAGGTGTACAACGTAGAGCCACCAGAATGCTACCTGGAATGAAAGACATGGATTATGAACAGAGGCTTAGGAAATTAGAGCTCCCAACCTTAGCATATAGACGCATGAGGGGAGACATAATTGAAACATACAAGATAGTGACACAGAAATACGACCAGGACCCGAGCAAACTCTTTACATTTAGACTGGACTCAAACACTCGTGACCACCCATATAAACTCTATAAACATCACTGCCAAACCAAACTACGACAGAACTTTTTTACGTGCCGTGTGGTGGATATCTGGAATGATCTACCAGCCTCTGTTGTTAATGCACCCAAAGTAAAGACTTTTGAATCCAGACTTGACAAGTTCTGGGCAAATCAACCAATAAAATATGATTACAAGAGCAGTTACAAGCCGACTGGAAGTAAAAGTAATATAAGGGATATTAAAGAAGAAGAGCTGGTGCCAAAGGACGTGACAGTCCTACTACCAGAAGAGGATCTGTAAGTATCTGTAAGGGTTCGGGGTAGAAATAAAAATTAATGTTTAAAGAATCGCAAAGTTGTCAAGAAAAAAGAGCAGGGGGTGTGGGGACGGCAGTCCCCCATCATAAATTAGCCCAAAACAAAGCACAACATTTATTGCGCCCGGTATACCAGAGGTGCGCCGTAAATTCTATTTTCTGGTGCTCCCTGAAAGTTTTGTTTCAAAGTTCTAACTTCTAAAGCATTAATTAGGTATTTTACGTTAAAGTGCACAGGGGTCAGATGCCGAAAGTCCAGCAAATTTCAATGACGCCAATGTCCAGCATTAGCAGCTAGGACCACAGTTCAATGTTTTCCCATGTTGCAGACAAGCTTCCTGACCACACAGAAAGGAATTTTGCCCATTCATAATGCAGATGACGTTCAAGGCCACTGATGTTACAGACATCATTAACTTTCTCTAGCCTGATGTCCAACAAGGTTCTTCATGTGTTCTTTTGCTGATTATTAAGCAAGTCAGGCGTAGATCTTTCTGTATGTTCCTTTGAGTAAGTGGGCGGTGATTATCTTACTAAAATATCACAACGTTGTGTCGTTGTAAGACGGTCCAGTAACAGGTTGGATGATTTCATTGCAGTACCCTTGCACCTTTTGGTTGCCATTAAGTGAAATGAGGTCTGTTTAACTGTAGCCATCCATTCCTGCCCAATTAATGACGCTGCACTCGACATAACAGTCTCACTGATGACATTATTGGTATCCAGCCTTATGCATCTTCTCCAACCACAAATCTTGCCGTCAGTTAATGACACGTAAAATGAGATTCATCTGGACATCAGTCAAATGTCTCCTGAATCAATATCGATTTGTCAATACCCACTGACGCCTTGCTTGTCGATGCTTAATGTCATTGGTGTAAGATCGGAGGACCTTGATGCTAAGTACGCGGAGCCTGTTCCGGACAGTCTGGTCACTAACGGTATACCCTGTGACGTCCTGGAGGAATAGCACTAAATTCTTACTAGACAGGAATCTGTTACGTCGTCAGGAGGTTGCTGTCTAACTATCCTCACTGAACGTCGTTTTACACGGTCTGCAAGATTTAGGTCGGTCGTTGGCGGCTAAAAATGCATACACCAAGTGCCGTAGGCGCGTAATTGTCAATTCGGGCCAAATGAAATGCAAAGTGACATCTTTAACGGACATACCTGCTTGGAGCATGCAAAGAGCTCTCCGACGTTGAACTTACGTCATCATTTCTCGCCTTCCCATTATCAATTTCAAAGAACTTGTAACAGTTAAATTGATTCTGCTAACAGATCTGTGTAATTGTGTGTTTTTGGACAAGCTAGACATTATCAATGTCACTACACATGTGCCGCACATGACTTTTGCTAATCTGGACTTTGTCCAATACACTGAATGTTCACTCTGCACATACACTGTATGCGTAATGGTTGTCGATCGGGAAAACTGAACAGCACAAAGCAATGTTCATGTAATTATCATAAACTGAAAAATAATGTGTTTAAAAAATGTGCTAAACTTATTTTGCACAGTATATTATCGTATGGCCGAAACTGAAGTATGATAAACATCGAGGCACACCAGAACAGGTGTTCTGAAATCTTTATATTGGCTACTTGTCCGTGTTTGTTTGTTTGACAAATTTTATGTCAGTTGTCCGTATGAACAATAAAGAGCAAATTGTTGGCAAAATCTACTTGTCCGTAACCTCTTTGGGACAACCTGGGCAACTCGGAGGATGGATTTCAGAACGCCTGCAGAATACAGTGCGGGCTAGCTATCCCTTTTAAGCTATAAGAGTATGATTTTAACAGTGTTAAAAGTCCTTTTGCCCGCAAAGTCACGCCAACGGTCTGTGACGGTCAAAGAGTATTTTTCGAGGTGCAAGTCTAGGAGTGCCTCATCACATCTATTCAATTGTTTTTTATGATCCGGGTAGTATTGATTTTACACTTATGCATTGTTTTAACGGAACACCATTTAGGATTGTCATGTATTTTCGCAACCTGTTTAAATGTCATCATGGGTAAAAAAAAAATCCCAAATTTGCCAGACCCCTTTTGCCAAAGTGCTAAGAAGTCTCTTGGTTTATCAGGAGCAAATTTTATCATATTTAATGTATCTTTTTTGAATACATTTTTCAAGAGTCTAAGTTTGACTGTGAGATTAATTGGGACTTTGAAAGAAGGTTTCCATGATAGTGCAATGTTGATGTCACATTTGATGTTCTTGCTAACCCAATCAGTGGCATAGTCTTTGTCTTGAATTTGTCACTGGATAATGGCTTTAATTTGTACAAAATAAAAAAAATCAATGTTTATTGTACAGATGTTTCATATAATGACTGCATAACTTTTGTTTTGATCGTCAGCTCCTGAAAGTTTTTTACCCATTGTACAAACTTCTGAGTCAACCCATGTCCATCTAATCAATATGTATCTTTTTATATCAGTCATGAAGGACTAGGTCAATCATCAAGGTCACAATTTTAACTTATAATTCTGGTGTGTTTGTGTTTCCCATGCCTGTTGTTAAAATCTAAATTCAAATCTGTTACAGCTATCACCAGGAGGTATACTTGATGATGAGACTATTGGTCGTGGTCTGTCAAATCTGGGCCGATCAGCTGATGGAACTAAACAAGTCTACCTACATTGTACAATACCTGTAAGTATATATCAACCTAGTTCTATCTCAAACCTGTCATGCACGAGACCTGGTCCCGGTTTCTCGAAAAAACTTAAGTACGTTCTCATGCTCAAATCTGAGCACCGTGCTCAAATCGCACGAAATCCAAATGAACTTCAATCGAATACCCTTCAATGTTGGAGAGTATTCTTTTGAAGTTGAGAATGTTCTCATGAGTATGTACTTAAGTTTTTTCGAGAAACGGGGGGCCTGGTATTTAGATCCACAGTGATTTTGTTACAAATTATGTGGAAGAGTCCTGGGACTCACTGGTTCCCAAAACAATGAGTCCAATATTGAAACATATGAGTCTTTGTAAGACAATGTTGATTACACATTGAAAATGTTATCATTCTGGGACTCACTAAATATTTATCTATGGGTCCTGAGAAAAAAATATGAGTCAGGGACTCGGGACTCGCAGGTAACAAAATCCCTGGATCAATGATATTAATGAAAAACATTAGAAAACATTGAGACAAAAGAAGAAAATGCTGATTTCCTGTGCTACATTGTACATGAATAATTTTACTAGTATCCATTTTATCGCCTGCAACATCCTTCAAACTGGAAGTGTAAACATTTTTGATGTTTCAGAAATAGTTTAAAAAAAAGAAAATTTTCAAGTTGTTAAGCTAACAACATCATAATTATGATATTTATGATAATCATGTCAACAAAGATGTCTATTTATATTTTGTTTTCATATATATTCATATGATAGTCTGTTAAAGTGATTTTTAGTATAAATTGTTCTACTTATTTTTTCAGGGGTTTAACTTGATTGATATCCAAGCATTGGCTGCATTTACAGAGCTACAGAAAGTAGAAATACCATACAATCAACTCACAGGTAATTTTACGTAAAATTGAATAGACAAAGATTTATTAAAAAAGAAGTAATTTTGTTGATGTCATAAAATGCTCTTCTTTGATGTTTAAGGTTTACGAACTGAGAATGAAATGTAGAGCCAGGGGCTTAATTTGAAAAGTGCCAGTAATTCCTAAACTGTGTTACATTTCCATTCCAAATACAAAAAGAAGCATTCTGTATGGTTTAGAATTTTGAATTAATGCATACTTGTGGAAATATTTGACAAAAATGTTCAAAATTACCTCCCTTGCATATAAATATAGAGTAAAATAATATTTTTAAATTTTTTTCTTCTTGAAGCATAATCTTGAAATCCGGCACAGTGAATCAACTTATGTGAGGTCTATTTACAAGTATGTGTAATGTGATGCATTTCGTATGGATAGAAAGAGGTGTTTTCATTCTCAGTTCGTAAACCTTAACCCATTACCACACAATGACTCTTTTTGACTCCCCACAAAATAATGGCTTTGGAAAACATTGTGGAAATTGAAGAAATTGCTTGAGACAAGCAATTTCTTCATTTCCCACAATGTTTTCTCCCCAAAAAGACCAAGAATTGTATAATTTCATTCACTTGAAATTGTCTTCTGCAGGATCTTTCAAGTTGGGACAGTCCAAAATTTTGCCGTCTGGTAATGGGGCCTTTTCTGGCCTTTATCAAGACAAAATACATAACAGTTACTGTATCTTGATAAATGTCAGAAAAGACCAAAATATCTATCAAAGATGAACATTTTACTATTTGAAGACAAAGAATTGAGCCAGGATCTTGGAAAAAGGCCCCTGGATCCTGTTCATATGGCATCAAGTCAATCTGAATCCATGTTAGTCTATCATGCTGTAAGGGCTCCTTTCTAGGTCAGGATCAAAACAAATTCTTTCTCAAATCCAATTTCAACCAGACTGATGTTAAAGGTTTAGATTGAATATGAATCTTCCGGTGAATTTTCTTAACTTTAAGTGAACTCATAATATGATACATTTTCCTGTTTTACTTTCAGATTTATCTCCCCTGAATAACCTCCCTTTCCTGCTGATTCTGGATGCCTCTCACAACAAACTGACGGAAGTTCTCGACTTTAAACCTCCGCGGAACCTGAAGGAAGTTGATTTATCGTTTAACGAGATAGAGGAGATTGCGGACCTGTCTGCCCACCACTATCTTATGAAGCTGAATCTTGACAGTATCCTTTATCATGATGAATCTGGAAACGGTCCCTTATTGAATTTAACCCATTACCAAACGACAAAATTTTAGAATGGTCCAAATTCGAAGATGTTGCAGACGACAATTTCAAGTGAATTGAATTTTTAACTTTTAGGTCTTTTTACATAGAAAACATTGTGGGAAATGAAGAAATTGCTTGTCACAAATTTTCCACTATATTTTCTAAAGCCATTGTCTTGTTGGGAGTCGAAAGGAGTCACCATATGGTTATGGGTTAAGACAGCCATGTTTAAAAAAAAGCATGCAAGTATATGCAGTCAGTACAGACCATGGTGAAGCTATTTGAAAATAAAATGGTTCCTGATCAGACTGTGTGTATATGCAGGCTGATCTGGATTCTGGAACCATGTTGTGCTCAAAAGTCTTAGGAGACCTTTTTCCAGATCCTGGCTCATTTATTTGACACTTTTCCAAGTAATCAGATGATGACTTTCATGGTGTATCTAAATCAATTTAGCCCCATGATTAATTTCTAAGTTTTCATTTTTTATTTCTCCTCTTTTGGCTTCATTAATATTAATGAATGTCTTATCATGTAACACCTACTACATTATTCTAAGATATCAATTTACTTCTAATAGATTATAAAGTAAATTTACACAGATGTCAACTAATTCCTTAACACAATACCAGATAATAAAATCAGAGTGATACAAGGACTAGAGAAATGTTCCAGATTGAAGAACTTGAGTTTGGCCCACAACAAAATAGAGAGAATACAGGGCCTGGATAATCTACCCATCCATTATCTCAACTTGGTAAGTCTTCCATTTATTAACCCTTTCCCAAACAAGACAGGGTTTTGACGTCTCTATTAGAAATGGCTTGGGAAAACATTGAGGCGGAAGCAGAAAATGATGATAACCAGTATTTTCTCCTTTTGCCTCAATATTTTCCGTACTATATTATACACAAATCATACTTCCATGAACATCCAATATGTCGTCAAAAGCATCTTTTGAATCGGACCACCCCAAAATTTTGTTGTTTAGGAAAGGTTTAAATGGTTGATTCCAATATATGTGCTGAGCTGTTTATCTAATATAAGGTCATAAATTGGGAGTCTATCTAATATAAGTTCGTAAGTTTGGGGTCTATCAATCAAGGCCTGATGGGTTGAAACCCCTGCCCGATGATGAATTATTGATTAGTTGTCTTTAACAGCTGGTGACTTGGATTATATGTTGTGTTTGTACTAGTGCAAGAATTACCAGGCACACAAGGTTAGGTGCACTAGCTACCACAATATAACTGTAAACAGCTTGGAATGTCTCCTAATGTGATAATTTGTTAAAAGCAAAATTTAGTTCAGAAGGATAAGGGTTTATGTATTCAAAGATTTTAAAATCAATTTACTTTCTTTACAGTGTCACAACAACCTGACAAGAATAGAAAACTTAGAATCCTTGAAAATTCTGCAGGTAAGTCATTGTCTAACATGAAATTTCCTTACCATATTTCATCTAGTATTGTATTATCTAGTATTCTATAGTTATTTGTCTCAGAGTTTAAATGATCTGGCTTTTTAATAATGTCTTATTGACATGACATTAAGGCCTGGTCACACATAACTCCTCAACCACTTCACAAAAATTTACTGCATGGGTTGTTGATGTACTCAGACAGTGATGTGGTTGCGGTGTTGTTTGTGTATGACCAGCTCCTTTTACCCAGTATATGCCAACCCTTGTTTGTTAAACTGGGATTTATCCATGTTTTTTATCCCTTTAGTTAAGACTTTAATTGTCAAGGTTAGAGGTCATCTGACATTGCTAATTATATCAATTATCACAGCCTCAATTAGTTTTATTTGATCTTTAATTTCTTACCAGAGCATTATTTCAGCTAACATTATTATGCACACACTTCTTTATTCAAGCAAGGCCCTTATTGAAGAGCATATATATTTCTATATTTTCAGCAAATCAACTTCTCCGGTAACAAAATCCGAAGTTTGAAAGGTCTGCAGGATCATGACTTACTAGAAATGGTCGATCTGGAAGACAATGAGGTATCAACCCCTTTAGTTTTACCCTGACTTAGTTCTGGCACATAAAACATTATTATCTGCTTGTTTGCTCCATTCCCAAATGGCAAAGTTTAGACTTGTTCAAATTCAGGGATGTTTCAGAAGACGATTTCAAGTGAATGAAATTCCGCATTTTTTGGTCTTTTGGGGTAGAAAACATTGTGAAAATGAATAAATTGCTTTCAACAAGCAATTTCTTCATTTTCTACTACTGTATGTTTTCCATATAGCTTGTTTCTTGTGAGTAGTCAAACAGTGTCATTGTGTCATAATGGGTAAGTAAACTATACTTCATGTTACATGTAATAACCCATCATGATTTTTAGTGCAAAGCAATTGTAAGTGCTTTTAATTTAAAACACACATTTCACACTTATTAATCTTAACCATTTCTAAACTAATGAATCTTGTCAGATGAACCTATAGGATTTTGATTTGGAAAAAAAAAGTTTTATCTTGCAATATAATTTCATGTTTACATACTTTGTTGTTGGCAGTACCATTCGTTGAAATGTTGATTGTATGATTTCGTTTTGAAGAAGGTCAAATAGAAAGAAAGTAGCACTGGTATGAATACATAATATTGCAATACTTATTTTCAGGTGATTGACATCAATGAGATCAAGTTTATCCGAGAGTTACAGATGTTACGTCAGCTGAACTTATTGCGCAATCCCATACAAGAACTGCCCGACTACAGACTGTCTATACTGTTCCAGTTACAGAGACTTACAGAACTGGATAGACATAAAGTAGAGGTCAATGAAAAGGTATGATTCACAATTTGGTGTTCAAAATATCATGTTGTAGATGATATAGCAAAAATGAATTTTGATAATCTTATACCCGTTCCCACATAATGATGCCTTTTGACACCCCTAAAAGAGAAAGACTTTGAAAACTTTGTCATGAGCAATTTCTTCATTGCCCACAATGTTTTCTGCTCAGAAAGACGAAAAAAATTAATGTAACATTTCATCCACATGAAATAATTGTCGACAACGTCTTGTAAATTAGACCAGTCTAAAATGTTGCCATGTGGTAATGGGTAATCAGTGTAACCCATTTTATCAAAGACTAAATCATAAGTGTACTTTTCACAAACACAGACTGATACCATTTAATATAAACAAAATTTTTAACTACTTACATTCGACACTCGTTGTGTCAGAGTGGTCGTCAAAACACCTCGACATATCCGGAGTTCGACTCATCCGATTTTGATAATTTTCTATGAAAATGGCACCAATGGCACAGAGAGTCCTGGTGGTGGAATAACGCAGTGGATGAAGCAGTAACAGAAAAGCGTAAATGTTTCAAGGCATGGAAGTCAGGGGGCAGTAGGGAAGACTACAATGCAGCCAAGCGCCTAGCAAAACGGGCCATTCACACAGCCAAACGTGAAGCAGAGCAGGAGGCTTTCCTCAACATCAATCCCAAGAACGGTGACATTTACAAACTCGCTAAACAGATGCGCAGAGACAATCAAGATGTCATCTGGGACAAACCAGTGAGGAATGACGAAGGTGTGCTCTGTTTGGATGATGAGTCGAGGAAAGTCGCATGGAAAGAGCACTACGAAAAGCTGCTCAATGTTGAGTTCCCATGGAACCCAGATGACCTCTCTTATGAGCCACCTGTTGAGGGACCGAGAGTACAGATAACAGCAGAAATGGTGGAAAAGACAATCAGGAAGATTGCACAGGGCAAGGCAGCTGGCCCATCAGGAATTGTAGCAGAAATGCTAAAGCCCACAGGCACAAATGGCGCAGCTGAAATTTGTGACCTCTTTCAAGCAATAGTACAGGAAGGCCAGATACCATCAGACTGGGAGGAAAGCTACGTTGTGAGCATATACAAAGGAAAGGGAGATGCACTCAACAGGGGTAACTAGAGAGGACTTAAACTCATAGACCAGGTAATGAAAGTTCTGGAACGGGTTGTGGAGCAGCTGATCAGGCAGCGTGTGAGCATCGACGAGATGCAATATGGTTTCATGCCAGGTAGAGGCACCATAGACGCCATCTTCATAATACAGCAGTTACAGGAGAAACATATTGCTGCAAACAGACCACTATATATGGCCTTTGTAGACCTCGAAAAAGCATTCGACCGAGTACCGAGAAAAGTCATCTGGTGGGCACAACGCAAGTTGGGAGTGGATGAATGGCTCATCAAAGTTATACAGGCCATGTACTGTAACGCTAGAAGCCGTGCCCGACTTGGAACTACATACAGCGACGAATTTGAGGTCAAAGGAGGCGTCCATCAAGGGTCCATGCTCAGCCCGCTTCTATTCATAATAGTCCTAGAAGCCCTCTCAAAGCACTTCCGCACCAGCTGCCCATGGGAGGTACTTTACGCAGATAACCTTGCAATTGTGGACACTTCCCTAGAATCCTTGATAGAGAGAATCACCAACTGGAAGAATGGCATGGAAGAAAAAGGCCTCAGGGTCAACATGAGCAAAACCAAGCTAATGATATCCAGTTCAACTCGAGTGCCTGCCAAGAAGTCTGGAAAGTACCCATGCGCCATCTGCCTAAATGGCACAGGTCAGAACTCCATCTTTTGCAGTGATTGCTCCCAATGGGTCCATAAGAAGTGTAGCGGTATCAATGGTCCACTTAAACCAGATCCAGACTACAAATGCCCACGTTGCACTGGAAGTGTTGCACCCAATGAATGCGAAACGGTAACAGAAGTATCTATTGGACAGGATACACTTGAAGTCGTCCAGAGCTTTTGTTACCTTGGAGATACTCTGTCAGCTGGTGGTGGCTGCGAATTAGCCGCAACAACTAGATGCAAATCGGCCTGGAAAAAGTTTAGGGAGCTCCTTCCAATACTAACAAGCAGGAACCTCCCTATCAGAACCAGAGGAAGACTGTATTCCAGCTATGTGCGTCCTGTTATGCTATACGGGTCAGAGACATGGGCAATGACTGCTGGTATGCAGAAGAAGCTGATCCGAAATGAGAAAGCCATGATCAGATGGATATGCGGCATAAAGCCTGATGTCAGCGAGACCCTTGACAGCCTGAGCTCCCAACTGGGTATTAAGGACCTATCCCAAATCCTACGGGCCAACAGATTGAGATGGTTTGGCCACGTAGAACGTAACGAAGGCTTTTTGTCCAGAGTGCGAGCCATTAATGTACAGGAAAACAGATCTCGAGGGAGACCCAAGCTGACATGGGATGAAGTTGTACGCAGAGACCGTGAGATTGTTGGACTAACAAACACCAACCCAAATGATCGCCAGACGTGGAGAGGTAGACTCCGATCTAGACTGGGCAGCCAGGCCCCACCCTCAACTGAGGAATAATCATAGGCCTGGATAATCAAAACCGGATGATGATAATGATGATGATGATGATGAAAATGATATTTAACCATTTTTGATGGGCATCATATGAGTCCATGATTGAAATATAGTAGGTAAAGGAAAGAAATTGCTCGAAAAGAACAATTTCTATCCTTTTCCTACTTAATTTCAATGGCTGTATTTGTTACAAAATTATTTTGATTAAACATTTTGATAATCCATTGTTGAGGACGGGACATGACTTTCACTTTGACTTAAGCGGAATTTCGACTTATCGGATGTCAACATAATGAGTGTCGACTGTATTACTACTTACACTCAAAAATTGCTAATAGACAGTCAGAAATTTTAGAAAACATTATCGGGGAAAAGTGTTTGCTTCCATTATTTTCTAATGCTCTCTAGCAATGATTTCAGAAACTTTCCCAAGTTTTCTCACTTTTACCTGACTACTGTTTGATTACTGCATATTTTGGAAGTTTAATGTTGTGTTTTCTAAAATGTCTATACAGAATTATCTATGTTAATTGCAGGTAGCCTCAACCAACATGTTCAATCCTCCCCCAGAAGTTATAGCAGCAAGAGACCATATTATGCATGTTGTATACTCATTCCTGCAGCCTAGCAGGGTCTGGGATAGGTAAATATTATGTTCTATTTAGTTGGATAGTTTGTTTGTTTAGGTTATTTATCCTCGGTTGCCGGTTGCCCATATGACCGAGTAGTAGACTGGGCGTGCCCAGGAAGGAACTCCCTTCTTTTGACCTGTTTCCAGCTTTGAATGGTGGAGGAAGATCCCAAGTGAGCACCTGGGTAGAACCACCGACGTTCCGCAAGCCAGCTGGATAGCTTCCTCACATGAAAGTTCATACGTCCCTGGCGGGATTCGAACCAACAGAGGTGAGGGGCAAGTGATCCTGAGTCAGCGACTCTTACCACTCGGCCACGGACGCCCCCGTAAAGTTGGATATTGAAACTACAAACAATTATATCATGCAATTATTGTACAATTGTACTAATTCTTGCAGCCTAGCAGAGCCTAGTAAGCTCAATATCATACTTAACCCATTATCAGATGACATGATTGTAGATTGCATCATGCTGAAAATGGTTAAGATATTGTGGAAAAAGAAAAATTAGGTCGACAGAAGGTCAAAATAGCTCATTCAAAGACATACTAGTATATGAAATGACAAATAATTGTTTTTGGTTTTGTTTGTTTGTGTTTTTTTAGGGGGGTGGGGGGTGGGTGTTAAAAATCTTATTCTTTGCACAAACAATTGCACAGTTTTCACCTTTTTTTAAGGGACATGAGAAAATAAATATGTTCATTTTCTTTGAAACCTTCAAACATGTGATTTGAATTAGGTTTTACTTTCCTACATGACTTATATTCACAATTTTACTATTAGTTATAGAGTAATAAGGATAAAAGTAACCTTCGGTTTTTGTTTTCCAGTACCTTACCCAGCATAGAGACGCCCTACCCAATGTTGGTACTGGTAGGACCACAAGGTTCTGGTAAAAAGGATCTGGCCATGAAACTTGTGGAAGAGTTCTCTGATTATTTTGGATATGGGTAAGATTTACATCTACAAGTTAAAAGTTTTTAAAGGCAGACTATATCCTTAGAATTAGAATTATTGTTTTACTTGCAAATACAGTCGACACTCGTTGTGTCGAACTGAGAGGGGCAGTCAAAATACCTCGACATATCCGGAGTTTGACTCATCCGATTTTGATTATTTTCAATGAAAACGTTTTTTAACCATTTTTGATGGGCATCATATGTGTCAATTATTGAAATATAGAAGGAAAAGGAAAGAAATTGCTAGAAAAGAGCAATTTCTATCCTTTTCCTACTAAATTTCAATGGCTGTATTTGTTACGAAATTCATTTTGATATCCATATGTTGAGTATGGGACTTGACCTCCACTTCGACTTAAGCGGAATTTCAACTTATCCGATGTCGACATAACGAGTGTCGACTGTAATAATGAATATCAAAGTTTCTAGGGCATATCATGTGGCACAGGGTTACTGAATAAAATTCAAATTTGAATAACATTTATTCATAGCTTTCAATGAAAGTTATGAGTTAAAGGTCTGTTCTTGTAATGATGTTCTTAAGGTGAGGTTTCTTTTTACGTTTCTGATTTAGTAACATTTTGGCAAATATTTGTATACTTTTCACCATATCATGCATATAATTTCAGAATTTCCCATACCACAAGAAAACCTCATAAAGAAGAAACAGCTGGTAAAGACTACCACTTTGTGACAGAAGAAAAACTGGAAATGGACATTAAAATGGTAACATTTTATTCATAATTATTTCAAACAGAAACCCAATACCATGAATTTTCTTATAGTCAGATTGAGATATTGTATATAATGAAGCAATCTTTACTCTTTTAACCCTTTCCCAAACGACAAAATTTTAGGGTGATCCACTTCAAAAACTGCCACAAATGACAAAATAGAAGTTATCAAAGATAACATTTGTGTAAAATATGGCATAGAAAATACTGAGACAAAAGGAGAAACTGCTGGTTATCAGCAGTTTCTTCTTTTGTTTGAATGTTTTCCCAAGCCTTTTCTACTTGGAATGTCAAAACCAGGTCTTGTTTGGGAAAGGGTTAAAATAAAGCCATCTATAAATGGATTGAGAAACTAAATTAATTGTAACATGTAATTTGTTTTTCAATATTTTTCATAACTTCTATTTAACCCATTCCCACACATTGGCACCTTATGACACCGGTTATGAAAAAGACATTGTGAAAATTGTAACAAGCAATTTCTTCATTATATCCCCGGCAAACAAAGTTTGGGGTGTATATAGGAATCACCCTGTCTGTCTGTCCGTCCATATTTCTTGTGATCGTAACTCCTCCAAAACTGCTAGATGGATTTTTATGAAAATTGACATGAACGATCTACATGACATGGAGATGTGCATGAAACAATTTCTTAGATCTGCGATGTCAACTAAGGGAGATAATTGACTTTTTTTTTCGTCCACATATCTCATGTTCGCAACTTCTCCCAAACCTTTTGTCATCTATGAGAGATAGTTCTGCTGTGAATTAATTTTCTCAAACAAGTCGCTGCGGGGGGTATTAGTCTGCTCTGCTACAGTTCTAGTTTCAACAGTTTTCTACTTAAAAAGACCATAAAAAGTTAACATTTCATTAATTTGAAATTGTTGTCTGCAACAACTTTGAATTAAGATCAGTCTGAAATTTTGCCATCCTGGTAATGGGTTTTTGTAATGAAAAGGAACAATTGAATTGAAAATTAAACTGGTTTAAGAAATCTGGTCGTCATTTGACAATTTTAGTTCCCATTAGTTCTTCCTCCCTCTATGTTTCAGGGTCAGTATATTCAGACGTACCAGTATAACGGTCAGTGGTACGGTCTACAGATGGAGTCTATAGAATCAGTGGCTAGAGAGGGACTCGCTTGTGTTGTACATATGGAAATAGAGGTATAGTATAAGAACTCATACATGATTATTTCTGGCTGGATTTTATGTTTCACTTACATTACTATTGCATCAAGATCAAATCTATAGAATCTTTTGCTAAAGAGTGACTTTTTCATGCTGGTGACAGACAAGAGGAGCAGAAAGCGTATATCCAAATGAAATTCTGTCACTCTGCCAAAACTTTGAACAGGAATTTTATGTTAAAATTTAGCAAACATGGAATTGATGTTTGAAAAATTTAGCAAACATGGAATTGATGTTTGAAAAAAAAGGAAACAAATATTTTAGTATTTCATTCAAAGCTGTTTGAATATCATTTTTGAGGGATGAGAACATGCAGTTGGTGCAGCAGTTGACATACTTAAGATTGATGGTTCAAGCCCTTGTCTCTGAGACTTTAACCCTTTCCCAAACAAGACCTGGTTTTGACGTCCCTAATAGAAAAAGCTTGGGAAAACATTGAAACAAAAGGAGAAACTGCTGATAACCAGCAGTTTCTCCTTTTGTCTCAATATTTTCTGTAACATATTTTACACAAATCCTATCTTTAATTACATCCATTTTGTCTTTTGTGGCAGTTTTTGGAGTGGATCACCCTAAAATTTTGTTGTTTGGGAAAGGGTTAAACTAAAAAGACTTAAATCTTCATTTTGACCTTAGTTATTAAATTTGGAAAGGAACTTCATATTATCAATGAATCCATTTTTCAGGGAGTATTAACCTTGAAGAACACCTACTTTGAGCCTCGCTATGTGCTGGTGATGCCGCTGAGTGAGGAATGTCATGAGAAGAGATTGAGAGACCGAGGAATATATACAGAGAGACAGATAGAATATACACTACTGAGAGGGGACATGTATAAAACATACAACCAAGATCATCCGGGATTCTTTGATATGATGATTAACAGTGGTATGTGAATAAGTAGCATCCTATGTCAAGGTTGAGAGTCTGAATGCAAGAAAGCATATTTTCTGTAGACAGATAAATAAAATTATCTACTCAATACTTTATTTGATGGCCTTCTGCTAAACATGGAAACATTGAGGCTAAAGATGAAAATACTGATAATCAGCATTTTCTCTATTATGCCTCCGTATCAAAAGATGGTGGTAATTGTTTTAATTGTGCCCATCCGTCTCTTACAATCCATATGTCTGTCTGTAAACTTAACATTGGCCATTTATGGTGGCATTAATTTTAGTGTTTCACAAACACATCTTGCTCTCTCTGTATTTTCTGTGCTTTAATGTACACACACTTTCATATTTGTTACCATCTATTTGATGGCCCAGGCCCACCTACAGCAGCTCCCATTAATTTTCAGATTGATAAAAAAATTGTCATTATACCTTTCCCAAAAGGCAAAATTTAGACTGTTCCAGTTTGAAAACTGCTGCAGACGATAAGATGGATATTGCTAAAGATGTAATGGTTGTACATTTAAAACAAGGAAATAATGAGGCAAAAGTAGAAAATGCTGCTTAGCAGCATTGTCTTCTTTTGCATCAATGTTTTCATGTTTTCCCAAGCCTATTTATTGTATAAGGGATCCATGTAAAAACCATATCTTGTTTTGGAAAGGGTTGACGGTGGTACTATTATCTTTATACAGATGATATTCAAGAAGCCTACAAGAGGCTACGAAGACTAGTCATGGATTATCTTGGTATCGGCATGAATTCTCCCAACAACTCTGAGGCTGGTGACGTGATTCCAGACGTGCAGCGAGAAAACACGGACCTCAACCTGCAGACCCAGATGGGTACAAGAACCTGGTCACGCCCGAGTCTGTCCGAGTCTGTGTCACAACCCTTCACCAGACAGAGGGCCACACAATCACCCATCATATCTGGGAGAGGAATCGTGGTAAGTATTAACCCTTTCCCAAACAAGACCAGGTTTTGACATCCCTGTAAGAGAAGGTTTGGGAAAACATTGAAACAAAAGAAGAAACTGCTGATGACCAGCAGTTTCTCCTTTTGTCTCAATATTTTCTGTGCTATATTGTACATAAATCTCATCCTTTTTAACATCAAATTTATTGTCTAAAGCAGCTTTAAAATAGGACCGCCCTAAAATTTTGTCATTTGGGAAAGGGTTAACACATTCCAAACATGGCTCTTCTTCATTCCTCACATGATACAGGCTTTAGAAAACTTTGTGACAATTGAAGAAATTGCTTGTCACAAGCAGTTTCTTTATTTCTCACAATGTTTTCTGCCTAGAAAGAACAAAAAATGTATGATTCCATTCACTTGATTTTGTCTTATTCATGCATCATCTTAAATTTCAACCCTTCACTAGACAGAGGGCCTTAGTGACCAATCATATCTGGGAGGGGAATTGTGGTAAGGAGTGGCTTTGACTATCAGGTTATGCACTTATCCTCAATGTCAAAAGTTGTAATTAAACTCTGAGCACAAATTATTTTTATGCTCCCCGAAGTTAGAGCATATGCTCCCCGAAGGGAGACATATAGTCGCCGCTTTGTCTGTCCGTCCATCCGTCATTCCATCCATCCGTCCGTCCAAAGTGATTTCTCCATAACCCTTGGGCCAAATCAAATGAAACTTACCATGTGAACTCCCTATGACATAATGCCGATGAACTTTTCTCGGTTTTTGGATTTGAGGCCTCGTCATGGGAAAAGGGGACTTAAGGTCAAATGCAGTTTTTCTCTAATTTCTCCTAGTCTAATGGTCAGAATTTGATGAAATTTCATATTTGAGTAGTAAATCAGATGCCCTTGACAAAAAACTATGTGAAATTTAGGTATAAAAATTATGTCATGCAAAAAGGGGGCTTAACACTTGTTAGCTTTATTTCAGCTCTGCATGGAATACATTTGAGCCAGGATCTGAAAAACGTCCCTTAAGGCTTTTGAGCCCAGCATAGACCCAGATCAGCCTGTGCATACGCACAGTCTGATCAGGATCCATGTTGTTCTCTAGTAGCTTCTTCGTATTCTGTAGTAGCTTAAAGAGAGCAGCATGGATGCATATTGGACTACATTTGACAACAGGCTGATCTTCAAATTCAAGTTTTGAAAATGCTATAAGGGACATTTTTCCAGATCCTGGCTCATTTATTGTGACAATGCCTTATTCGGGGAGCATTGTCCGTCTCTGACGGCTCTTGTTTGTAAGAAAAAATTGTATTTATATAAATATTCCAAACAAGAGGGCCATTGGCCCTGAAGCGCTCACCTGACAGGCCCATAGGAAGCAATTTCATAATGGGGGGCTATAGACTCTATCCTAAATATTGGGGGGTGGGGGCTAATTGGGATTTCCCCAAAATTTTAAGTGTAAAATTAAGAAAAATTGGTATTTTTGGCCAACTTTGGAAGGGTTTAGCCCCCCTAGCCCCCCTGTTCCTACAGGCCTGCCTGACATAATAGCTTTCTGTATATGGTGTGTCTGAGCCTCCAAAATGATCACATTTTACTAAGATTTGTGGCCTGTATAAGATAATCATTCTGACAAATTTTCAGCTTGATTGGGCAAAAAAAATCCCCAAGACTGGACCCCATGACCTAGTTTAGGACCCCAGATGACCAAATTTTGAAATTGTCTGAGATTTTATCAAGATAATTATTCTGACTAGGCTGATTGGGCATAAAATGTGGCCTCTAGAGTGCACACAAGGTTTTTCTTAAATTTGACCTAGTGACCTAGTTTTTGACCCCAGATGACCCAATTTCAAACTTTTTGTACATTTCATCAAGACAATTATTATGAGCATATTTCAGGTTGATTGGGCAAAAAATGTGGCCTCTAGAGTGCACACAAGGTTTTACAAAGATTTGACCATGTGACCTAGTTTTTGACCCCAGATGACCCAATTTCAAACTTGTCCGAGATTTTATCAAGACAATCATTCTGAGCAAATTTCAGGTTGATTGGGCAAAAAATGTGGCCTCTTGAGTGCACACAAGGTTTTTCTAAGATTTGACCCTGTGACCTTGTTTTTGACGCCAGATGACCCAATTTCAAACTTGTCCGAGATTTCATCAAGATAATCATTCTGATCAATTTTCAGGTTGATTGGGCAAAAAATGTGGCCTCTAGAGTGCACAAAAGGTTTTTTCTAAGATTTGACCCCGTGACCTAGTTTTTGACCCCAGATGACCCAATTTCAAACTTGTCTGAGATTTCATCAAGACAATCATTTTGAGCAAATTTCAGGTTGATTGGGCAAAAAATGTGGCCTCTAGAGTGCACACAAGGTTTCTCTAAGATTTGACCTAGTGACCTATTTTTTGACCCCAGATGACCCCATTTCAGGCTTGTCCGAGACTTCATCAAGTCAATCATTTTGAGCTAATTTCAGGTTGATTGGGCAAAAAATGTGGCCTCTAGAGTGCACACAAGGTTTTTCTAAGATTTGACCCTGTGACCTAGTTTTTGACCCCAGATGACCCAATTTCAAACTTGTCCGAGATTTTATCAAGACAATCATTCTGAGCAAATTTCAGGTTGATTGGGCAAAAAATGTGGCCTCTAGAGTGCACACAAGGTTTTTCTAAGATTTGACCCTGTGACCTAGTTTTTGACCCCAGATGACCCAATTTCAAACTTGTACGAGATTTTATCAAGACAATCATTCTGATCAATTTTCAGGTTGATTGGGCAAAAAATGTGGCCTCTAGAGTGCACACAAGGTTATTTTAAGATTTGACCCAGTGGCCTAGTTTTTGACCCCAGATGACCCAATTTCAAACTTGTCCGAGATTACATCAAGACAATCATTCTGAGCAAATTTCAGGTTGATTGGGCATAAAATGTGGCCTCTAGAGTGCACACAAGGTTTCTCTAGGATTTGACCCAGTGACCTACTTTTTGACCCCAGATGACCCAATTTCAAACTTGTCCGAGATTTCATCAAGTCAATCATTTTGAGCTAATTTCAGGTTGATTGGGCAAAAAATGTGGCCTCCAGAGTGCACACAGGGTATTTCTAAGATTTAACCCCGTGACCTAGTTTTTGACCCCGGATGACCCAATTTCTAACTTGTCCGAGATTTCATCAAGACAATCATTCTGAGCAAATTTCAGGTTGATTGGGCAAAAAGTGTGGCCTCTAGAGTGCACACAAGGTTTTCCTAAGATTTGACCCTGTGACCTAGTTTTTGACCCCAGATGACCCAATTTCAATCTTTTTCAAGATTTGATCAAGACAATCATTCTGAGCAAATTTCATATTGATTGGGCAAAAAATGTGGCCTCTAGAGTGCACACAAGGTTTTTCTAAGATTTGACCCTGTGACCTAGTTTTTGACCCCAGATGACCCAATTTCAAACTTGTCCGAGATTTTATCAAGACAATCATTCTGATCAATTTTCAGGTTGATTGGGCAAAAAATGTGGCCTCTAGAGTGCACACAAGGTTTTTCTAAGATTTGACCCAGTGACCTAGTTTTTGACCCCAGATGACCCAATTTCAAACTTGTCTGAGATTTCATCAAGACAATCATTCTGATCAATTTTCAGGTTGATTGGGCAAAAAATGTGGCCTCTAGAGTGCACACAAGGTTTTTCTAAGATTTGACCCAGTGACCTAGTTTTTGACCCCAGATGACCCAATTTCAAACTTGTCCGAGATTTCATCAAGACAATCATTCTGAGCATATTTCAGGTTGATTGGGCTGAAAATGTGGCCTCTAGAGTGCACACAAGGTTTCTCTAGGATTTGACCCCGTGACCTACTTTTTGACCCCAGATGACCCAATTTCAAACTTGTCTGAGATTTCATCAAGACAATCATTCTGAGCTAATTTCAGGTTGATTGGGCAAAAAATGTGGCCTCTAGAGTGCACACAAGGTTTTTCTAAGATTTGACCCCGTGACCTAGTTTTTGACCCCAGATGACCCAATTTCAAACTTGTTCGAGATTACATCAAGACAAACATTCTGAGCAAATTTCAGGTTAATTGGGCAAAAAATGTGGCCTCAAGAGTGCACACAAGGTTTTTCTAAGATTTGACCCCGTGACCTAGTTTTTGACCCCAGATGACCCAATTTCGAACTTGTCCGAGATTTGATCAAGACAATCATTCTGATCAATTTTCAGGTTGATTGGGCAAAAAATGTGGCCTCTAGAGTGCACACAAGGTTTTTCTAAGATTTGACCCCGTGACCTACTTTTTGACCCCAGATGACCCAATTTCGAACTTGTCCGAGATTTGATCAAGACAATCATTCTGATCAATTTTCAGGTTGATTGGGCAAAAAATGTGGCCTCTAGAGTGCACACAAGGTTTTTCTAAGATTTGACCCCGTGACCTACTTTTTGACCCCAGATGACCCAATTTCAAACTTGTCTGAGATTTCATCAAGACAATCATTCTGAGCTAATTTCAGGTTGATTGGGCAAAAAATGTGGCCTCTAGAGTGCACACAAGGTTTTTCTAAGATTTGACCCCGTGACCTAGTTTTTGACCCCAGATGACCCAATTTCAAACTTGTCCGAGATTACATCAAGACAAACATTCTGAGCAAATTTCAGGTTAATTGGGCAAAAAATGTGGCCTCAAGAGTGCACACAAGGTTTTTCTAAGATTTGACCCCGTGACCTAGTTTTTGACCCAAGATGACCCAATTTCGAACTTGTCCGAGATTTGATCAAGACAATCATTCTGATCAATTTTCAGGTTGATTGGGCAAAAAATGTGGCCTCTAGAGTGCACACAAGGTTTTTCTAAGATTTGACCCCGTGACCTACTTTTTGACCCCAGATGACCCAATTTCGAACTTGTCCGAGATTTCATCAAGACAATCATTCTGAGCAAATTTCAGGTTGATTGGGCAAAAAATGTGGCCTCTAGAGTGCACACAAGCCAAAGGTTGACGCACGACGCACGACGGACGACGGACGACTGACGACGGACGACGGACGACGGACGACGGACACAGCGGTATCACAATACCTCACCATGAGCACTATCGTGCTCAGGTGAGCTAAAAATACTGGCATTATTTCAAATTCAAGAATATTTCTTCTTTTGGAAGTACTGTATAATTTAGTGTCTTTGATAACTCTATGGTTAATTTTATTATGCAGGAAGAGGAATCCTTGAGACGAAGACAGAGTGCTGCTAAAGAAGCTGTGGCTGGCACAGCCCCGCCTCTTCTTGAACAGTTACTTACAAGGTCAGTAATTGTAAATATATAAGTAGAAAGTTTGTAAGGCCTTCCCTGTAATATAAGTGGTGGTTGCATAAAATGAGTTAAAAGTAAACCATAGTGTTATGCAATGCATTTATAATTACCAATGGACATTTTCTTTAATCCATTTTACCCAACAATCCATATAATGTTAAAGTCTTTGGCATTGCAGACAATTTTGTCGTTCAATCAAATGACTAGAAATTGTAAAATGTCAAGAAGTTGGAACCCAGACATATGTATATCATGCAATACTCAAATACCAAAGGTTGCAGCATTGAGGTCTAAGACTTTCTAACAAGTCATATCTATAACTTTTGTCTTAATCAAATTTCAACTACTCTGAGCAGTCTGGAATATATGTACATGTGCAAGATTTTTTTTCTAAAAATGTGTTTGTACATGAGCAACAGTAGGGGGAAAATCATAAGAGTGTTTGCCATATTGACTTCTACTTAGTGCTAATCTTAATCTTTCAGTTATCCAAAGACAGCACCTCAGAGCGTAGAGAAGCAGATTGGTCTGGGACAGAGTGAAAACACCATGACTGATGCCCGATCTTTCTCAGCTCCCATTGTAAACAAACCACAGAGACCGGGATCCAGTGACTCAAGTACAGATAGGTCAGGGGCCAGCTCAAGCTTAACAGGACTTACATCAGCTAGTGATATTCAAAGGGAAAAAGCTAAATCTCCCGATGCTGCCCAGACGGCCCCTCCACCTAAAGGTCCGCAGTTACCAACAGAGATGGTGAACCCTATGGAGTTGTTGAGTGATTCTGGGAAGGAGCCGCAACCACCCACGACCCAGCGACCTTCATCACAGTCTAAAAATAGACCAGGCTCGGACAGACTCAAAGTGTTGCCCCCAATATCTCCTGTACCAAATAAAATACCCATAGAGTTGGGATAATGTTGTGTTATGTGTGATTCTGTCATTCATTGATTTGTTACTTAAAGTCTTTTTTGAAATTATATTACCATATGTATTTCCAACTTCAATTTTCTTAACATTAAGTTCCATTACGGTGGTCTTCTCTTTCAAGTCAACACTTTCCCAATTTAAAAGGTGTTGCAGAGGACAAAGTTAATGTTTGTAAAAGGGCAAAACTTGTGATTTATGTCACAGAAAATATTAAAGACAAAGGAGAAAATGTAGATTATCAACATTTTCTTCTTTTCCTTCAATGTTTTCAAACCATCTCTCCCCTAGGAACGTCAAAGCTGAATCTTGTTTGGGAAAGGATCAATTCTAAAGCTCATCGATCAGCATTAGTACAATCTGTGACATAGATTAGCTGTTACAACTATGTTCTGGTCAAGCAATTATGTTTGCTTGTAACATCAATTACAGAATGACCATTAGTCGAATTTGAATTATTCAGCATAAGAATACATGTGTAAATGTATAACAACACTTCGAATCATTCCAAACGTTCTCCCTTCAGTAAAGAGATACTTGAAATCCTATTCATAGACCCCACTTTGGTAGAGAGTAGACATTCAAGAAACAGTAATTTAGATAAATGTTCTCTAACACTGAAATCTTTATATATCTCGCTAAGACAAAATATCAATGACAGAGATAAACATCTGAGCTTGATTGTATGACAGCTAGTTACTTAATAATATGGTTAAATACCTGTTTGCTCAATTTTACCGACAAGTTATCAGAAAATTGAACCAACACAGATTTCTAACCATTTGGTCGACGCTTACCCGCGTTTAAACGATTGGGACCTATAGAATAAATAATTGAGCCAGGATCTCGAAAGAGACTTTTACAGCTTGGCCTTTCTTTACAAAAAGTCTAATCAGAGGTGTGTTCTTTAGCGCGAGATTTTTTAAGATTTCTTAAGGTGTTTTGGATAAAGCGTTTTTAAGACCGAGACTTTGACCGAGCTGTTCCGAATGCTCCATATTTATTCAAATGACGTCATCATGACGTCATTTGTAAAAAGCATGGAGCATTCCGAACACTGCGGTTTATGAGTTGTGGAGTGTTCGGAACAACTCGGTCAAATCTCTTTTATATTGTTTGTACAGAGTTGACCGAGGGGTTCCGCACAAAGTATAGGGTAATGGCGCCTCCCATAGAGCGTCTTAAAAATCTTGCTCTAAAGAACGCTTTATCCTAAAACATCTTAAGAAATCTCAAGATATCTCAAGAAATCTCGCTCTAAAGAACGCACCTCAGGATTCACCATGTTCTTTTATAGATTCTCCATAATCTGTAGCAACTGTCAGAGAGCATCATGGGTTAGATGAGACAACGCTAGTCCTCAAGATTATCTGGTTCTTTAACCCTTTCCCAAACAAGACCTGGTTTTGACGTCCCTAATAGAAAAGGCTTGGGAAAACATTGAAACAAAAGAAGAAACTGCTGATAAACAGCAGTTTCTCCTTTTGTCTCAATACTTTCTGTGCCATATTTTACACAAATCCTATCTTTAATAACATCCATTTTGTCATTTATGGCAGTTTTTTAAGTGAATCACCCTAAAAAAAAATTTCGTTTGGGAAAGGGTTAATTGTCTCAATAGCAATAAGGACCCCCTTTTTCCAGATCCTGGCTCAAATTATTTGAAATATCATTCATTTCTTTGATTTACAGCTCCACTGCATCTTTAACCCTTTTCATAATGGTAAAATATTAGACTATCAGTTTGAAAGATGCTAGAGATGACAAAATGTTGGTTATCAGTGTTATCAGTCCTTCATCACAATGTTTTCCCACGCTTTCTGTATTATGGACGTCAAAGTCTTTCCCAAACAATACCAGATTTTGATGTCTATAGAAGAAAGAGCGAGATACAAAAGAAAATGCTTGTGACCATCTTTTTCTCTTTTGCATGAATGTTTTCTAGGCTACATTGGTCACAAATCCTATCATTTTCCACATCACTATTGTCGTCAGAAGCAGCTATCAAATTGGACAACCCGAAACTTATGCCCAAACTTCTGTAATATCCAGAACCAAATATAGATGAATGTGTGTTATAAATGCCGGATAAAGACTTGTTTTTCTCCAGATGTTGAATTGTTTGATAAAGATATTAAACATGTTACATAGATCTATTTCAATCTCTTCTTTAACTCATCCCTTTCCGTAACATTGATGCTTTTTGACGATTCTAAGTAGGGACTTGGCCTTAACCCATTCCCACACATTGACGCTTTTTGACATCTTACAAAGAAAAGGCTTGGGGAAACATTGTGGAAAATGAAGAAATTGCTTGTGACAAGCAATTTCTTAATTTTCCACAATGTTTTCTACAGAAAAAAAACAAAATATCTTAAATTCCATGCACTAAAAACTGCCGTCTGCAACCTCTTTGAATTTGGAGTAGTCTAAAATTTTGCCGTTTGGTGATGGGTTAATGCAGTTGTAAGTGCATCAGACTCTCCCGAGGTCCTGGGTTTGATCCTTGACTAAAGCAAACACCTTCTCTGACATTTGTATCCAAGCAATAGTTGAATAATCGTGAACAAATGGAGGCCAGCAGCTGGAGGCTCGGAAAAAATGATGTAGTACCGGTTACAGAAATGACAGGAATCCATGCATAGGTGCTCCAGCCACCTCAATATGACCATAGCATAATGCTGATTACCAACATTTTCTCCCTTTTTCCTAATATCTGCGACCCTATCAAAGACAATTTTCATTCAGACTATCAGATTAATGTATTTTACACCCTTTAATTTGGACAGGTCCAAAATTTGTCATTCAGAAAAGTGTAATATTTCCAAAACATCCCGATTTGATAAAGAAAGTATTGGAAAACATCATGGGGTAAGAGAAAAGCAGATGACCAGCATGTTCTCCTTTTCCCGTACTATTTTCTTTAATACATAAATGGAATTTACAAATTCCATTACATTTGCCCATTACTTAATCATCTGCCTCACCTTTAGATTTGGACAACCCTTAAGTATTTTTCATCAGAGAAAGGTTTATCCTTTTCCCAAACATCAAAATTTTGGACTTGTCCATATAAAAGCTGCCGAGGACGACAAAATGGGCATTGATTCTTACAGGATTTGTGTACAATATAGCACAGAAAATATTGAGGCAAAAGGAGAAAATGCTGCTTATGATATCAGCATTTTATTCTTTTGCATCAATGTTTTCTCCAGATTATTCCATTAAGGACATCAAAACCATGTCATCAAAACTATGTCTTGGCTTGGCAAGGGTTAACCACTCGGGTCACATATGATCCCCTAGTCTGACTCCTATCTACCCCTTCTCCAAATGACAAAAGTTAACACCAATCCAAATTGAAAAGTGTTGCAGACGACAGAATTGATACAAACCAAAATACAGTTTGGCTACATTATACCTATCACAGGAAATACTGAAGCAGGAGATGAAAATGCTAGCAATCAGCTTTTTTATGCCTCCGTTTCAAGAGATCGAGGGCATATTGTTTTACTCGTGTCTGTCTGTCTGTCTGTCCTAAACTTACCATTTTGCCTTTTCTCCAAAAGTATTCAACATACAAATCTCAAATTTGGTATGTAACATCCTTTCAATGATAGCTATCTGTTCCATGCATTATGTCCTTCCTCAAGGTCATCTGTTAACCCTTATCAACCCTTTACTCTACGAAAACTTAACATTTTACTCCGAAAACTTACATTTGCCTTTTATCCATAAGTATTTGACATACAAAGCTCAAATTTAGTATTCAACTTCCTTTAAATGATATCTATCTGTTCCATGCAATTTGACATTCCTCAATGTCATCTGTTAACCCTTATCAACCCTTTACTCTACAAAAACATAATATTTTACAAAAATGGCCATTTCGGGGGCATTGGTGTTTCACAAACACATCTTTTTTATTTTGCCTCAATGTTTTCAATAGTCATTTCTATTAACGACATCAAAACCACAGCTTGTATTACTAAGCTAAGATGGGGTAAAGGCATACTAACAGTCTAACTTTGTTATTTCAAATCCAATCCCTATGTTGTGGGTGCTCATTTGAATCGTGTTGATGAGAAACATCGAGACAAAAATAGGGTTCGATAACCAATCGGTGAAAAAAGATGTGTTTGTGAAACACTAACGCCCCAAAAGGCCAATGTTAAGTTTTCGAACAGATGGATGGACAGACAGACAGATAGACACAAGTAAAACAAAAAGCTCTCTTAGTGCACCATAACTAGGCACTGTATATGAGCTATTTGGTGGTTTAATTCACTGCAACGAAAATACAACAAAGAAGATATTTCGGGCACTTTACTTTTTCAATCATACAATATCAACAGTATAAAATAAATTTTACCTTTCGCAAACAATAATTTTCTTTCCCAAGCGACAAAAATTTACACTGTTCTTCTATTTGAAAGCTGCCACTTGCCACAAAATGGATGTTGATAATGAAAGATTTTGTGCACAATATAATCATTTAGGAAATTATTATACAAATTATCAACATTTTATTATTCTACCTCAATGTTTTCTATTTAGCTATAGCACTGAGGTGATCAAAAGGCATGGCTGTTTATGTAAATTTTTCTATCATGTTCTCCAAAAAGCCATATATTTCATGCCTTTAACTTGGTGTTTATTTCCAATTCGCCATCAATTAAATTCTTTCTTTTCCCGCTGTTCTCGTCTTTCCTTTTCTTTATCCAGCCGTTTCTGTATATGATATGGAACCTTCTTCTCCACGCCTCTTTCTTCTCTCCGTGCTTCCATAACATCCACCATGTCAGCATGCTCGTCTCTGTAAAATAATATCGAAATACAGTCATTGAAATTTAGTAGGAAAAGGATAGAAATTGCTCATTTTGAGCAATTTCTTTCCTTTTCCTACTGTATTTCAATAATGAACGTTCTTGGTGAGAAAATGCTAAAAAGTCTTTAACACTGAAACTGAACAAAATCTGATTTGTCAAATTCCGGATATGTTTGAGGTATTTTGATGGATTCTGTGACTTCGACACATCACGAGTCAACTGCAGTTTGTAGGTGATTTATATTGCTTGCTCTGTAATCATAAAGCAGGGCTACTGATATAAAGGGGTATTAGCTTTTTCCTAAACAACAAAATTTTAGGGTGGTCCAATTTGAAAGCAGTTGTAGAGGACAAATTATATGTGAATGATGATAGGATTTGTGTACAATGTAGCTGAGAAAATATTGAGACAAAAGGAGAAACTGCTGGTTATCAGCAGTTTCTTCTTTTGTCTCAATGTTTTCCCAAGCATTTTCTATTAGGGATGTCAAAACCAGTTCTTGTTTGGGAAAGGGTAAAATACAATATCTTGTTTATTGTTTAATGTTTATTAACTCCTATGTTGTGGGTACTCATAAGAATCGTCTCCTTGAAACAATTCAAATGAGCAGGCCTACCCATAAAATAGGGTTTGTATTTGAGATGAAAAACTTGGAATGCCTCCATTCCTTCTTGCTTTAAGCTGCAGTTACGGGATTTTGGTTGAAAAGCAGTGATATGTCATTAAAGCCACAGGCAGTAATAGTGTGACTTCATTATGATATATTTCCTAACCTTTGTCAAAGAAATGCATTTGGTAAGAATGCATTTTTCCTAAATTTTCATCTAAATACTTTATTCTTAAAGTAGCATTTCACATTTATTTCAATTTTTAAAAGTATGTCTTGATGCAAAGATTGTTTATTCTAATGCATAGAAATGATATCAGTTTTTTGAAGTTGTTATTCATAAGCCAAAAATATGCCTTTGAAGTTGAGACAGAAATGACAAATTCCAATTAAATCTGAACTGTTGTCCACAACAATTTGTTTAATTGAAGCACAAAAATATAGGTTTCTCGTAAAGATTTAAATATTTTGGCTTGAAATTTTCAGAATTTTCATAAGAAAAGATGCTCTTTCAGATAGAATAAAAATGAAATTTATGTAAGAATAATTCTGAAATGTCACTTTAATACTAAATGACCTTAAAAAATACCTGCTTTACTCTTCTGTTAATATTGATACCAAAATTACCAAGATCTCACCTCAATTCTTTGTTAATACTGAGAACATTCATGAAAAGACTCATGGATTGAACACTGTTTTACAGTAACCTAGAACTGTTTCACCTACCTAAATAGACCCTGATTCCGTAATTTGTCTGTAAGTCTTGCAAATTCCTTCAATGGTGGGTAATAGTTCACATAGGCTGGATTTTTGTGAGCAGGCAACTTCTTGAATATTTTGTAGACCTTCAATGATTTGTCATCAGTTTTTGTGACGATGTTCCCGAAAATCCGATTGGACAACCGGGCCATTCTTATGGCGTACTCCAACTTTGTCATCCTGTCCCCTCACCAGTCCATCTCTATAAAGCCTGTAATATACATCAACAATCAGAGTTACAGATTAGAGGGGGTTAAGACATTCTAACCTTTTTAGTTCAATTTATAAGTATAAATGTAATAAATATAATGTTGTGGGTACTCATTTGAAGCGTCTTGATCAGAAAATTAGACCAGTAGCAGATCAAACGCCCCCATCCCCACCCCTCACCCCCCACCCCCTCTGAAGCCTGACACATGTAATCTAATTTTCATGTAGAAACTCAGTCGAAATTATGTATTACTTCAAAAACATCCACCCCTTTTTGAATGTTTGAACCCCCTTCACAGAAATCCTGGATCCACTGCAGTTAGAATGAGTGCCTTTGATGAACAATACATGTACTTTGGTTTTTGAAATGCCAAATTTAGAATTCTCCATCATTCTGTCCAAGGATATTGCAAAGAAAGTGCCAATAAATTTGATATAGCAGAATTCTAGTCTCAACTTTCAAATACATTCATCTGTTCATGCACAAAGACCATGGTCCAAGCCTTGGGTCATTTTCTGTTAGTAAGTACATCTACATGTTTCACACAGCCGTCACACTTGACTATTATTGCATGTTTGGGTCTGCGTAAAAGAGGGAAGGAAATAGAAAAAAAGAAAAATCAGAAATAGCATATAGGAAAATTAGAAGCTAGAAAAGAAGTCATCATGGCTTTCCACTCTTCAATCTCTAACCTGTCTCCCATCCATGGCGGTACCAGGGCCCGTAAGTCCCCCGAGAGCATAGCCTAGAGATATCCTTAGAGTGTACTAACCATCGTGAGATATCAAAATTTAAGTGTTGACAGCTCCCGTTTGAAGGATACCAATCCGGGAGCCTCAGCTAATGATGCTTGTAGTGTGTTCCAGGTCCAGGAATTTCTTGCTGTGTGCTGAACGAGTAGATCTAGAAGAGTGGGCGGGTGTAAGGTAGTCATCCGCTGGGATCGCTACCAAGTCGTGTATGATCTTGAATAGCATTGTAAGCTAGGTCTTTGTCCTTTGTGATGACAGTGGCTCCCACTCAAGATAATCCAGCATGTCAGTTACACTACTTGTGTTCCTATATTCTGTTGGTGACATCTAGCAGTATTTTGTTGAACCATCTCAAGTTTGTGGATGTTTGCTTTAGTATGGCGACTCCAGACCGACGAACAGTATTCCAGGATGGGTCTCAACATGGCATAGTAAGCTGAAGACTTTGTTTTCTCATTGCTTACTCGCAAGTTTCGGCGGAGAAATCCTAGTGATGTTTGGCTTGCTGGATATCTTACTAATGTGATTATTCCACAACATGTTGTTTTGAAGTTCGACACCAAGGTAGCGGGTGGATTCTTCAACAAAGAGGGTGTGTCCTTTCAGAGTATAGCTGGTGGTTACTGGGTTCCATGCTCTGGTGACTCTGATGGCGCTGCACTTTTCTGGGTGGAAATCCATTCCCCATTTCTTCTCCCAGGCTGCCAGGTTGTCAAGGTCCCTCAGGAGGATGGTTTGATCTTACGGGGACAGAATAGGTCGATATAGAACACAGTCATCTGCAAATAACCGTACCTTAGATTGTACACAGTCCGGAAGGTCATTGATAAAAACCTGGAAGAGTAGTGGTCCAAGCACTGTTATACCTTGATACCTTGATCTTCGGGCCGTAAATTTGGATGTTAATCCATAATGGCCCCTCTAATCTTCTTTAGTCTCTGTATGTGTACTTTATGGTTGCGCTAACATGATGGCTTAAATTTATTTACATTCCAATCTTAAAGTGACATTTCAGAATTTTTTGTCATAAATTTTACTTTTATTTTTATCTGAAAGGGCATATTTCCTAATGAAAATTCTGAAAATTTCAAGCCAAAATATTGCGCCGGTTGCGAGAAATTTATATTTTTGTGTTAAAATTGAACAAATTGTTGTGGACAACAGTTCGGATTTATATGCACTTTATCGATTATGTCTCAACCTTAAATGTGTGTTTCTCGCTTATTGGCTACAACTTAAAAAAACTAATAGTATTTATACCCAATAGAATAACCAGTCTTGGCATCAAGACATACATTAAAAAATTGAAATTGGAATGAAATGTCCCTTTAAGAGTTTAGCCGCGACTTAAACATATTCACTGATGTTGATGAAACACTTTCTTCGGATAGTTTATTCCATAAGTCTATTGATCTTTGTGTAAACGTATTGAGATGTTGATTGGTACCACATTTTGAATTAATGAATTTGAGATGATGTCCACGTAGGTCAGATGAGGCTAATGTAAATAACTTGTCCCATTTAAAATCGTCGTAACTGTGAAGCCCTTTGAAGATTAGCAGCATGTCGCACCTATCTCGTCTATATTCTAGGGTTGGAATACCTATCTGACGCAGTCTTTGTTCATATGTTAAGTGTTTAAGCTCTGGTAAAAGACGTGTAGCTCTGCGCTGAACATCTTCTAACCTTTTTATGTTTTTCTTCAAATAAGGTGACCAAACACTTGATCCATACTCGTGAACTGGTCTAACAATTGACTTATACAGTATCAAAAGCGTAGGTTTGTCCAGGTATTCAAATGATCAGTGAATCACGCCAAGATTTCTCTGCGCCTTCCTCACAATATTGGTTATATGCGAATCAAACGTTAAACTTTCGTCGAAGATTATCCCAAGATCCCTTTCACAAGCAACATTTTCAATGACTGTATATTCTTCGGTACTGTCCTTCATAGAGTATCTAATGTGTTCATTATTCCGACCTATGTGCAGAGCTTTACACTTGGATGCATAAAAGGAGAGTTTTCACTTCCCGCTCCAGTTACATAAATTATCAAGATCATCCTGCAAACTGTCACTGTCCTCTTCATTCTTTACTGTCGTCCGCAAAAATCTTAACAATATTTGTTGTCACTGTTGGTAAATCGTTTATGAAGCACAAGAACAATACTGGCCCAAGAACACTACCCTGGGGTACACCGCTTAGAACGTCAGTCCATGATGATGTTTCTGATCCAATACGCACTTACTGTTGTGCCCTGGGGAACTCCGCTGAGGACATGTATACTCTTGGACATAGCGCCCTCAACCGCGACCTGTTGAACCCGATCAGTGAGAAAAGCTCTGATCCAGTTATGTATGTTGCCTCTCACACCGTAGTGGCCTAATTTCCTTAACAGACGTTCATGGGGGACTCTATCAAAGGCTTTCGAGAAGTCCAGTACAACCATGTCATGCTGAATTTTCCTGTCAAGTTCTGATAGCAATTCATCTGCTAATGTAAGGAGTTGGGTGTCACAACTTCTTAGAGTTCATAGAGTTCATAGAGTCTTCGAGGCCTCAATTGCAATGCATAAGCTCGTCTGAACTTCTTTGGCCCTTTTCGTTAACGTTTTCCCGGACTTTGTGTTCCAGTTCCTCATTCAGTATGTCCTTTGTCTATTTACATCAGTGTGACACACTGATATCTCATTATCAGTTTGACGGAACTGACATATAGTTACACTAGAGTATTCTTTGTACGCACTAAATGTTTCGTTTTGTCTGTCACTTATTTGCCTAGTGTTACAAAGAGTGACTTTCACCTTTATTTATGTACAATTACTAATTATGGTTAAAAACTCTGCTTTATAACTATTTACATATGTATTTAGTATTAAAAGACTATACTATTTACATGTCGTCATCACTTCAACCCATATTCTTATGGCGTGTTTACCTTGCCTAATTTAGTGAATTAACTAATTAATTAATTGTTTAATTCATTAATTAACCAATTAACCATTCAATTAATTACTATTTGTTTGAGTTCCTGTCAGTTATGGAACTATTTATAACACTCAGCTTCAAACTTGTTTTTTGGGTGCCACATCTTGTTTAACCTATTTTTGAATGAATTTACTGATGGAGCTGTTACTATGTCATTGGATAAATTGTTCCATATATTTACTACTCTATTGCTAAAGGAATGTTTTTTTATTTCCGACTTAAACCTTTTTTTGTACAGCTTGAGGCTATTGCCTCTGGTATTTGTATTATTAAAGGTAAACAATTGCCTTGATGTAATATCAATACCATTAATCAATTTGAAGGTTTCAATTAGATCTGCTCTGTCCCTCCTATATTCCAGTGTAGGGAGGCCTAGGCTTTTTAATCTGTCACTATAACTTAAGTGTTTAATAGACTTGACTAGTCTGGTGGCCCTCCTCTGGACATTTTCAACAGAAATTTTGTCTTTTTTAAGTGCTGGTGACCATATTACTGAAGCATATTCGACATGTGGTCTCACCATAGATTTATATAGGTTTAGGAACATTTCTGGATTCATGAAAGTAAATGATTTACTGATAATACCTAAATTTCTGTTAGCTATACTGATTTTATTGCTTATGTGTTGTTGAAAGTTTAATTTTTGGTCAAACGTTACACCTAAATCTTTTTCATTTTCTACTGACTGTATCTTGGTAATAGTGCCTTGTTTGTCTTTAACAAAGTATTCGTCTGCTTCATTTCCTCCAATATGGAGTGTTTTACACTTCTGGGGGTTGAACATCATATCCCATGTGTTGCTCCAATCGCATGCTTTAAATATACTGTCTTGGAGGTTGTTTTCATCACTCTGGTTACTTATTTCTGTATAAAGTTTAGTGTCGTCAGCAAACAATTTTAGAGTGCACTCAATTTCGTCAGGCAAGTCATTGATGAAAATAAGAAATAGGATGGGTCCTAACACGCTCCCCTGAGGAACACCACTGGTAACTTCTCTCCATGTGCTGAATTCACCGTTAATGGACACTCGTTGTTTTCTATTATTCAGGAAGTCTTTAATCCAGTAGTATATATTGTTCCTTATTCCTAAATGCCAAATTTTTGTAAGTAATCTTTGGTGAGGGACCTTGTCGAATGCGGCTTTGAAATCCAAATAAATTATGTCTACATCATTTTTGTTTTCTATGGATGTGGTCCAGTCATCGAGACATTCAAGAAGTTGTGTAATGCAAGATCTCCCTTTTCGAAAACCGTGTTGGTCGATGTTTATTAAATTGTTCCTTTCTAGATGAGATACTATGTGATTCCTTATTATCTTTTCGAGTATTCGACAGCAAATTGATGTTACACTTATTGGTCTGTAATTCTCACTCTTAAGTTTAGGCCCTTTCTTGTGTATAGGTGTAACATTTGCGTTTTTCCACTGTTCAGGTAATTTCCCTTCTTGTAGAGATTTGTTGTACAGTGCCAAAAGTGGTTTTGATAGTGATGTTTTTGTTGCGAGTACAAATGCTGGATGAATCCCATCAGGTCCTTGTGATTTTGATGGATTTATTTCATTTATGACTTTTATTAGATCCGCCTCTGTCACAGTGATGTCTAACAGCTCGATTTCACATGAATTTTTTGGTTTTGGTATTGGGTAGGTTTCTTCTGTGAAAACGGAGACAAACTGTTTGTTGAATTCGTCTGCTATTAGTTTGTCGTCAGTACATATTTTATCTTGGATCTCAAGGGCATTTACACCAGTTGTTGATTTTGTCTTCTTTCTTACATATTTCCAGAAGAGTTTTGGGTCTTGCTTTATTTTGCGGGCAATTGATTTTTCAAAACTGTATTTGTTTTTGTGTATTAACTTGGTGACTTTGTTTCTTGCGATCTTGTAATCTTCATATGTTTTTTGATTTATATTGTTTGCGTATCTATACCATTTGTTTCTTTTTTCTTTGATGGCACTCTTGGTTTCCTGGTCGATGCTGATGCTCTGGTTCCCTGGAGACTTTTTAAACTTTGGAACGTTTTTTTCTATAATATTGGTGATTTTATATTCAAAGTCATTCCAGATTTCCTGAGTATCGGTATCAGGGCTGTTGTACCATGTTGTCTGATTTATAATATTGTTTATTTCTTGCCAGTTTGCTTTGTTGTAGTTGTATTTTTGAGTAGTGGCTTCTTCTTTGTTTTGGCTGCATACAAGTTTGAAGATTAATACAATGTGGTCGCTTTTACCTAGGCTTGGGTAGTATTCTATGTTTTCAACATCATTTTCATTATTTGTAAACACTAGGTCTAGCAGAGTTGGGTTATTGTTATGTCTGTATCTCGTTGGTTCAGTAATGTGTTGGTAAAGGTAATTGTCTCTTGTACATTCAACGAATTTGTATTCAAAATGGTTTTCGTTTGTTCTAGTTGTCAGGTTGTGCCAGTTTATGTTTCTCATGTTGAAGTCCCCGAGAATGAGTGTTCGAGTATTACTTGCGGATAGTTGCTTGTTGAGCATTACTACCATATTTTCACTGTTTTCCCTTGAAGAGTTGGGGCTCCTGTATATACATGCAATTTTCATCTTCTCATTTTCTGGAAGCGTAACTTCAAGCCAAACTACTTCTTGAAACTCGGAGTCGCAATTCAACTGGACGCCTTTTAGTTTTTGATGAGTAAATATCATAATACCTCTGCCGTTTTCTCCATTGTAGAAGGAATCAAATTCTTTTATTTTATATAAAGATGAAGGGTTCACGATTTGTTGAGTTTTAAGATTTATTTCTGTTATTGCTACTATGTGTACATTATTCAGTTCGACATGTTTTATTAACTCCTCAAACTTGTTCGCTGTCATACAATCTGCGTTTGTATATAAAACTTTAATTCCGTAATTAATATTCTCAATATAGTTAGATTTTAATGTTTTGTCTTTTCTGTGATTATTTTCTTCTGACGACTTTTCAGATTTAAAATTGTTTCCCTTAAGTGGGTTAAAACACGAACTATTCACGTTCCCCTGTATTCATTGGTTGTTGAGAATTACTTCTGCTTCTCGTCATTGGCGTTGTTACTTCTGTCCTAATTCCGCCTAAGATGGTACGTTCATTTGAGGTTGTCTCCATATTGGAGGTGTCTGGTCCTCTGCCAATCAGAGTTGTGCACATGAACGGGTCTTCGACCTCTTGTGAGAGTTTCCCTGGGGATATAATTGTTTGTTGATGACTTTCACTTCTTGGTGGATTTACCAAGATATTGGTTTGTTGGGGTGTCTTGTTAGTTTGTTGTTTGCTTGTTGTTTGTTGTTTGTTCTGTCTTTTTTCGTTTCTTATTTTTCGTTGTTCTGGCGTCAAATCTTTAACGATAACGACATTTTCGTGTTCGTACTTGGCATGCTCTTTGATTTTCCTAGAATTTTCTAACAATGTTTTTCTCTGTTTTCTTTCTTTTAGTATTATTTTCAGTGGTCTAATTGGTACTGATCCTTTTTTACCTAGTCTATAAGATGTCTCAAGTTGTAGGTTTTCCACACCTATAGTGCTTGCAATCTCGGTTACGGTTTGTTCATCATAGTCTTTGTTCTCTATATTGTTGGTACTTGTTCCTTCCGGCAAGTTGAAAATAAGTACATTAAGTTCTCTTCTCCTCCTGTCTTCTAATTCATTGGTTTTTTCTTCGACTATTTCTTCTATTCTGGAGTCAATCCCACTTTGGATTCTTTGTTCGAAAATATACAACTCATTTTCGACTGTTCTAGCCGTATCAATTTGTATGTGTTCGACTCTGTTTTCTAATGCACATATTCTCTTTTCTTGTTCATGGCGCATTTCTTTCAATTGCCTGTCAATATTGTCAAGTGTTGGCATTGTCTTTTTGCAGCTTTTACATGTATAATGGAAGTCATCTAAACCGCCTTCAACAAGAATTTCATAAGCTCTTACAGTTAACCCAGAGCATCTCATACAAAAGTTTAGATGACATCCTGCGCATGACACATACTTATCATTGTGGTCATTTGAACATCGTGAGCATAATTTTTCACTATCCGGGCTGGAAGGATGTTTCCTTTTTGGATCAGATTCACCTGTTCTCCTAATAGGGGTGCTATGGATAGGGCTTGAAAAATTGCCACTGGCCATTTTTAGTAATTTATTACTTTTACAAAGAAGAATTTGTATAAATTTCACATTAATTTGATCTAATGTTTATATTTAACTCCAGTTTATTGCTATTTGGTATGGCAGTCCATCACACAAATAACATTGATTGGAGATTAAGTATTTTAAATTCTAAATGAAATTGTTTTAGTACAGTTTTAGTACAGTTTTTTCGTTTGAGTGAATGTAATTATTGGTATGGATCAACCTCAGTACAACTAATGATTATCTTTAACAACCACTTGCAGGCAACAATATCTATTGGGTGTACCCCGTCTTTCAGCAGAATTGGATTTATGTTGTCTCTTGTTTTTGGTTCTGCAATAGTAGGCCGCTTGCGTCTGCGGAAGAGGAAATCACAAGTAAAAATGGGCGATATATAGTTCAGGTCTTGGTTGTATTCCCTGATAATGGTGTTAAGCTCACTTACTTGGTCGTGCAGACTACTGTCGTCTATAGTTCTGATGTTCGGATGATTCTTTAATTTATTCCACTCTTTCGTGAATATCGGCGGGATCTCCAATAACCCGATGTCAATATCTGCTTCGGTTAGATGAATTTCACGAAGAAGGTCGAGTGTTGGCCTAATTCTATGCTCAAGATCACTGAAATCTGTATATCTTTGGTAGATGAACCTGTCGATTTTCTCTGTTACATCACAGGTGAAGTGCCAGAATAGGATCAGTGTTTTTTGGCCGTCTCTTAATTCTTGGATGTTATCAACGAGGTATTTAGCACCTAAATGTGACGTTCTTCCACTGCTGGTCCACCATTTAATTTCAAAATTTAGGAAATTAAATTTTTCGACTTCCGTTTGCAGGTATCTACCTTTACTGTCAGACAGGATCACGACACGGCTGTAGTTTGGTAAGCGGGCTATGCGCTTCTCTTTTTCCACAAATTTTTGTATCTTTTTTACATTAACTTTTTCCATGACATTGTGTATGTTAAATAAATTTGGTAGAGATTACTTGTTTTTAATGAATTTGATTATTACTATTCTATTATTTGGTATGGCAGTCCATCACACAAATAATAGGGGTACAAATTTGTAATTTCTACATTATTTAGGGGTTACAACTTTACCAAGCATTAAATAACAGAAGAGCCACCAGACTATCTAATGTACAAAAGAAAAATGTAGAAGGTAGACTAAATTGGACAGTTTAGTAATGGAGCTATGAAATTTTTCTAGCTATTTGTTTATCTAGTCCCTGTTGTACTCGGTATGGCAGTCCATCACACAAGTAGCTTCGGGACTAGAGGTCAAATTGCTTTAAAAAAAATTTTACATGGTAAATAAGGGACAATTTGCTAATAGTTGCTGATAAATAGTTAAACAGATGGGTAATTTGTACTTCCCTTTGTTTCTGTTCAGTTCTGCTAGACGTAGTTGATCTCCATTCTTTCTGTTTCCTTTATTTCTTCAACTAGCCAACTAATTTTCAGTTACAATTTTACTTTAAATTTTAGATTAATATGACTGATTAACAATAAGATCAACCTAATTGCTTTTTAACAATTGTACTAGAATATATTTTTAATTATTGAAAGATTTATTGCTCTGAATCCATGTTGACAGTCTGTAAGGATTTGGTGTTTGTCATGACATGCCAGATAGCTAACATACATGTATGTTTAATCGGACAATATCTATATTTTTTAGCGAATGATTGATAGAAATCCATTACACACGCGTTTTAACCTCTAAATGAGAAAAAATCTTACCAAACAGAACAATCATATGGACCGTTTGTTTATGAATAAAATAGACAGGGTTGTTCTTTTTGGGTTTTCAGTTTTTTCACATTATTCTATTAAAATACAGCTTAAATAATTAGAGAATATACAACGCTTATTAAATTCACTATGAAAATTGAAAAACTATCTGACTAAAGACAAGTAAAGTTTACAAAAAAACATAGTTGTTCGCTTCATCCAGAATCTTTGAAGCTAGAAATCAAATTCGACCAGGAAGGGAATTTCCCTAAATAAACAGAAACTTCCCAATTTCTCGCGTTTTTTCATACTTGAGTGTAAGACAACGTACATTCTTTACTTTTCTCCATATTTTGAGTGTTATGACTGTAAAATCCATATCTGATTTCGCAGAAATATCCTATTATTTAGTTTTTTACACAAGTGTATGCATTCCCGGACATTACCGTACTTCGGACAGACAAAATTATATCCAGTATTCATGCTTCGACGCTACCTTCTACTTCTACCGCATAACGGCCACCGTCATCAAATTGACTATTCCGCCGCGTTTTGGGTGTGCGCATTTGTAAACAATTCACAGTTCAAATAGTTTAAAAGAGTCACTTGTGCAGTTTTCTATGTACAGTGAAAGTTAAAAACATAGTCTATGATTTACACTAGATGAGCCTTGAATGCCTCAAGACTCGGAGCAGACACGGTGCTGGTGGGCAAGGTGTTCCAGTCCCTGATTGTGCGGGGGTAGAAGGACTCTGACCTGATGGTAGTTCTACAAGATGGTATTTGAAAGGCTTTGTCATTGTTCTTCCTGGATGTTCTTTGATTCTGTATCAGTTTATCGTTAGGTATGTTTACTAGTCCGTATGTGATTTTGTACATCATAGTAAGTCTAGATGTTTTTCTTCTTTCCTGGAGTGGTTTCCATTGCAGTTCGTCTAGCATATCAGTAACAGATGATCGGTTGTGGTGTCTATTCAGTACATAACGTGCAGCTTGCCTCTGTACCATTTCGATCTTTTTTATTTCATTATTTAGATGGGGGTCCCAGGCTGCACATGCATATTCGAGAGATGGTCTCACTAAAGCTTTATAGGCTTTCTCTTTTATTGTTCTGTTACTGACATTTATGTTTCGCTTCAAGAATCCTATTGTACTGTTAGCTTTTGAGCAGGTGCTATTTATGTGCTGGGTCCATTTCAGGTCTGAGGTGAATGTAACTCCAAGGTACTTGGCTGATGAGACATGTTCCAGTGGATGGTTCCTTAGGGTATAGTTGTGTTTGATAGTTCTTCTATTCTTAGTGATCGACAATACATTACATTTTTCTGGATGAAAGTTCATAAGCCATTTGTTTTCCCAGTCTTCAAGTTTGGTTATGTCACTTTGCAGCTTTTCACAGTCTGTTTGGTTTGATATGGTTATGTATGCTATGGTGTCATCCGCAAAAAGTCTAACTTTTGAAAATAGTCCAGTCGGAAGATCGTTTATATAGAAAAGAAACAAGCTAGGTCCCAACACCGATCCCTGGGGCACTCCTGAATCCACTGGTGCACTGTCCGAGTACTCGCCTTCAACTACGACCCGTTGGTCCCTTTCTGATAGAAAGTTAGCTATCCAGTTGTTGGTTTTTCCAGCTATCCCATAACATTTGAGTTTATGAATTAATAAAGAGTGACTAACCTTGTCAAATGCTTTTGAAAAATCCATTATTAAGCAGTCTGTTTGTTTACCGTTGTCCAGATTTTGAGATACATCATCAATAAACTCTATTAGTTGTGTTTCACACGAGACTCCTCTTCTGAAACCATGTTGTAACGGATACAGAATGTTGTATTTATCAGCATGTGTCATAATGTGACTGGTAACGATATGTTCCATTAACTTGCATGCAATACAGGTTAATGATACTGGCCTATAGTTGATAGGATCAAATCTTTTCCCTTTCTTGAATATGGGGCAGATGTTTGCAGATTTCCATATCTTTGGAAGTTCACCACTGTTATAGGAGGCATTGTATATTATGGTTAGGATAGGGGCAATGTCTGATGCGAGTTCTTTTAACACAAAAGGGGAGATGTTATCTGGTCCTGGAGCCTTATTGACCTTCAGATTTTTAAGCAGTTTATAGACACCTTGTTCGCTAATGGTTAGGTCTTGAATATCACTACAATTTGACATATTACAGCGATTGTTGAACTCCTCTGTGCTGATTGTTTTCCTTCCTTGAAAAGGCTTTCTGGAACTGCTTATTCAGAATATTTGCTTTGTCCTTGGACTCAGTGAATAATAGTCCATCATGTTTCATAGGAGGGATAGAATTTCCATCTGACTTTTTATGTTTGACGAAGGTCCAAAAACGCTTATTGTTGTTTCCTTGCTGTTTTTCTTCCGATGTTTGAGTGACAATTCCATCAATATACTTCCAATACGCTCTCCGAAGTTCTCTTTGTGTGGTCCTCTTAGCCATCTTAAACTTTTCCTTGTCTTTATTAGTCCCCTACTGGCGAAGCCGAAGGGGACTTTAGGTTTGCACTCTGTCCGTCAGTCAGTCTGTCTGTCTGTCCGTCTGTCTGTCCGTCCGTCTGTCCGTCCGTCAGTCCGGTGAATTAGTTTTCCGGACTTTTTTTCTAAACGGGGATAGCTATTGAGCTGATTTTTGGTATGTAGACCCACATTGATGAGTTACAGAACAAGTTTAAGTTTCGTTCCGGTCCAGTGATTTTTGAGGAAGATATGGATGCTGGACTTAGAAAATTACTGGGAAATTACAGTTTTCCAGACTTTTTTTCTTAATGCTGGCAGCTATTGAGCTGAATTTTGGTATGTAGACCCGCATTGATGAGTTACAGAACAAGTTTGAGTTTCGTTCCGGTCCAGTGATTTTTGGGGAAGATATGGATGCTGGACTTAGAAAATTTCTGGGAAATTACAGTTTTCCCGACTTTTTTTCTTCATGCTGGCAGCTATTGAGCTGATTTTTGGTATGTAGACCCGCATTGATGAGTTACAGAACAAGTTTTAGTTTCGTTCCGGTCCAGTGATTTTTGGAGTAGATATGGATGCTGGACTTAGAAAATTTCTGGGAAATCACAGTTTTCCAGACTTTTTTTCTTAATGCTTGCAGCTGTTGAGCTGATTTTTGGTATGTAGACCTGCATTGGTGAGTTACAGAACAAGTTTGAGTTTCGTTCCGGTCCAGTGATTTTTGAGGAAGATATGGATGCTGTACTTAGAAAATTACTGGGAAATTACAGTTTTCCATACTTTTTTTCTAAACGCTTGCAGGTATTGAGCTGATTTTCGGTATATGAACACATATTGATGAGATACAGAACGAGTTTGAGTTTCGTTCTGCTCCAGTGATTTTTGGGGAAGATACGGATGCTGGACTTGGAAAATTTCTGGGAAATCACAGTTTTCCAGACTTTTTTTCTTAATGCTTGCAGCTATTGAGCTGATTTTTGGTACGTAGACCCGCATTGATAAGTTACAGAACAAGGTTGAGTTTTGTTCCGGTCCAGTATTTTTGAGTAAGATACGGATGCCAGCAACTGGACTTTGAAATTTTTTGGGCTTCTTTTTCTAAACACATATATAAAGCCGGTAGGGGACTTGGTATTGTTTTGCAATACTTCAGAATGCTTGTTATTTCCAGATTTTTTCATGCGTTTGAAGAGTCTATCTCTACTATTGATGAGTTTCCTTATATTCACCCAAGGACTCTTGTCTTTAGTACGAGCTGTTTTAGTTGGAATGTGCTTTCTTATACTCTGCTCAAGTGTGTTTTGAAAGATGGTCCATAAGTCGTCAACTGAATTATTCAGATTGTCCTTCAGATTTTGTAGTAGGGATTTGAGGTCTTCACGAATAGCATCCCAATTTGCCTTTCCATACAGTGGTATTTGTCTTGGTCTCTGTGTGTTTTTCACAGGTTTCACATCAAAGTCAGCAAAGAAAATGTCATGATCTGAGAGGCCAGGTAGTAATTCTGATCGCATAATGCATGATGGTCTGTTTGTAAGGACGAGATCTAAAAGGTTTGGTCCTCTAGTGGGGGTGTTAACCATTTGGGAGAGTCCAAAGTTCTCTGCAATTGTTGATATAGATCCAATTAAAAAAAGACAATGTAAAAAATTATTAATTCAATGTGTATTTCCAGACCATTGAATTTTAAAAGTGCACATTGTTATGTCTAATTTGAGTCTTCTCTGATCAGCATTCGACACTAACGGTGTCCTGGGATCCCGAGGACACCAAAAATTGACAAGGACCTCTGGAAATCACAAAACTGGTTAACTTTTCCGACGGTAGTAGAAAGAGTAATTATCAATTTTCAACTGTCAAACCTCATTTTTTTTAAATCATCGTTTTTACTAGTAGGGACATCGGACATTCGTTTGTTTTACAATGAATTGGTCGATACTTTTTTCCTTTCTGTCAGCCCCACTGTCCAACACTGATTTTGATGTTTGTATGAAAAGATCAACTATTTACTAAACAAGAACCAAGAATATGAATAAAAGGAAAAAGACCTTTTTCTATTATCCATGCGATAAATCAAGCAGGCCGGTAGGAACAGGGGGGGGGGGGGGGGGGGGGGGGGGGGGCTTAGCCCCCCAATGTTGGCCAAAAATGCCGAATTTTCTTAATTTTACACTGAAAATTTTGGGAAAATCCAAATTAGCCCCCCAATATTCAGCACAAGGGCTTTAGCCCCCCCCAATATGAAATTGCTTCCTACGGGCCTGTCATTCGAACTTCCATCTCAAAACTAACATGAGTCACTCAAAAATGGGCCAGTCAATTACAAAGCGTGGGTAGAATAAGACATCAAAAGAAGACCGCGTAAGTGTGGGGAAGAATTGGCACCGGGCCAAAAACATTTTGTGAGTTGACCCTTTCCTTTTTTTGGATGAAACATCGATGTAACCCTTTACACTTGTATTTTCTTTTTTCAATATATCTGTGGAGCTGTCTTAGTCTGCATTTCTAAAAAAAACTTTCAAGCCAATTATGAACTAGACAGCCCTGGCGGTCTGGAAGCACTCCACAGGCCTGATTGTTTGTCTTGTTGAATGCAATTTCAAAGGTTTCAGGCTGCACAAACTAGCAAGCTGAAAATTTCAAGCAAGTAAGATCTTATGGTCAGTAAAATTCTGTGAAAGTTATTGTATTAATTAATTAATACTGATGGATGTAAAAGTGAAAATAAAGCAGAAAATGGCAATTTTGTCAATTTCAAGGGCACGTAACTCATGGTGTAAAGTTCAGATCAAGCTGAAAAATATACCAAGGCAAGATCGTATAGTTACCAACATTCTGTACAAGTTTTGTCTTGATAAGTCAATATTTGTAGTTGCAAGAGTGAAAACAAAGTCAAAATAGAGCCGAAAATGGCAATTTTGTTAATTTCAAGGGCACATAACTCATGATGTAAAATTCAAATCAAGCTGAAAATTACACCAATGCAAGATTTATAGTCACCAACATTCTGTACAAGTTTTGTCTTGATTGGTCATTATTTGTAGTTGCTAGAGCGAAAACAAAGTCAAAATAAAGCCGAAAATGGCAGTTTTGTCAATTTCAAGGGCATATAACTCAAGATGTAAGATTCAGATCTAGCTGAAAGTTACAGCCAAGCAAGATCTTGTAGTCACCATCATTCTGTCCAAGTTTTGTCTTGATTTGTCAATATTTATGCCCCCTTTCGAAGAAAATGGGGGTATATTGTTTTGCAAGTGTCGGTCGGTCGGAAGGTCGGTCGGTCGGTTGGTCGGTCGGTCCGTATGTCGGTCGGTCTGTCCGTAGACCAAACCTTGTCCGGAGCATAACTCGAAAAGTGTTAAAGGTAGAATCATGAAACTTCATAGGTGGATAGATCTCATTATGGAGAGGTGCAGTGCACAAGAACCGTAACTCTGCCGATCAAATTTTTTGAGTTATTGCCATTTGTTGATTTTATAACTTGATTCTTGTCCGGAGCATAACTCAAAAAGTATGTAAGGTACAATCATGAAACTTTACAGGTGGATAGATCTCATTATGGAGAGGTGCAGTGCACAAGAACCATAACTCTGCTGATCAAATTTTTTGAGTTATTGCCCTTTGTTGATTTTCAAACTTGATTCTTGTCCGGAGCATAACTCAAAAACTATGTTAGGTAGAATCATGAAACTTTACAGGTGGATAGATCTCATTATGGAGAGGTGCAGTGCACAAGAACCGTAACTCTGCTGATGATATTTTTTGGGTTATTGCCCTTTGTTGATTTTCAAACTTGATTATTGTCCAGTGCATAACTCAAAAAGTATGTAAGGTAGAATCATGAAACTTTACAGGCAGATAGATCTCATTATGGAGAGGTGCAGTGCACAAGAACCGTAACTCTGCCGATCAATTTTTTTGAGTTATTGCCCTTTGTTGATTTTCAAACTTGATTCTTGTCCGGAGCACAACTCAAAAAATATGTAAGGTAGAATCATGAAACTTTACAGAAGAATAGATTTCATTATGGAGAGGTGCAGTGCACAAGAACCGTAACTCTGCCAATCAAATTCTTGAAGTTATTGCCCTTTGTTAATTTTTACACTTATTTCTTTCTTAACCTTGCCTATATCTTGTGTCCTTTTACACATACAGCCTAGATATCTCACACATAGATACCTCCTATCAACATCGTTCACATTTAACCATGACCTTGGACCTTGTGACCTTGACCTTGGAGTTTGACCTACTTTAAAAAAAAAATAAACCCGGCATATATCTCATGACCTTTTACAAATACAGCCTTGATATTTCACACATGGACACATCTTACCAAGACCTTTCACAATTGACCATGACCTTGGACTTTGTGACCTTGACCTTGGAGTTTGACCTACTTTTAAAAAACTTTAACCTGGCCGATATATCATGTCCATTTACACATACAGCCTTGATATTTGACACATGGAAACCTTCGACTTAGACCTATCACATACGACTAAGACCTTGGACCATGTGGCCTTGACCTTGGAGTTTGACCTACTTTTGAAAAAGTTAAACTGGGCCTATATCTTATGTGCTATTACACATACAGCCTTGGTATTTCACACATGGACACATCTTACCAAGACCTTTCACATTTGACCATGACCTTGGACCTTGTGACCTGGACCTTGGACTTTGATCTACTTTAAAAAGAACTTTAACTTAGCCGATTTATCATGTCCTTTTACACATACAGCCTTGATATTTGACACATGGACACCTATGACCAAGACCTTTCACATTTGACCATGACTCTGGACCTTGTGACCTTGACCTTTGTGTTTGACCTACTTTAATAATACATTAACCTGGTCTATATTTCATGTCATTTTACATATACAGCCTTGATATTTCACACATGGTCACTTCCAACCAAGATATTTCACTTTTGACCATGACCTTGGACCTTGACCTTGGAGTTTGACCTACTTTTAGAAATAACTAACCTAGCCTTTATCTTATGTCCTATTACACCTACAGCCTTCACACATAGACACCTCCTACCAAGACCTTTCACATTTGACCATGATCTTGAATATTGCAACCTTGACCTTGGAGTTTGACCTACTTTTAAAAAGACTTAAACCAGGCATATATATCATGTCCTTTTACACCTACAGCCTTGATATTTCACACATGGACACCTCCAACCAAGACCTTTCACATTTGACCATGACCTTGACCTTGGCATTTGGCCTACTTTTAAAAACTTTAACCTGGCCTATGTTTCATTTTACTTTTACATATACAGCTTTGATATTTCACATAGACACCTCCTACCAAGACCTTTCATATTTGACCATGACCTTGGACCTTGTTAACTTGACCTTGGACTTCGACCTACATCAAATGTAGGCCCTTGAGGGGGCATATATGTTTTACAAACATCTCTTGTTGTAGTTGCTAGAGTGAAAATAAAGTCAAAACGGCCATTTTTGACATTCAAGGGCAGATAACTCCAGACTTTCCACTTCAATCAGAACTCTTTGAAGGAATCTGAGAGAGGGTCACCCAAGGATCATTCCTGTGAAGTTTGGTTGAAATCCAGCTGGTAGTTTTGGAGAAGAAGATTTTTAAAGGAAAAGTTTACGGACGGACGCACGACGGACACAGCACCATGACAATAGCCCGCTGGCCTGTCGGCCAGTGGAGCTAAAAATGAAAAAAAGTTATCAGATGTTGCCAGTTTGCTACCAAGAAAGCCAAAACATTTATAAATACTCTATGCCACGTTGATATACTAAAATGGTAGAAAAACTAAAGCTGGGGGGGGGGGGGAGGGGGCTTATGTCCAGTGGGCTTTTGGCTGTACTCCATATCCCCTCTTATCTCCGGTTTATATGCAAGTATTTCATGAAATACAGTGAAGCCAATTACATAATAAATACTGATTGGCTCCTTAGACTGCAAATTATTTAATACATTTATCTTAACTGATTTCCCAATACAGTGCTTCTGTCAAGTTTGACAATTGGATATGCTGGGTACATTTTATTATTTTTTACAAAGCACCATATTCAGGGACTCCTGATTTTCAAATCAGTTGTCCCGTCGGGACACCGGGTAAAAAATTTAAATCATATCGAATCACTCGGTAAAACACTGTAGGGTATAGATCAATAAATCATTTTTTGTCATACCTGACCAAAAATTTAATTTCAAATCGGCCTGCTGGATGAGTATAACCTTTGGTTTTGAATGGAAGGTCATGGTAAACAAAGGCTGCTCAGGTGAGGGTTGTTGCAAAACATTGCCTATTAACCTTTTAGAAATACTTTTTGGTCGTAATTTTTTTCAGCAGCCATAACAATAAATGGTTCATTTATCGATATCATCAGGGGTTTTAACGATAGCGTTTAAGATCGGACGGTGAACGATGCGCAACAATTTGTTGCGAACTTCTTGATTTTTTCAAAGAGCAATGCTCTCTGATGCAAATAGCGAAAAATCAAAATATCAAAGAGCGTATTTACATCAGAGAAGACTCGGATTATGTTATGTCAAAACCTTGTATTTTACAGCTTGAAAAATCTGGAGTTACAAGGTTTTGACATCTCACCAACGACACACTAGTTAACCCATTACCAAGCAACACCCGTAAACCCTTTCCCAAAACAATACCTGTTTTTGACATTCCTACTAGAAAAGGACTGGGTCCAGGAAAACACTATCAACATTTTCTTCTTTTGTCTCAATATTTTCTCACCTAAAGAGTTCTCAGATTCTTTCCTCATTTATACCAAAATTTCTGCAGCATCTTACAAATTGTACCACTCTTAAATTTTGCTGTTTGGGAAAGGGTCAAACACAAAGGGAAACAGACTGACAATTTCAACTTAAGGGCCCAGAATAGCAAAATTCAATATTTAATACTGGGTATTTTCTCTAGATATTCAGTGGCCCAGCCCAAAATTTAGGGGCCATGGGTGACTGGGCTCCAGCTAGTCTTAAACTCTTTATCCCTGTGTACAAACAAATATGGATTAATTCAAGAAATATCATATACCGTAATTATTCTATTAAACGCCAAATTCGACTTGCTGAACTTCGAGTCCATACAGTTACTCTTGATTCGCATTTTTTTGACAAAATTAGAATACCTCTGATAAACGCCCACCCCCTACTTTTCCATCAGTCATGATTCTAATAAACGCTGGGGCATTATGAATTAGAATAATTACGGTATATATTATTTTATATTTGTCAACCTGAGCATATATCCTATCATGTCTATCCAGCGACAATTTGCATTATTCAGGTTCACTTAGTCTATCTATCTATATTATATATACTGCCAGTGCCTAACTCCCCTTTCGGGTATTCCTGGCAGGTGATTAGTCTTTGCAAATCAAGTTTGTATCTTTTTTCCCTACCTACAGTTTTCATTTCTAGTAACATTTCTGAGAAACTGGTCCTCGTAATTTGATAGATTGTTAAAAACTTGGTACCACTCTGACTCCAACACTAATTATTTTCTTTTTGTCCTGTATGCCTGAAAAAGTTTGCACATGTGTGTTAAAATATCTTACCAAGAAGAAAAATGTGTTTTTATGCCCCTAAGGGGTCTTGCTACCAATTTTTGTTTGGGGCCAGGGGCCAGTAAAATTGGAAAAAATAGTGACGTTTTACCTTAATTGGGAAAAACTAAAACAAGTTTATATTCATACTGTCACTCAGTTTCAGCTGCAAATTAGACTGTAGTGATGTAAAATACATTTGTTCATACTCTTGTTTAAGAATCTACTCTAAAACTGTCTTCAAAATGTTTGTAGATGAAGATGAGGTCTTAACACGGGGCATTCTGGGTCCTCATTGGGAATTTTCACAGAGAATTGGGAAAAAAAGATACTTTTTGCCATTGGGAATAGGGCCCAATAACGGCCCCAAATTTTGGTAAACAAGACCCCTGCCCCTGTATCAAAAGATAGGTGTCATATTGTTTTACTGTGTCTGTCTGTCTGTCATTCTGAAAACTTAACATTACAGGGTTCAACATTAACCTGTGCCCGACAGACATTAATTGCCTGCTGCTTGGTCAGGGCTAGTTAGATCCCCAAGATGCAAGACCGACTGGTCAACCTCATTTAAAATCTCAGTCACTATTACCATAATGAAAACACCAGATATGTGACACAACAAGAACACTGGCCCTTCAAATTTTCATTTATTTGTGATTCAAAACTTGTCTTCCAGCTTATGAAAGGATTATTGTTGTTTACACCTTTTCCCAATGGGAGAGATAAACGGGTTCATCCGCTAGGAGCGCTGCAGTTACACAGGTCATAACAGAACCAGCTGACTCTCAATACACACATGTTTTACAATGGATTTTAATAGGAAATCGGTTTATAATGGACGGGGTGTTCCTAAACTAAAGCTAGAATTGCATAATACAGGTGCATCAATGAAGAGGGTGAAATGGAAATTAATTTGAAGTAAAATAGCAAGAGTATAATCATAAAATTCTTTACTGGTCAAAAACCAGAAATACAGTAAAAAGGGTTTTTATCTTCATTCGTCCCTTGCCATGATGTATTGATAGGCATACTGACTAAGTAAAGAAAGTCAAATTTTGTTATCATTGTTGTGTTTTCTGATCTTGTGTTTTCTGATCTTGTCTGCACTGTTCCCTTATCATGTTCTATAAATTGTTGGTTTGATATGTGATGGCTTTATACCTAGGTATTTATGATGTCTTGCAAATGAAGGAATGTTAGGCAAATTAGTCTACATGTATGATGTAATTTCATCAAAATCAGGCATTGCGAATTAAATTTAAATCAAATATCCTTGTTTCCTTTTCTTCTAATAAATTTCAAACACGAAATATTCCCTTTTGTAATGGTAAATGCCATGTGTAAATTATCTTTCTTTCTAATGCATTGCAAGCATTTGGTGGAAGTATTTTGGAATTTAAGCTATTTATGTCATTAAAAAGCTTAAGCAGGGTTGGGACAGTTAACCCATTACCAAACAGCAATATTTCAGAATGGCTCAGAATGGCTCAAATTGAAAAATCTTGCATACGACAATTTGAGGCGTATGAAATTTTACATTTTCAGTGATTTTGTGTAGAAAACATTGAAGTAAATGAAGAAATTGCTTGTTTCAAGCCATTTCTTCATTTTCCATAATGTTGTGTAGAAAATATTGTGGAAAATTAAGAAATTGCAATTTCTTCATTTTCCACAATGTTTCCCAAAGCCATTACATTGTAGGGAGTCAAAAAGAGTCATTGTATGTTAATGGGTTAAGATGATATGTTGCAGACGACATTTTCAAGCAACTGAAGTACCAGATTTGTATGCGTTTCCTTGTAGAAACATTGTGGGAAACGAAGAAATTCCTTTCTACAAGCGTTTTCCCCATTCGTCACAATGTTTCCAAAGCATTTGTCTTGCAGGCATAAAATATTAAGTGTGAATTACTAATGGGGTAAAAATAAACATACAAAAATTTTCTGCCCACTGAAAGTCTGATTTATTTTCATTATAGATAGATAGACATTACATTTCTATGTATCTAAATCCCTATATCTTGGTTGCCTTCCTGGATTTGTGACAAAGAAATATCTTCCTTGTCCACATTTTTTCAACAGAAAAACCAAAAATGCAACATTTCATGCACTTGACATTGTCATCTGCAACATCTTTTATTTTGGACCAATCTGAAATTTTGCAGTCTGATTATTGGTTTAACCATGGAATTTGGTTACCTAATGATCTTGAGTAAATTAATATTTGATGAATGGATTATAAGCATTTTACTGATAAGCCCCTTGCTTGTGTATTAGTAAAATCAACCACAGGTATAACCGATAGTACACAAGCGCCACCTACTAGAGTACTGAATCTGTTATCTCTCCCATTATCCAAATATTTGGTCAGGACCAGTGCATATTGGTCAGGGCTAGCAGCATCTGGCAGCAACAAGCCCGACTGTCCAGTAACCAAAAAAGTTAATGTTGAACCTTGCATTAGCATTTTCGGGGGCATTAATTGTGTTTCATTTACACATCTTGTTTGGCTGGAAATTATTGCAAGTTATCTATAAGCTACATGTATATATTTTTAGCAGAAAAGTTGAAAGATCAACTTTTGGTTTTAGATTCCATTGATGGAACAGTTTTGAAGAAAAGAAGATTTTTGATTTCCATTGCAGTCCTAGACGGTAATTATATACACTGGCTAATTATTAACCCTTTCCCAAACATTAAGAGCCTTGATGGTCTTTACATCCCAAATACAAAAAGTTGTGGAAAACAATAATACAAAAGAAGAAAATGCTGATAACCAATATTTTCTTTTTTTTTTGCTTATTTTTTTCTGTGCTATACATGTATTTTACACAAGTTATCTTTACCAACAACCATTTTACTGTCTGTAGCAGCTACCCTTTTGGAACAGCTTAAAAAACATTTTGAGGTTTGGGATAGAGTTAACCTAGATAGGACAAAATAAGAGGTTTTGATATCAGAAAATACATAATAGCCTTAAAAGTTATTCCTATGATGTAGATGCTCTTGAATAATATTTTAGAAAAAAATCTGAATTCAGTGTACCCAAAATATTGAGTTGAGAAAGCTGAGAATTAGCGTTATGTAATGAAACTTTGATCTCTCCCCTGGGTTGATATGGCATTTAGATTTAAGGTTAATCTTGCGAATTAATGCCTTATTTGTTATAAAATTTCATATTCTTATTTCTTTCCAATAGAATTACATACAGCAGTACATTAGAATTCATGCAGCATGGACAATTACTTTGCCAATGTCATCTTTAATAGAAAAAAATATTTGCTAAATATGATATGACAAATTGGCCTACAATTATACTTAACAAAGAATCTGAAAATGTCATATTTTAGAAATTCGTTTCTGAAAATGATGCACAAAAGTTTTGAGAAAGAGACCTTTTTACAAGTATGGAAAAAATGAGCCAGGATCTGTAAAAGGGCCCTTTTGGCTTGTCGTGACATCATCACACAATCAACAGGATTCATGAATGCTCTCTAATAGCTTTTCCTGTACATGTTGTTACAGTCACTGTGAAATAATTAAACACCATTAATCCTGATCACATTGCATATACTCACAGGCATATCTGGATGCATTTTAGTCTCAAATGCTGTAATAGAGCCCCTTTTCCAGATCCTGGCTCGAATGTATTTTGGAAATATGGGGTTGACATGTTTTGTTTGGCTGTTAGTCTGTCTGTTCAGGAATATGTTTTTGTTCAGGAATATGTTTTTTCATATATATACAAGCAGCATTCATTCATTGAGCATAATTAATCTAAAACAGCTTTATTTATCTTTATTTAGTTAGTTACACCATGCCTCTGACAGAAGGTAGAATGCATCCAGATCAGGAAATGCGAATACGACACAATATGGACAAACTATGTGAAAATATAGAAGCTAGAGAGCTCTCAGACTACTTCATCCAGGAAGAAATATTTAATTTTCCCGATCTGGAACTGATTAATGGCTGCACACCTAACACCAGATCAAAGAGGAATGAGAGTTTCTTTTCCCTTCTGTTTGAGTCAGGACCAAGGGCGTATGATGTTTTCTTGAAGGCGTTGAAGCGACAGAAACAAGAGTACCTGGTGGATGAGATCTTAAACACAAACATGGCAGATAACAATCAACAACCCGCAGGTGGGTAGTCTATTTATACATTGATGTTGAGATCTGGAATAAAGGGATGATTAATACTTGCCCAATTTAAAAGCTGTTGTAGACCACAAAAAAGGATATTGATAAAGATTGGATTTGTTTATGATATAGCTCAGAAAATTTAGAGGCAAAATGAAAAAATGCTGGCTATCAGATTTTTTCCCTTCCTCTCAATGTGTTCCTAAGCTTTTGCTAGTGATGTCAATAGGATATCTTGTTGAAGCAGGGAAGGCAGAAAAACGTCAAGTATTTGCGAAATGTGAAGTATCCTTTAAAAAACTACTGAATTAGAAAAAATAGCAACCAATCAAAATTTTGGCTGGTCGTCAATGACTTTATCAGGATCTGTTTAAAAGATCTACCATTTCTAGTGAATCTCTGGTGTTATTCGACTTCTCTGCTTCAATCGGATCCTTTTTATATTGGTCATTTATTAACAGAGTTATTGAAAAATACGACAAACACTGTGTCACATGATTCCTTATTATTGTGAGAGTGTTTCAAAATTGATTTCATTGGCATGTCCAGAAAGTAGCAACATGTAAATAATCACATTTTTTATATTTGAGCCAGGATCTGGAAAAAGGGCTTCTATGTCATTTGAGCATAGCATAGATCCTGACCAGCCTTTGCATGCACAGTCTGCTCAAGATCCATTCTGTCCTCTAGTAGGTTCTTCAATACATGTAGCAGCTGTCAGAGGGCAGTATTGATCCTACTCGGACTGCAGGTAGGCAAAAACTTATCTGGAAACCTGCTATTCTCATATGCCTTAGCCTTATACCAAACATAAAGATTTTAGGCTGTTATAATTTGAAAGACTTTGCTGACAACAATTTCAAGTGAATGATATTACTATTTTTGATGTTATTGGTTAGAAAACATTGTGGGATATGAAGAAATTGCAATTTCTTCATGTTCCATGATGTCTTTCAAAGCCTATTGCTTGTTGGGTGTCAACCAGATTCATTATGAAGGATAGGGTTAAAGGCACCTTTTCCAGCTCCTTGCTCATGAATTTTTCAAACTGTTTATGTTACAGATCCTGGACAGTGGATATACACCATACCAAACAGAAAGGCCCAGTTACAGGATAAAGACCTAGCACGCCTGTGTAAAACACTCGGTGCGAACTGGGAACTAGCCATGTATGAGTTAGGACTTAAACAGAATGAAGTATGGCGATGTAAGGAGGACAATAGAAACTCAGCTTTACTACAAATCTACGCAGCTTTATCATTGTGGAGAAGAAAGAATGTACAGAAAGCTCACCTTGAAGCGTTTGTGACCGCAATTAGTAAATGTGATCTTGTGGAAATAGAATGGGATGAACTTAAAGCTGTTGCTGCGAACTTGGAGTGATTTTTCTGTTTGGATTATTCTCGGATATATCTATTCATGTGTGTCAAATGACAATTTATGTGATACAATCGATCAAGTTAATAACAATTTCCTAAACTTGATCTGGTCTTGACTCCCCCTAAAGAAATGTTTGCAGAAAACTTTTGGGCAAAAAAGAAAATGCTGATGTTTTATTTTGTCACTTTGTCTCAATATTTTCTCAGCTATATTGTTCACAAATGCTATCTTTATCAGATGTCAATTTTGAGCAGTCGAGACTTTTGTTATGATGGGAATGGGTTCACAATTTCCCCAACCGGTTTTGATGTACATCAAGATTTCAATTCATTAGGAGAAGAGCGGAAAATGCTGAAAATTAGATTCTTTTTCTATCCATTCAATGTTTTCCAATGAATCTATCAATCCTTTCCCAAACAACAAAACTTTAGGGTGGTCCAATATCAAAGCTATTGCAGACAACACAAAGATGCTGATAAAGAAAGGATTTGTGTGCAATATGCCACACTTATACAGAACAACAAACATTCTTTTTTCTATTTTCTCAAAAAGAGATATATTTAACATTTATCGTCATCATCTTTGAACTCGCGTCATTACTGGACCAACATTGTCCAAAACTACAACAAAGAAAATACCTGAATGCACATCATTATACATGTGTTTATCTGCGAAATAGTGTGTGCACCAGTGTGTACATTTACATAGATATACATGTGTATGCAAACAAAAGACACTAATATATGTGAATCAAAAGGGAATGGCCCGCATCTAAGTTGGCAGAACTTGTGGCCAAACCCATTTGCCAATTATTTTCTTCATTCATTGTAATTTGTACATGTTTTATATACTTTTGATGACAATAAGATATGTTTAAACTAAATCTTATACTGAAAATATTGAGGCTAAATGAGAAAATGATGATTATCAGCATTTTCTTCTTTTGTCTCTGTTCAACCAAGCCTTTTTTAATAGGGATGTTAAAATGTCTTATTTGGGAAAGGGTTAAAAAAAAATATTCACATGGTGTAGCATGTTGGTCATATTTGTTTAGACTAGAAAACACAAAGATTAAGAATATTATTAAAATTGTCATAAGATGTACACTAGCTCTCATAAGCCATTAAAGCTGACAAAATTAATCAGGGGTATAGTGGACAACTCTTGTTATGAATGTGTTTTAGACTGTTCACTCGTCTCCAGATTCTACATCTGTAAGCACTGGTTCTACCCATTACCAGTTGGCAAAATGTTAGACAAGCCCAAATTCAAAGATTTTCAAAGATTTTGCAGAAAACAAAGATATTGCAAGTGAATGAATTGTTTACATTCTTATGTCTCTTTCAGTGTCTGGGTGGAAAACATTGTTGAAAATGAAGAATTTGCATGTCACATGTTCTTGCAATGACTTCTTTTTCCATGATGTTTCCCAAAACCTTAATCTTGTTGGGTGTCAATAGGCACCATTATGTGGGAATGGCTTAAAGGTACCGTGCAAATTGCTAGTTTACTATTTCTATATTATCTAATTTTGAATAAAAAAGTAAATATATATGGATACATTTGTGCTCATCTTATTGTTAGCGCAACTATTTGTAGAACAGGAGGGCTTTTCTAGTAACCAGGGCGTTGGCATAATGCTTTGGTTAAGTTTTCACTAGCAAGTTTTTCTTATCTCTGTTTCTATTTAATTAATGCTATTGCTCTGAAACTTTGCACATTCCTCTGTGTCCATAATATCAGCCTCTAGGCAAGGATTCATCACTCTAACATGTACACTCTAACTCATAATTTAGTGGAATTTTTAGTTTTTGTACCCTTTTGGACTTAGAAATTCAGTATGGTTGTTTATCAACAAAAATCAGGTAACTGCAGCTTAAACCAAGCTTAGATCAAGCTGCAGTTATGAGGTATTTGTTGAAATGCGACAATACTGTTTTGCTGTTGTATGTTCATCATTCAGTTTGTCTATTCATCTGCGGAATTTGTAAAATTTGTTTTGCCAATCTCCATGAACCAATTAGTTGTGGATCATAGTGTGATTGCCTCGGGGCATTTACCCATTACCAGACAGCTGAATTTTAGACTGTTCCAAATTCAATGGTATTGCAGAGGACAATTTCAGGTGAATGGAATTTTACATTTTGGACATTGAAAAACATTGTGGGAATGAAGAAATTGCTTGTCTGAAAACATTGTGGGAATGAAGAAATTGCTTGTCATAAGCAATTTCTTTAGTTGCCACCATGTTTTCGAAAAGCCTTTATCTTGTGAGGTTAAAAGGCGTCACTATGTGGGAATGGCTTAAGTCTTTCCCAAACAATAAAATTTCAGACCTTTCCCTTTTTAAAAGATTGAAAAGTACTGGTACATGCATAAAACAAATTCAAACAACATGATCTTCTCTCACAATGTCCAATAAATTTATCCAGTAGTTGTGGTGATGTTAACAAACAGCTTTTGTTCCCAAACTTAAACAATGTCTGAACATGAAATGAAGCACACACAATTGGAATTTCATTCAAGCTGTCTCATACAGAGAACATCATCACTTGTTAAGGAAGTGTATAGCATTGTCTAGAACAAGTGATGCCTTTTGATACACCTTTTGAAAAACTTGGCAAAAGAAGAAAATGCTAATAACTAGAATCTTCAAAATTTTCTGTGCTTATTTATTAACAAATTCATTAATTTGTTATCAACGCCCATTTTGTCATCTGCAACATCTTTCAAATGTCACCACCTTGAATTTTTGTCGTTGGGGAAGGGGTTAACCCTTTCCCAAACAAGACCTGGTTTTGATGTCCCTAATAGAAAAGGCTTGGGAACAGATTGAAACAAAAGAAGAAACTGCTGATAATCAGCAGTTTCTCCTTTTGTCTCAATATTTTCTATGCCATATTTAACACAAATTATATCTTTAATAACTTCCATTTTGTCATTGGTTGCAGTTTTTGAAGTGGATTACCCTAAAACTTTGTTGTTGGGGAAGGGATTAAAATGTCTCATTGCTCTACTTCATTTTACAGGAGTGAGGGGAAATGCCTCTAACCCATGGGGCTATGCCTGCCTGGCAGAAGTCCAAAATCAGCAAAAATTACAGATTTATAAAGGAACATATAGACGCCAAAGATTTAGTAGACTATTTCGTAGAACAGGAGATATTTGACTTCAAAGATTTAGACAAAATTAATAGCTGGAATCCAAACACTGCTGAAAATAGGAACAATTGTTTTCTGGACTTGTTGTTTAACTCAGGACCTACAGCATATGATGTGTTTTTACATGCTCTGAGAGAGAGTAGTCAAGAATTTGTGGCTGAGCGTATAGAAAACACAGAAGTTGTACAGTCTGGTGTACAGGAACAGGGCGCAAATAGTGAGTACATGCAGTTCACAATTAAGGTAGTCCACCTCTAATGACATTCACACAATGTCGGAACTTTTCTTGCAACATCTTAAACAGTTGTTATATATCTGAAGCTATGTGGTCGATATTGTAAACATTCAGCGGTGGAACGTTCCACCACCAAATGTTTACTATGTGGCCGGAATAATTTGGACATACCGTTAATCTCATTAAGGGGTGGACTACCTTAACCCATTCTGGCATGTTATTAGAAGAAATGGCCTTTTTTTCAGTGGTATATTTACATTATGTTGCACTCGAAACTAAATTGTCACGTGGATCTCAAAATGGCCACAATACAAAAGTCTGCCTCGAATTAATTAATACCATATTCATAATTCCCTTATTCTTGTACTTAGTATGTTCACATGAATATGCTTCGTCCAATCAGAATGCAAGTTATGACAAATAAGATTCTTTTGTATCTTTTCAGATAATTTAGCCTGGTTTGACTCAATGCCGTCAGTTGTCAAGAATCAAAGATTAAAAGAGCGCGAGCTCAGTAAACTTGCTCAAAGCCTCGGAAGTGAATGGGAAATGGTTGCAGCAGCCATGGGACTATCACAGGCTGATATCGATCATGCTAAAATGGATCAAATGACGACTCCGATGAGAATTTACTCGTGTTTGAATAAATGGAAAGTTCGGGTTGTGGATGCCGCCACGTTTAGTAACTTTATTAATATTGTGAGTGAATGTCCAGCTACGACAATAGACTGGGATGGAATTAAGAAAGTGGTTGAAGGAATCGCGAAAGAAAAAAGAGGTGTGCAGATGGAGGTCGATTAACCCATTCTTAAACAAGTCCAGATTTTGATGTTTTAACCCATTACCAGATGGCAAAATCTTAGTTTTGTCCAAATTCAAAATTGTTATAGATGGCAATTTCAAGTGTCACAAGCAATTTCATCATTTTTGTTTTCCAAACCCTTTATCTTGTGGGTTGTCGGAAGACATCAATATGCGGTAATGGGCTAAAGAGAAAAGGCTTGAGAATACATTGAGGAAAAAGAAGAAAATGCTAATAATCAGCATTTTCTTGTTTTGACTCGACATTTCTGTCCTATACTGTGCATGAATCATATCTGTGTTCATTTTGCCATCTTTCAAATCAGAACAGTAAAGTTTTGTCATTTGGAAAGGTTTCTGGGTCTATTTATGTATTCATATTTCTCAAACAACCTTGGTTTGGCATTCATCATAAAAAATGCTTTTGCAAAACATTGAGGGAAAAGAACAAAATGCAAATATCAAAGAATAATTATACATTTGACATAAATATGTTTTAACTATTATGAATATAATACTTATGGCAGTAGAAACCAACATGAATCAAGATCAGTCTTCACATATTCACTGTCTGATCAAGATCCATATTGCTCCTGCTGCGGCCATAGAGCAGTTGGTAGAACATCAGACTCTCACTTGAATGGTCCTGAATTCGATCCCCGGCCAAGGCAAATACCCTTTATGACAAAATTGATATCCACCATTGGTTTTAGCTGGGCCGATAAGGGGAAAAATTGTGCACTTAGTGAAACAAGCATGAAACTTGGTATGTAGGTTCAACATGTCCTACTCTTTCAAAAAACATCGTTGGCCACTCGAAATTCAAAATGGCGGTCAAAATGGTGGCCATTTTCAAAATGGCCGCCAAATAGTACTTGCTATTACAGTTTTTGGTATTAAACTGAGCTGAATTGACCGATTTATACGATTTTTTTGTCGAAATACATGTGTTTGACGACAGTAAATCCAAATCCATATGTAAAGAGTGCTTGTTTGCATCATTTTAGCTCACCTGGACATATTATAATCACGAAAACCTGTTACAGATGGGCAAATAAGAGAAATATAAGGTTTTTAGTGTAATAGGCATAAAACTTGACATATAGACTCACCATGGTGCAGTCATTTGAAAGAAACAAATGGCCACGCAAATGTTCAAAATGGTGGACAAATGGCAGCCATTTTCAAAATGGCAAATGGCCGCCACTTAATGCTTGGTTTAACAGAATCTAATCTTAAATTTGTCACAATTTATCAAAATGTATGATTTTTGTGCTGAATTTATTCTTTTGAATATAGGAAATTCAAATATATAATATTTTGATTGATTTAATCATTTTAGCTCACCTGAGTGCAACATACCCAAGGTGAGCACCAAGGGTAACCCTTTGTCTGTATCAGAACAACAACAATTGGAAACTATGAAAACAGAAAACTTTGTTCCTGAGCAAAAAAACCACACACAAGCAATTAAACAATTTGTGCCAGACACACACAGACATTTGGTCTTAAATTTAGCAAAATTGTTCAAGTAAGAGTGTCAGAATGGTAATATCTTGTTCACCTCTTAATAATACTGCATGACATAGATCTGCAAATTGTAAATTTATTTTTAAAGATTTTACAAAAACTAAAGAAACCATTGCTGCATACATTGTTTGTTTTTAATTTATTGTTATTGGTCCTGAAAAATGTAAATAGGGCCTATGTACAAATTCATCATTATAGCTCACAAGAGCACAACACACTCAAAGAGAGCTCCAAAGGTGCCTGCTGCTTAGCATCAACAATGTCATATTTCAGATATGGTGTACAATTACGCAAGTTGATAGCTAGCAAAGAAACATTGTCTTTCAGGTTTAGCATTATTAAAAAATCTAGAGCGTCAGAATAGTCACAAAATGCTCGCCTACTGTTAAGAATCATAACATGGATTTTCAAATAATCTATTTGTTTTTTAATGTTTTACAGCATTTGATGTGGAAAGTACCTAACCCGAACTTCATTGTATCCATTTCTGACTGAATACTATTTAGTGTCTTCAGCATTTAGCTCTCAAAGTTACTAAAATTGAGACTTTGTGATCGTTGGCAGTCTGTTATCAGCTATACAGAAGACTTTGTCAGTCGCCGACACATTCAGGGTTACGAATCTCTATGTCACAACATTTGACTAAATGTTTGTCTAGCGTGTGGAGATTGTTAACAATTACTTGGGTTGCCTATTGAATTTGGAAACATTCTATCGAAAATAGTAATTTTAGAGGTCATTTCCATAAAAATATCCCCAATATCAATAGATGCATTAAAATATTCATTTGAAAACACAAGCTAATGGGGTCTTTTTAAATGACATCTATTTTCCTCACCGACATCCATGTATGCTTATATTTGACCAGCTTGTGTATAACTTGTTGGGTATACCGTATATTTCTCTTGACTCCACAATATGATGAATGTGGGCATTCATAGATAAGCGTATGCATTTACAAAGAGGAAACAGATTGTATATTTCCATTTTTCAGTTCCTAATCATTAGAGATCTGTGTATGTGGATAAATGAGTGGAATAGCAATTCTTCTCCATACTTGTTACAGATTATTTTGGTATTTGTCTTTTGATACATAATATTATGTTAATGGTTTGACAAAAATCATGTAAACAGAAAGGAAGGAACATTTTAAATCCATTCAAATATAAAGATAGCCTGCTATGTTTCAGCAACAATCATTCGTTTGACACACTAACAAGCCAAACTTCTACTCTGGTTACTATGTCTCTTTTGCCTTAATAAAAATTGACTTAAATATAAACAGGCGATAAGAAAGATTGCTATAGACGGCGATAATTGACCCGGCAGAGTTAGCCATGCGGAAAGGTCAACAGACTTTTGGCGCAGGGGAGATATGTATTTCGGAAGTTATCGTGAGTTGCCGAACTCTATATGCTTTGCTATTTATAGATGATTTGTCATTGGACACTCTAGTAGGAACGAAAGCTCCGGTAGCGCAATAGGGTAGACACTACGGACATGAAAATATCAATATAGAAATTCGAGTTCGAATCCCGAAAGTGACCTTTTCACACTGGCTTCTTTTTAACTATTTTTCTCCTTTTCAAATATTCTTGTTATGCATTTATGATATTTTGTGGTTGTTTTTAGTTAATACTTTGTACTTTTTAATGTGTTTTAGATGTACATTTTTTTTTAAAGTTTAATAAACCCGCATATTTTTAACAATAGAATGAATTAATTAATTTCAATTTATATATGTAAAACCTACTATCAAAACGACAAGAATTTAATTCTGGTCCAACAGTAGGGCTACATCAACATGGACTTATCTGTTCCAATAATGTTATCTATTATGACTCACAGTCGTTGCATTTATGAAAAAGAATATATAGCTTTCAAAAGGCACAAAGACCAATGCATAGATATAGCACAGAAAAACGACAAGAAAAGGAAAATTACTGATAATCAACATTTTCCTCTTTACTATGAAATACATGTATATCTACATGTCTTCTCCTTCACTAGCCGTGTCTGTCGTGTCAGCGATGTCAGCCTCAAGATCAAGTATGAACTTATCGACTACAGAGTCAATGACTAAGTCTTTGGCTCTGTAGTCGGTTTCACAATGCTCTCCGTGCATTCTCCCATCTATCTTACATAGCAAGGGCGGATCCAGGATTTTTTTCCATGGGAGGTTAAAGCCCAAATGATTTGCATTTAATAAGAAGTTATATAGTCAAAATTCAATTTTCGGTCAATTCCAGGGGGGGGGGGGGGGCATGACCCCCTGACCCCACCCCTAGATCCGCCCTTGCATAGTAAAAAGAAACTGTAATTATCAAGAAAATTAGGGGAGACCGGGGTATCATGAACGACTTTTTGATAAATTTCAACTAGGGTTTTCTTGGTTTCACACAGAGTGCTCTGATCAACACCATATCAAAGATCAACATCTCTCGCATGTTTCTAAATCTTTGACAGATATTTTCGACACCCGTGTCGATACTCTACGCACTACCTGGAAGGTCCCTTTAAGCGTGACTAGTCACATATTTTCAGAAAACATATTCCCTTTACATATGATAAGGGAAATGATTATCAAAATTATGACCAAACTCTGCAACAACTGTGAAAATAAGTGAACTTGGAGTGCATTAAATGAAAAATAGAGGGAAATCATGATACAAAGGAAATGAAAATAATAATAATAAAATAAATACAAAAGAAACACGTTATTTTATCATAATTTTCGTTCTTTAAAGTATACAAGATATGGAGTAAAAAGCGAAGGATCAATGTAAAAGAACTGTCACGGTTCATGCGTTTACGGAAACTAACGACGAAAAAATCCGAAACTTGCTAAGGCTACAAAATTGAAAAATAAACTCTTCGACCTTTGTGTACAGTTAGCTTTGCTCTGTCGGGTCAATTATCGCCGTCTATAATTAAGTTTAATTCGCAACTTTTTTCTTGCATTCATTCTGCGAATCAAAGTTTTTATTTACAACTAAATGTATCAAAATTAACACATTTTAGTCGATTTTCAAATTAAAAATCAGATCCATGCCTATAATTACGTACAAGAAAACTCCTACCAAAGGGGACGTATATGAGCCAAGATCTGTAAGAAGGGTCAATGTTACATTTTAGACCATATCAAGCTGTACAAACGTCTTATAAAGATAATTATATTCCTATCTCTCTAATAGTTTCTTGGTAACCTTGTACAACTCTGTCAGATTATGCCCAGGTAAGAACTGATCTGGATCCGTAGGTGACTAAATTGCGATAATGGATCCCTTTTCCATACCAGGGTCATATATATTTTAAGACAATGTAACTAAGTATTGCAGGGCATCGTGTATAGTTAGCTGTAGAATTTTTTTCTTAAGTCCACAAATCCTTGGTTCAATTATGCAAATGTGTGGACTTGATGCTCGCTACGGGATGTTCAGTGTTCGTGGTTTCAAAGTTGATCGAGCTTAACAAAACTATGCTGCATGGATTTGTTTGATTGTTGGGCTCATTGAATAGGAATTTGCAGGCTTTTAATTCCTATGTTTTGTTGGTCTATTCCATATACAAGTAACACTTAGGGTTTTAAGTTGGCCGATGCTGTATCCTAAGTTGAGTCATTTGCCATTGATGACATCAACAGGCATATTCTCTGATTGTACAAAAACAGCCACTGTTTGCGTGAAATGAGCATATAATGCTTAAACAAAATGTGTTTGTGAAACATGAATGACGCCGAAAAGTTTTCATGTTAAGTTTTAGTGTTAAGGGTTGATAAGGGTTAATGAATGACCACTATGAAGGTCATATTGCATGGAACAGAAAGGATGTAACATATCAAATTTGAACTCTGTATGTCAAATACTTTTGGAGAAAAGGCAAATGCTGCGTTTTCGGACTGACAGGCGGGTGGACAGGCAGACAGACGTAAATTGTGGAGAAACCTCTAGTCAATAGAAGTCATTGATCGTGATTTCTGCCGTAAGATAAATCTACTTTTTGTCAAATATAACATTCTTAGGAACACAAATAAACAAATATATATGAATCACTATCAGAATCATCAATTTATTTCATATTACCCGTCTAGATAACATGCAAACACTATGTACATGATAATGCGCATAAGAATGGCGGCCATCTTGGATTTTTCGAAAGCAGTATCCCCATAAACAACATAACATGAATAAATCAGTATTGAAAGTAAATATTCTACACCTTTTTACCATTTGTGAAAGGAAATTTTCAGAAAAAAAAAAACAAACTATAGCTGATATTTACCAAAAAATGGACTAAATCATGACCATGGCGGCCATCTTAGAAAATGGCCGCCATTTTGATTTTTTTCCGGTGGCCAACGGGTTTTTTGTGAACAGCTATCATTTGCTGACCTCTGTGCAAAATTTCATGCTTGTTTCACTAAATGCACAATTTGGGTGAAAAAACGGCTTTATCGGCCCAGCTATTTTATAATTGTGAACCTATGTGGGCAAGCAGCTAGAGGTTGGTAAGGGTGTTGTGGTAGTACTGGTATGAGAACGAATGACAAAATGGATGTTATTAAAGATAGGATTTGAGTAAAATATGGCACAGAAAATATTAAAACAAAAGGAGAAACTGCTGGTTATCAGCAGTTTCTTCTTTGTTTCAATGTTTTCCAAAGCATTTTCTATTAGGGACTTCAAAACCAGGTCTTGTATGGGAAAGAGTTAACCCAATCAATCAACCATATTGTTCTCATAACTCAATTATTAGTTACGGAAACTGTCAGAGACATATTGGTTAAGTTTCCTTCATCCCTGTATGTTTGAATTTAGAATAGTCTGAAATTTAATTGGTGTGTAAGTGCTATAGCCTCGTTTAACCCTCTCCCAATAAGATTTGACATCCTTAGTAGAAAATGAAAGAGCCTTGAAATACACTTAGAGAAAATAAATTGCAATTTCATGTTTTCTCTCAATATTTCCTTCGCTTTAATTATACACGTGTTCTACTTTTGACATCAATTATTTTGTCTGCAACTGCTTTCAAATTGGAGCTGTCTAAAATTTTGCTATTCGGGAAAGGGTTAAGTTGTTTATTCTGTAACTATAACTAATTGTTACATGTGATAAGATTAATGTATTCATGACATTGTACTCATACTTAAACAATTGAGCCAGGATCTGGCAAAGGCCCGTTTATACCAATTTGAGACCACCAACATGGACTAGATCAGCCTTCATGTCACAGTTTGATCAAGATATGTTGTTCTTCAATAAATTTGTCAAGACCTTTAACCCTTGTCATGCTGATCCCCAAATATTCCATAGAGGATAATCGTTTGTTTCAGTGTAAGATCGATTTATATTTTATTGAGTGAACAAAAAAAGCTTTATTTTCACGAGTGGCGAAGCCACGAGTGAAAATGTAGCTTTTGTTGTTCAGGAAATGAAATATCAATCGATCTTACACAAAAAAAAAACAATTATTCTATTTCTTTAATGCAAAAATTAGATAAAATGCGGAAATTTTATGAAAAAAATTCTTAAAGCGCGCCATTTTGCACGTGACTGCTATGCGACGCTTATGATGACGTCACTTATTTGGCACGGCTTAGATAACGTCAGATAGGGTGAAATGAACGAAAGCCGGGCACAAGTTTTTGATAATTTCACTGGATAGGCGGTGAGTTTATCAAAATGATAATCTACCGTTATTTCCCGATAATCCACCGAAAAGCATTAAAGAAAGTAGCATAATTGCAGTCTGGCCTTATTCTATACTGCCTCCTTCTTAAGTATGACAAGGGTTAACAATTGTTAGATAGTAGCATAAATCATATTCAAGCAGCACTTTAACCCATTCCTGCGCAATGGCTGTTTTTGACTCCCTTCAAGATAATGGCTTTGGAAAGCATTGTGGGAAATGAAGAAATTGCTTCCATGTGACAAGCAATTTCATCATTTTCCGCAATGTTTTTAACACAGACCAAGATATGTAAAATTTCAATCACTTTAAATTGTTGCCTGCAACATCTTTGGATTTGTACCCATCCAAAATAATTCCACCATTTAGTAATGGGTTAAAGGCTAATCATGTAGAGAGCATGGGAGTCTGAAAATGCTTTAAAGCTCTCTCCATATCGCAAGCGGAATTATTGACCAAGTTACTCTTGTTGAGGTTTGAATGCGACTGATTTATTTACGTTATTTACAAAAACAATTGATAATATGACGTAACGATCCCGCCAACGTCGCGTTCGTCAACCCGCCAACGTCACGTACGTAGGCCCGCCAGAGTTACGTGGATCCGCCAACGTCGTCTTCACGACATCCTCCCGGCCGCACAAATGTAGTCGACTCCCGTGATCCTCATCAACGCCCGTCCTAAGCTCTTCGCCCTTTCTTTTATCCTTCGAACGGGTCGCGTACATGTGTTTGTTCTCGTGTCCATGACATCCTCCCGGGCGCAAACGTTTAGTACCTCCAGTGTCTCTTTTCCATAAACATGGCGTATTCAGCGTGTGCTCCTTCACTGAATTAGGGTGGGAAGGAATAGCCGGCATTGCACTGTTAATTTCCAGTCCTGTGGTTGATGTTGTCGATTCTGACCCAAATGCCGTAAGATGAAACATCTCCGACTCTCGTCTCTCTGAATCTAACTTCTCTGTTAAATGCGCTGCTATGAACGATCGCTGAGCCCCTTCATCAACTAGAATGTTCGTATTTACCTTGGTTTCTCTGGAAGATATCGTAGCGACAGCAGTTTTCAGTATTGCGTTGTTAGTGCAAGGTACTAGTATTACGGAACTGAATGTCGTAGTGGGTTTGTGTTCGTCGATATCCCGATTTGTCGCCCGCTCTACGTGGTCTCTAAGTGTCTCGGTGGTCGGTTTCTCGGTACAGGCACGGGGTCCGCATTCGTTGGGCGATTTCTCGAATGCAGGTGTAGAATGTACGAAAGCTTTACTCACAATTGATGTACTATTGTTGCGATTCTCTGATGAATTCTCGTTTTCCCGCGATCGTCGAACGGGATCTGCAGTCTCTGCGATAGCACGATGTTGTGCCGATAAATCTCCAATACGAAGACGTACTTCTAGTAGATGTTCTTCGGACTCGATCATGTCCGTCTCCTTTTCGTCCTCATCGATCGTCGACCAGACTTCGTCGTTTATCTGATCCACGGACGAAAGCTCCTTTTCTAAAATCGAATGAACTGTATCGAAATGCGAGACATCACCAAGTGATTCCTCCAGTTTCGTCAAATGATGTTGAATCAACCTCGTAAGGGACTGTCTCCTCCTCATGAGTCGCGCAAGTTCCATAATGTTCCAGTTCCGGTCACGGCACCAAAAATATCGCAAGCGGAATTATTGACCAAGTTACTCTTGTTGAGGTTTGAATGCGACTGATTTATTTACGTTATTTACAAAAACAATTGATAATATGACGTAACGATCCCGCCAACGTCGCATTCGTCAACCCGCCAACGTCACGTACGTAGGCCCGCCAGAGTTACGTGGATCCGCCAACGTCGTCTTCACGACACTCCAGGTCCTGGCTCACATGAATTGTCCTACCAGTATATAGTTGTTCTTATTTGCCCCAAGGGTTGTATTATCATGTTAGATACCCTGTCACCGAGTCACTGAGCCCAGATATATTCCGTTTTATTTCACCTTTCAGGGTGTGGCTAAGCAAAGGGGTCATTCAACAAGTTTACTTCTCAATACTTTGGTTAATACATAAGAGAAAAATGTGCGGCACAGGCGAGCACACATTTCGAGTTTGATAGAATGTACCGCGATACATGATCAAGCTTCAGTTATGAGGTTTTTCAGTATTACCGACGATTTACCTCTAATCAAAAAACATGTTTTGCCTCGGTCATAAAATGTAATGAACCGTTTACTAGGATCCACCCTGTCTTCGGAAAGAAAACGCAATATAGCTCATTTGTGATGTGGGGAATCTATCAATCCAGGTGTGATGGGTTCCAACCTTGGCTTGGCCAATATCCTTTCTGACAAGTTTGTGTCTCACCAATGGATGAATTGTTTTATGAATCAACTAGGTTGGGTGAGATAAGCTGCTGGAGGTTCAGATTGGGTGTTGTAGAACTGTTATGAGAAATGCCAGGAATCCATGCTTAGGAACTGCATCCACCGCAATATGACAAAAGTATTGTTAAAACGTCTGTCAACCCAATTCAATCAATCAATCCTACCCAGTTGTCCAGCCATCTGTTAAGAGCCTTTAATTATAATCCACACAGATTAACTTTACCCGGGTCATGCTGATCCTGAATATTCCAGTCACATTGGCAGGCAGTATAGAAATAGACCAGCCTGCGAATAACTGCAGTCTGGCCTTATTCTTAACTGTGTGCTTCTTGAAATTTAGCATAACATGGGTTAACCCATTGCCAAACAGCAAAATTTTGGACTGTACAATTCAAATATGTTGCAGAAAAACAATTTCAAGAAATTTAAATTCTTATGGTATTTTGGCGTAGAAAACATTGTGAGAAATGAAGTAATTGTTTGTCAAAAACAATTTCTTCATTTTCGACAATGTTTTCCAAAACCATTATCTTTTGGGGTGTCAAAAGGCGTCATTATGTGGGAATGGGTTAAAACTCGCCATAGTGTCTGGATGTGACTGCGTCCGTGTTTGAATTATCAAATCTTGCATTAAATCTCTCCCAAATCTGGATTTGATGTTTGTAATCAAACAAGCTTGGTAAACCATTGAGGCATAAGAAGAAAATACTGGTATTCAACATTTTCTCCTTTTGCCTCAATATTTTCTGTGCTATTTTGTACACAATTCATATTTTTATGAATATCCATTTTTATACGCCGCCGGAGGCGGACGTATATTGGCGTCATCTTCTCCGTCTGTCCGTCCGTCCGTCCGTCCACTTTTCTTGTCAATGCAACTCCTCCTAAGTTTCTGGCTGGATCTTCTTGAAACTTGGTCAATGTTATCACCTCAATTGGTAGATGTGCATGAAGGAAGGATTTTATGGTTCATTGATTTTTGCCTGAGTTATGCCCCCTTAAAACTTAGTCTCTGGAGCGGCGTATATTGTGACCATGGCACTCTTGTGTAGTCTGTAAAAGCTTTAAATTTTTGTTTGGTGAAGAATTGTATCAAATGTTAAGACCCCCGTTATCTGTCAATCTGTTCACATAAGTTGGATAATCATAAACCCATTTGGTCAAGCAGCTGGAGCCTCAGAATGGATGTTGTGGTAGCACTGGTGAGAGAAATGACAGGAATCCTTGGTTATGTGATCCAGTAGCCGTGAAATGACCATAGCAGTTGAAACAGATGTTTTCTATGCAACTTCTTAGAATTTAGACCAATCTTAAATTGTACTGTCAGGAAATTGGTTAAATGAAGGGCTTTCAGAGTTTGTACAAGAATTTGATTCTACCTTTCCCCAAAACGACCATGTTTTAATGTCCTTAAGAGAATTGTAGAGAGAAAACATTGAGGCAAAAAAAGAAAATAATGATAATCAGCATTTTCTCCTTTTGCCTCGATATTTTCTATCCTTTGTTGCACACAATTCCTTAAGTGGTCTGCAGCATTTTCCGAATTGGAACCATCCAAATTTTTGCCATCTTGGATAGGATTAAACTCAGGCTACAGCAGAACCAGCGAGGGGGCAGGGGAAACGTTTTTTGGTAGCATCATTAACTGAAACAATCATGATAATACTTAATACATTTGTTTTTATTCCATAATAAAAAGTATAAACCGACCAAGCAATGTACGATTTGACAATATAACACAAATTATGCACATTTAAAACAACTATTAATGAGCAGGGGAGTGAGGCTGTCTTATAATATCAATGGGAAAATATTTAAGGAGTCAACCTTTCAAGTAAAATACTAGAATAGCCAATGTCATGCACTTGATACATCAAATGATTGAATTAACCCTTTTCCAAACAAGCAAGACCTGGTTTTGATGTCCCTGATCAAAAAGACTTTGGAAAACATTGAGGCAAAAGAAGAAAGTGCTGATAATCAGCACATTCTCCTTTTTCCTCAATATTTTCTAAACTAATTTTAACTCAATTTATGTTTCTAGTAATTTCTGTTTTGTCCTCTGCCGCAGCTATCAAATTGGACCAAACTAAAATTTTGCTGTTTGGGTAAAGGTTAAAACTGGCTACTCAACCATTGACATTATTGTGTCGCCAAAATGACTTAAAGCTCTCGAACAAAGAGTGGATACAAAGATCAGACTATACAAATGAGCCTGGGTCTGGAAAAACATCCCTTATAGCATTTGAGACTACCATGTTTCCAGATCCGCATGTGCCTAAGAGCAGTCTGATCAGGATTGATGCTGCTCTCTTACAGTTGATACAAAATTAAGAAGAAGCTATTTGAGGACATCATGTATCCTGATCAGACTGTGCGTATGCACAGGCTAGTCTGGATCCAGGTTGTTCTCAAATGCCATAAAGAATGTTTTTCCAGATCCTGACTCAAATGTATTTTGTGCAGGCTTATCTCTTCCAACACAAACAGTCTAGCGTCAGGAATATTCTGGGATTTACATGACTGGTCTAAATACATCATACACAACATGAAATCAAATACAATAAAGTCAACCTTTAACCTCACTCCCCCACAACCATTATTGAATATCAATTTTCCTCAGTGGCGACCAAAAACTTGTAACTCCAGCTTTTTTTAGTCTGGTAACAATATCATTGCAAACGTTTACGAATTTTACCTATAGTACAAACATTTTTCAATAGAATTTTGCATGTTTTTGGTTGAATTTTGCAGGTGTCTCAAACCTGCAAGATTAAAACAATCACATGCAAAATTACAGTAGTTTGGAGTGTGAAATTGTGTTGTGAACATGGGTTAATTTATTACACATGAGCCATAAAGTTACAAGGTTTTGATCACCCACCAATATTATATTTTGTGTATCATCTTTTTATGCGTTATTCACAACAATGTGTACGACATGTTTACTATGAAACAACTACAGTAGTCTGCAAAGTCAGTCAAATTCTTATATTCTCATGGGAAAAATATACCTGTCAAAGGAAAATATCAAATGAAATTCCGATAATACTTTAATTCTTCCCTATGCCAAGGAAAAAATAAGCTTCATGTTGAGTATTAAAGCCGCACCAAGGTTAATTAACCCTTTCCCAAACATGACCTGGTTTTGACGTCCCTGATAGAAATGGCTTGGGAAAACAATGAGACAAAAGAAGAAACTGCTGATAACCAGCAGTTTCTGCTTTTGTCTCAATATTTTCTGTGCTGTATCATAAACAAATTCTATCCATAACAATATTTCTTTTGTCATCAGCAGCAGCTGTCAAATTGGATCAACCTAAAATTTTGTCGTTTGTTAATGCATTAATTATTACATCAGATTGTTCCTTTCCCAGACAAACCCTAGTTTTGAGGAAGACAGCTTTGGAAAACGTTGAACTAAATAAAGAATTTCATAATTCTTGCAATGTTTCCAAAGTTATGATGCTTAATTTTTTTTGCTTCTTGTAACAATAATTTTACTGTCTACTAAACTTTTTCATTTGGGATAATCTAAAGCTTTGTCTTTTGGGAAGGTTTAAAACATTTTACATGCTGGAAAATGTGTTTAGATTTGGCATTTTGTCCATAATATTATTCAGGTTAAATCAGATTGTAGATATTCTGTTTTCGAACTTATAAAAGATTTGCTATTCCATATGCAAACAAAAATATTTGTGTACCTTAAAATTATGAGCAGAGTTTTGCAACACTTTTAAATACAAATATATATGACTTGTCATCCTACAAATGATCTTCTTGGAATTGTGAAAAGTATTGACCTAGTCAGTCCACACAGACAAACTACGATCAATACTTCTCACTCTAATATAATTTTCTGAATCTAGAATGTTTCCCCATCTTTTCCAAATAGAACATCTATTTGACCTCTGCTTAGTCTGATCCTCCCTTTCTCAAAAGTTTACAATCAAATAATATTCACTTGTACTTGCAACAGATTTGCTCATTCATATTTATATGTATACAAGAATCCACTTGACTATTGATAAAATTGCATAAAAATTGCAAAAAAATAAAAGTGAATCTATGTAAAAATGATGGTTTTCTAACGAACTATACAACGGTTTACAAAATGATTACATAATATGGTTCTATAACAAGTTTTATCATTAACAACGATTTTGATTGACGGTTAATAAAACATTGTGGAATTACAAAAATACTGATCAAAGCTCTAAATGAGTAAATATTATCTACAACCACTTCGTGTCTATATTCATACAGGCCTTGGTTTACAACAATCATTTGATATTCAAAGGTTTTCCACCTTTTAACCCCTTCCCAAACAACAAAATTTTGGACAGGTCCAATTTGGAAGCTGCTACAGACAAATGGATGTTGATAAAGATAAAATTTGTGTACCTTATAGCATATAAAATATTGAGGCAAAAGGAGAAAATTCTGATTATCAGCATTTTCTCCTTTTGCCACAATGTTTTCCAAAGCTTTTACTATCAGGGACTTCAAACCCAGGTCTTGTCTTGGAAAGGGTTAACCATTCCCAAATAATAACTGGTTTTGACGTCCTAACCAGTTAAGGCCTTTAAGAAAGGAAGAAAATGTCAATTTACAGCTTTTTCTACCATTCTCTCCCCTTGTTCTTTCTTTAACCCTTTCCCAAACAAGACCTGGTGTTGACATACTTAAAAGAATAGGTTTGGTAAAACAGTGAGGCAAAAGAAGGAAAAACTGATAAACAGCACTTTCTTCTTTTGCCTCAATATTTTCTGAGCTATTTTGTACACAAATCCCTTCTTCAGTAATGCCCATTTTCATGGCTACAGGAGCTTTTGAATTGGGACACCTTAGACTTATGCTATTTGGGAAAGGTTTTTAAGAAAGTTCAAAACATATCTTTACCATAACATGCCTCTCCTTTTTATAAGGATAAAGCTAAAGTTTTGTCTTTGGGATAAAGTTTGAGACAATTGATTTGTCACATTATGCAATTCACCTATTGATGTGCACAAATGCTGTCTATGATTCACTTTAACACTGGGGCTCTTAAATGTCTTGCTCAGCATCATATTATACTTTCAAACCATTGGCCACTTGCATGGAAATGCTGCGAATCTATTACTTAATAATCACGAAGAAAACATCTGAAAAACCATTTTAGAAAAAGAACAGAAAACTGTTGGTCAATATTTCCTTCTTTTTTTTCTAAATGTTTCTAGCCTACTGAACAATCAATATTCACATCTTGATACAACTTTAGATATTGTAATATCTTTATCAGCTTTTAACCCATTACCACACAATGAAACCTTTTGACTCCCTATTGGTAAAAAATGCTTGGTAAAACATTGTGGAAAATGAAGAAACTGCTCATGAAAAGCAATTTCTTAATTTTCCACAACATTTTCTAACAGAAAATGGACAGATTTTTAGAATTTCATCAAATTGAAATTGTTGTCTGCAACAACTTTAAAATTGGAGCAGTCTGAAATGTTGCCGTATGGTAATGGGTTAAGAAGTAAATTGTTAAAGGGTCAGCCAAGTATCATACTAGACAACTAAACATATGGGGTCCTGCCCAAAATGTAGAAATTCTATCAAACAAGAGGACCATGATGGTCCTATATCGCTCACCTGAACCAAAATGATATGAGCAACACTTTTGTTCAATTCAATAAACATTTATGACTATAAGACTGAAAACTAACTTATAGTCAATAACTTTGTGAAAATCAAACTCATCTGAGATCTTATGGTGCCAAACATTGTGTCCAGGTTTTTCTTGATTGATAAATAATCACAGATTCTAGAGTATAAACAAGGTCGAAAACAGCCAAAGACGGTATTTTTTTCAAATTCAAGGGCACACAATTCTCGACTTTCTGATCACATCAGACTGAAAATCTACCTCATCCAAGATATTATGGTCTCCAACATAGTGTCCAAGATTTGTCTTGATTGGTCAATAATTGAAGATTCAAGATCGAAAAACAGCCAGAAACGGGTATTTTGTTAAATTCAAGGGCACATAACTCTCAACTTTCTGATCGGATCAGACTGAAAATCAAACTCATCCGACATATTATGGTCCCAAACATTGTGTCCAAGTTTTGTCTTGATTAATTGATAATTGTAGATTCTAGAGTGTAAACAAGGTCGAAAACAGCCGAAAATGATAATTTTATCAAATTCAAGGGCACATAACTATCGTCTTTCTGGTCAGATCACACTAAAAGTCAAACTCATCCGAAATCTTATCCTCTCAAACATTGTGTCCAAGATTTGTCTTGATTGGACAATAATTGAAAATTCTAGAGTGTAAACAAGGTCGAAAACAGTCAAAAACGACAATTTTGTCAAATTCAAGGGCACATAAATCTTGACTTTCTTGTCTTATCAGATTGAAAATTCTAGTCATCTGAGATCTTATGATCTCTAACATTGTGTCCAAGTTTTGTCTTGATTGATTGATAAATGTAGATTCTAGAGTGTAAACAATGTCGAAAACAGCCGAAAATGACAATTTTATCAAATTCAAGGGCATGTAACTCTTGTCTTTACTGTCAGATCACACTGAAAATCGAACTCATCCGAAATCTTATGGTCTCAAACATTGTGTCCAAGATTTGTCTTGATTGGTCAATAATTGTAGATTCTAGAGTGTAAAAAAGGTCGAAAACAGTCAAAAACGACAATTTTGTCAAATTCAAGGGCACGTAACTCTCTTCTTTCTGGTCAGATCACACTGAAAATCAAACTCATCCAAGATCTTATGGTCTCAAAGATTTTGTCCAAGATTTGTCTTGATTGGTCAATAATTGAAAATTCTAGAGTGTAAACAAGGTCGAAAACAGTCAAAAACGACAATTTTGTCAAATTCAAGGGCACATAAGTCTCGACTTTCTTGTCTTATCAGATTGAAAATTCAACTCTTCCGAGATCTTATGATCTCCAACATTGTGTCCAAGTTTTGTCTTGATTGATTAATAAATGTAGATTCTAGAGTATAAACAATGTCGAAAACAGCCGAAAATGACAATTTTATCAAATTCAAGGGCACATAACTCTAGTCTTTTTTGTCAGATCACACTGAAAATCAAACTCATCCGAGATCTTATGGTCTAAAATATTGTGTCCAAGATTTGTCTTGATTGGTCAATAATTGTAGATTCTAGAGTGTAAACAAGGTCGAAAACAGTCAAAAACGATAATTTTGTCAAATTCAAGGGCACATAACTCTCGACTTTCTCGTCTAATCAGACTGAAAATTAAACTCACCCGAGATCTTATGGTCTCCAACATTGTGTTCAAGATTTGTCTTGATTGGTCAATAATTGTAGATTCTAGAGTGTAAACAAGGTCAAAAACGGTCGAAAACGGCAATTTTGACAAATTCAAGGGCACATAACTTTTGACTTTTTCGCCTGATCTGACTGAAAATCGAACTCATCCAAGATCCTATAGTCTCCAACATTATATCCAAGTTTTGTATTGATTGGGCAATAATTGTAGATGCTAGAGTGTAAACAAAGTTAAAATCAGCATTTTTCGTCATTCAGGGGCAGATAACTCCACACTTTCTGGTCCGATCTGGCCCATAATCGAACTCATCCGAGAACTTATGACCATACTTGTTTTGACAAAGTTTGGTCAAGATTGACTAATATTTGTGGATGCTAGAGTGTAAACACCAAATTGTGGACAGACGGACAGACGGACGGACGACGGACAAAAAGCGATCACAATAGCTCACCTCGAGCACTTCGTGCTCAGGTGAGCTAAAAACGACGAGGCCTTTACAAGGTTTTCTATCTATTGGTGCTCAACACTTTAACCCTTTCAAAATCAAGCACTGATTTCTCGCCTTCAATTAAAGTGATTTCTAGCCTTCAATTTTAAGGAAGCTTGAGAAATATTGAGAGAAAAGCAGAAAATGCTGATAGACAGACTTTTCTACTTTTACCTCAATATTTTCTGCATTTTTTCACTAATCTCACTAAACGGACCTTTATTGCAGCAAGTGCTCAAAAATTTGTGATACAGATAAAAGGGCCCTTCGAACATTACCAGACAATTTTTTTCAAAACTAGTCCATATTCGAAGATGTTGCAGATGACAATTTCAAACAAATGAAATTCTACCATTTCTGGATAGAAGACGAAGTGGGAAAAGAAGGAATTGCTTGTGACAAGCAATTTCTTCATTTTCCATAATGTTTTCCAAAGCCTTCATCTTGTGAAGCATCAAAAACTTCTCTATGCAGGAATGGGTAAAAGCATTAGAGACTACCATATTTCTGTGTAAGTCTATGCCTGTGTGTACGGTAGTCTGATCAGGATCTGTGCCCATACAGATGTTACAATTGATGTAGAAGCTATTACATGACTACATAGATCTTGATCAGACTGTGTTTATGGTCTCAACTGCCATAAGAGCCCTTTTTCCAGATCTGGTCTAACTTTCATTGTCTAGCGAATGATATGTATACAGACATCTAGCAAGCAAGACATTGAATTATTAAGCATGTAGAAAATATTGCATTAAAGTGTTTTGCACAAAAAATATTGAAAACATAAAATTCATCTGCCATAATTAATTGGAATATCTCTTACAAATAATGTAGCAAAGATGCACACAGATATTATTTATCAGTATATAGTCGAAGAAACCAGAAAATGGCTGCCGAGACGATTAAAGTAAGTACCTACAACATAGTATTTGGACTAGGAATAACAAATTTAGAATGTGATAACCCCCCTCTTATCTGTTTCAATGATTTGATTGGTCAATCAACATTTAAATCAACAGCTGTGATTGTTCAATTCCTGACTGTGTCACTAATCACCACTAAAACATCTAGTTATGTACAAAATAAATCTAGAGAGTATAAATAAGTTAAGACAAGTCTCTATATACATTAAAATGCTACTTTGTGTCACATTTGATTAACCTTTTATCATAGGACCTGCTATTGACTTCTTCAAATTATAAAATTTTAAGAAACATTGAAGGAAACAAATATGCCCTTAAACCAGCATTTTCTTCTTTTCCTTTAACCCTTTCGCTGCCAAATTTCCAATATTGGACTGTCCTCTGGTTGCCAAATTAAATCGAAGAAATTTCCAAGAATCGTACCCTATAGACAAAAACAGGCATAACTTTTGTCTCATTTGATACATTTCTTTCAAATTTTCAGCACATACAGAGGGATTAAGAATCTATTATATTACAGAAATTTCAAAGTCTTTTATGAAGTGACAATATCTATTTATTTTGATTTTACAAAATTGTTGGAATCTTAGAACAACGGAGAAAAGTGGATGAACAAACCTCATCTAGATGTTTCCGTTGAAAGTAAAATGTTTTGATGGAGCAGATTGTTGAAATTGTCAACTAAACATAATTTCAAACCATCCCGAAGCTTTTTCCAGCATTTTCTGTGTCATTCATGGTGATATTTACAGCTTCTAGGCATAAATAGTAAGTCCATGTTCTAAAGGCAGCCATATTGTTGTCTTTTGTTTGGAAAATCCCTCGTAAAAACACTTATAGTTTGCCGATTTTTATACAAATTTCACTGTTTTATCTGTCAAACACTAGTACTTTGATTACTTAACCGGTGCTATAAGAAAAAGACTATGTGAAAACCACTTAGCTGGAAAAAATATTCATATACTGCACCCCCCTAAATTTGTCGAGAAAAGTCGCCTATGGCAGCGACCCCCAGAGTCGTGTTAACTCGCCTATGGCAGCGAAAGGGTTAATATTTTCTTCACTACAACATACTATTTTTTCCAGCTTTTAGTAGACAGTTTATTTGTAGTCTGCATCACTTTGGAAATTTGACTAAACAGACAAAACAATCTAAATATTCCCAAGCAGAGTCAGCCCCCTTGTTGTTTACTACACCAAAGAATTTCTAAGTCTTAAGGTTTAAGAACTGAGAATGAAATGCAGAGCCAGAGATGAAATTTGAAAAGTGCCAGTAATTCCTAATCTGTGTTACATTTCCCTTCCAAATACAAATATAAGCATTTTGTATGGATTAGAATTTTGAATTAATGCATACTTATGGAAATATTTGACCAAAATGTTCAAAATTACCTCCCTTGCATATGAAAATAGAGTAAAACAATATTTGTAAATTATTATCTTCTTGTAGCATAATCTTGAAATCCGGCCTGGTGAATCAACTTGTGTGAAGTGTTTTTACATGTGTGTGAAATTTGATGCATTTCGTATGGCTAGAAAGTGGTGTTTTCATTCTCAGTTCGTAAACCTTAAGCGTGGAAAAAGTTTGGGCAATTTTTTTCTCAAAACATTTAGGTCATGACTGGATTTCTATGATCACTATTTCAACTTTTTTTTTCAACAAAAACCTTGTTACTACTGCTTATAACAAGGTGTAGTTACCAGGTTTTTGCTGAAAAAAATAAATCATCTCTTCAAACTCTTCATTTTTAACGATCAACTTTGCATATGACCATGACATAAATTTTATGAAAATATCACACTGAATGCATATTTGATGTAAGCCCTATGACTTCAGCAACAAAAAAGTTAAGTACGTTAATGGTTCTGTGAACAAAAAAATAAGGCATTAAACATAGCTCCCTCAATGTATCTTCACAGTAGCAATAGAATAATGGTTGATAATTTAACATAAATTGCCATGACTTTTTGCATCTAATGTATGTTTAAGTAACCAGCTGGTATCTCAACTTGCCTGAAGTAACATAAATGTTGTAAATATGCACATCAACTCAGATCAATAATCAAACATATTTCAAATCTGTAAAAATATGGTTTCTTCATGATTAAGAGAGCAGAGTATGGCACAAACACATATCCAAGGAATAATCACATGATGTAAAAGACATATAGCATGTTGTACAAAATATAGACATGTAAAAATATACAATTATCATACAGAACACACTACTTAACCCAATACCAGATGACAAAATTCTAGACTGGTCCAAATTCAAAGATTTTGAAGAAAAAATATCAAGTGAATGAGATTTTACATCATGGTGTGTATGGGAAGATAGCATTGTAGGAAATGAAGAAATTGCTTGTTACAAGCAATTTCTTCATTTTCCACAACGTTTTCCAAAATATTTATCTTGTGGAGTGTCAAACAATGTAATTATGTGGGAATGGGTTAATCTCTTATAAACCACTAAACATAAGCCAGAGTGGAAACAATACCCAAAGGAAATCTTTACAAACATTGTTGGAAAGAAAATCATGCTGGTTACTAGCATTTTCTCAATCTCCATGCACTATTTTCATTTTATGTGTAGAATTTGTCATGTTTTCTAAATAACTTAGTTTAATATGGGGTTGACTGGTAAATGGTAATTAAGTCAACAGTTAAATCCATGCCAAAATATAAAAGCAGCATGTTTAACCCTTTTACAAAACTTTACTAAATATAAATTAATTAGAAAAATTCACATACATAAATTTTGTCAATGGTAGAAGTTTTCAAATTGGAGCAGTCTGCTTTGTTTTATGAGACAGGGTTAAAGTCTTTGTTACAATATTTCCGCATGAATCCAACATCATTTCTGTTCAGCTGTCATGTGATCACACTTGCACTAAGATTCCCGCCATTTTTCACACATTCGTCTCAGTTTTACTGTTGGTAGAATTACTCCTAGGTATACTGTTTTCTTCCTTACTATTTACACTACCATTTTCTGGTGAGAATGAGTCTAGTTTGTTATTTATAGCATCACTTGTGAGTACCGGAGTTTCCATTCTACTATTTATAGTCTGACTTCTTGGAACATGTGACTCTGGTTTGCTATTAATAGTAACACTTTTAGGGAAAGTCCCATTTTTCTTCATGGACCCTAAATGAAGTCTTATAGAGGCTGGAGATGCCTGTTTGTCTCTCTCATTCCACTCCTTTAATAAACTTTCTGCAGCTTGGAATAAAAACAGGTAATTCTCCTGAAAAACAAAACAACAGAATCACATAAAGGTCCCTTAACCCATTCCCAAACAAGGCCTGGTTTTGACGTCCCAAATAGAAAAGGCTTGGGAAAACATTGAAACAAAAGAAGAAACTGCTGATAATCAGCAGTTTCTCCTTTTGTCTCAATATTTTCTGTGCCATATTGTACACAAATTCTATCTTTAATAACTTCCATTTTGTCACTTTTGGCAGTTTTTGAACTGGATCACCCTAAAATATTGCCGTTTGGGAAAGGGTTAAAGTGTTCCAGACAACCATGTTGCAAGAGCAGAATGTGCCCACATGGAGTCTGCTTTGGAACTAAACAGCACTCTAAAAATTGCTAAAGGTTAGGAACAAGCTAATGGAAATCAACATGGTTCTTGATCAGACTGCGTGTTTACGCAGGCTGATCTGGAACCATGTTGGGCTCAAAAGCCTTAAAGGACATTTTTCCAGATCCTGGCTCAAATATGTATGATAGTAATCTTTTTCTTTTCGACAATGGTATTCACTGAATCCATAAAAGTTAAGCTTACTGCAATCCCATCTTCCATACAAAATATACTGAGAGGCAAAAGAAAGTATACACTTTTTGTTTGTCAATATCTCTCTTAATTTCCATCATATCAACTCAATTTTTTGTACTTTTCATTTCTACCTATGAACTAAAAATAAAGTGTTGATAAATTTTACCTGAAATTGCTCGACTACCCATACTTATGCTACATGCCGATTTTGCAAAGTTTGCAACCCAATTCTCGGTGGCTGGTTAAGAAATCGACAAATAAGCCACTTTTTGCATTAAGGCCCATTTTCCTATGACGCAGCATGATATGAAAGAAAGTTGACACTATATACACTTAGTCATGTGTCTAGAAACATTCTACGTAAATTTTCAAAAAAATCTGTCAATAGATTTAGAAGGGGTTATGTCAGGTAGGTTGTTTTCATCAAGTCCCCTTTTGCCATGACGCATCTTAATAGGCGAAAACAATAACAATGTACGCATAGTCTTAGATGACTCAAAACTTTCTGTGAAAATTTTATCAAAATCCATTAATAAATTTAGTGTTTGTGTCACTGTCAATGCTTGCATTAATTAATCGATTATATCCCCTTTTTCGGTGACGCTGTATGCTATGAAAAGACCTTTGCAACGGAAGGACGAACAGAAACACGGATAGGTGGAGAAGGTTACATCAATAAACGGCCACCTTCGGAGGCGATTAAATGTCGTACATACTATTATGAATCGTTTATTCAGAAAACGTGGAATAACTAGGGTGTATACTTATTTTTGCCTCTCAGTATATATCTAGAATTCTTTTCAGCAATTCACTATTTTTTTTTAAACAAGCCGATTTCAAACCTGGTTGAGATTATGTAGATACATGTACAATATCAATAGATTTTGGACAAACAGCAAACCGAACAAAGACAAACAGACTTAGGTCAAAATTGTATGCCTCATTTGATGCCAAAGTCTAAACACAATTCTCATGAAAGAGAGACACTATGAGTGGTATACGGTCATGCCTATGCTAACCTTAGATCCAAAATAGATTTTGCTAAAGCAAACGTTTGTGAAAACAAGAGCTGTCCGAAGACAGCGCGCTCGACTTTTTAAGTTGCTTAGTATAAAGGGGCATAACTCCAAATATAGTGGAGCCAGGGTCATGGGCCCTGGTAGTAAGGTAGAGGATGTGACGGTGAATAAGTATTCCAAGTTTGAGTGGAATCCCTTTGATAGTATGGAAATTATTGATGTTTGAAAAAACTTTAACCTTTGTTGCAACGCCGACGCTGACGCCAACGCCGACGCCCGGGTGACAGTATAAGCTCTCATTTTCTTCGAAAAGTCTAGCTAAAAATTAACACAGAAAACATTGAGACAAAAGGAGCAAAATGCTTATCATTAGCATTTTTTTCTTTTGCCTAAATGTTTTCCCAAGCCTATTCTACTGGGACATAAAAGGCAGGGTGATATATGGTCATGACACTACTTACCTTAGATCCAATGACCCCAGCTCGTTTTAAGTGATATAACTTGGCCAGTTGATATATGTTGACAGATTTGTCATGCTGCATCTGGTCATAGATTGTCCAGAGTGCACAAAATGTGGCAGCTTCAGTACCCCCAAATCTGTAAACAGTCAATCATCAAATAGTGAATTAAATGTTAACAGAAAAAGTACATTTATTGAATGATTCAAAGGCATTGCCGTTCCCAAACAGGAATAATCTTGACAGTTCCAACTTGAGGGAAAAGGCCAAATTGCTAATTTGTAAGGCCTTCTCACAAAGTTTTTGTCAAAACTAGGGCTCATTTGAGAAAGTTTAAAAAACTAAGATAAATAGTCTTATGAAAAAGAATTTGACTATCATCAAAATGGAAAGCAAAGTAAAAGCTACTAACAAAATCTAGTATAGTAGTCTATGAGTTCAGCATGACATAGTTTACTTTTTATGTAAATACACGGTGGATGGGGCGACAAAGATTCTAAGCATTTGTAATTTCTAGCCATGTTAAATTAAACATGCAGGCAATGTAGAATAAGATCAGACTGCACATATGTGCATGCTGATCTTGTTCTATATTGCCTACAAAAGCCAGCAGAATATTCCAAGTTCAGCATGACAGGATTTACATCTAACTACTTCCAAGGATCCAGAATAATGCGTAAACAACTTTACACCCACCTGTCCACGACGACCACGGCCCCTGTATCATTCTGTTTGTGTAGAGTCTGCACTTCATCAATCAGATCAAAAACATGGTGGATAGGTCGACAAGATTCTGGCCATTTCATGTTGGGTGCGATCATACGTGTCATCAACACATAATCATCCTGAAAGTTAATAAAATTAATTAAAAACCCTTTCCAAAACAAAGCCTGGTTTTGACATCCCTAGTAAAAAGGGTGTGGGAAATTATTGAAGACAAAAGAAAAAGCTGATTCCCATCATTTTCTCCTTTTGCCTCAATATTTTTTGTTCTTTAGTTTAAGCTACAGTCAAACCTGCCCTAGCGACCCTCTGAATTTAGCGACTTCCTGTCATATGCGACCATATTTTTTCCTCCCAAAGCATTTTGCTATAATTTGACCCTGAATTAAACGACTCCCTGCCTTATCCGACAAGCGACTTTAAAAACTGTGCCCAAATCAACCGTCCAAACTGTTTTTAGCGACTTTTCCCCGGGGACGTAATTTCAAAATATGGATTCTTGAGACGGAAATGAAAGTTAACGGTGTTCAAAATCAAATACCGTGAGAAATAAGTTATTGTAAAAAAAGATGTCACTGGGTCGAACTTGATTGTAATTTTCTTAGTAGGGATGGGCTTGTAAACGGCCGAAATATTTGTTCGATTAAGGATCCCTTGAGTATTGGCAACTACGAATCCGCGAATCAAGTAGGCACAATCAATAATAGGATGAAATTTTTGGCAAATTCTCGAATTCAATTTACAGTTTTGGTTGTTTGAAATGGCTGATCTTTTCATCAAGAAGAACTTCAAAATTAATGTTGCACAGTGGGAATGATAAAATAGGAAATGTTGGATCGAGGACAATTCATTATTTGACATGTCTGAAGGTCTGCTGACAGTGACATGCTGATTTTCACCATGACAGTCAGTACATTGTAAAGGAAACTTAATGTAGATCGATTGACGGATATTCTTACTATATAAGGCATATTCTTCCAATCATTTTATTTAGTTTTATTATATATGTAGAGTATATTCATTTGTAAATTAATTTTAGCATGCAATAAATACTAAACATTGATCGTACATGTACTTTGAAAATTTTACCAATTCTGACTGACCCTCAATTAAGAGACCACCTGTCATATGTGACCTTTTTTGGTGAATCTCAAAGACGGTCTCTTAATACAGGTTAGACTGTAATTTGTTTTACATGAATATTTAGATTGTCCTTTGCAGCAGCTTTTGCACTGGGCCACCATAAAATTAGGTAAGGGTAGACAGCAGCACTACAAGTACCGTAATGTCGATAATACTAATCTTTGCAGACATTTAGTACAAAGATTTTCCACAGTTGTGGGATCATATTTCTCCAGTTGGTGCAACTAAGCATTATTCCTTGCATTTCTTACACATGAAGACACAATGTCCGACCTGCCCTTCCTACTATTATTTCTTATTTTCCTTTCCACAAAATGTAAGAGATGCTAAAACATTAATAGGTATCTTGCACATGGCCATGTTCTACAGACATTAGGTTTGTTTTCAAGTTCAAATTGAAACAATCCATCTTCTACTATTATTAATGATTCATTTGGATATTTCATTGTGCCGCCTAACTCAAAGCCATGGTTAAACAAGCAAGAAACAACAGCAGAACATGGGTTATTTCTTATCTCTCCAATGGTATAAAAATATTGCAGTACCTGTGTAGATTGTAGCAGGAATTCCTTTATATTGTACTTCTTCCTCTCATCTTCTTCTCTATATGTCAACTTAAAACACCCAATATCTACAGGATTGTCTTTAGCTGGCCAGAAACTTTTAAACTCCTGAAATATATCAACAAAACACTGATGTACAATCAAATCAAAAAGATGAAAAGCAAATTCTGTAGTAAACTTAACATGCAAGACTTTAGTGCATGCTAATAAAGAAGTAGCTCAATTCCTACTTGTTTAGTAAGCTCATTTTCCCCACTGAGATCATAGACTATTAGTGTCTTTTAACTTAGAATTCAAAATGTTAGAATTAAACTGTTTTTTTGCATTCAAAAAAGCTGTCTGTGATTCATTTTGGCGTCGGCCCTGGGACATAGTCCACAAAAAAATCAGTATGTCCGAAACTGAGTTGACTTCGTCAGACATATTATCAGAGTTAAATTCCATAGTCGCACCGTATTTTCCTACTCTAAAACGTTTGTTGATAGGTCAGAACATCCTGGCTAGACTGGTTACTAATTTTTCACACATAAAAACGATTACAATGAAGTGAAAAATTGTCTGTTGGAAACACAGTCACACACTTTATTTGTTGCTTTCTTTGAAATGTGTGTTTTGATTGGTGTATCGTAAGGTTGTAAGAGTGGCTTTCCTTTTACTTCAAAAGGGTGAAAGATAGATAAACCAAGGTTTCATTGTTGTATCCTGTCATTGTTGTAAGTCTATTTTTGACATAACAATGAAAATTTGTTAGATCTATTTCGGAAAGAGTTAGAAGAGACAAGACAAAACTGAAAATCTGCAGGTTCGCCTTTCCAGTGACCAGATAAATTATTCATGAGGTATGCAAATTAGACCTATTTTTAGAATTAACAAGAGCTGTCACTGTAAGATGACAATGCCCCCGACACCGCTTTGATTTTAAATTATGGCCAATCTATGTTCAAGGTCAAGGTCATCCAGGGGTCAAGGTCACCAAAGTATGTGCCTACAGAAAGGTAATGTACCAAGGAATGTTGTGGTAAAGTATGAAGCGAATATGTTAAGTAATAAGGAAGTTATGGCCAATGTTAAAGTTTTTGGACGGAATGACGGACGGACGGACAGACAGACAGATGGACGGACGGACGGACAAGTCAAATTTATGATGCCTCCCTATCGGGGGCATAAAAATTCAAACTATTTTAAAAAGATATATATTGCGTGAAAAGACTTAATTAGAAATATACCACAGGGAGTTCTAACTGTTTTGGTCTTCGCTTTCTTTCTATTATTGGCCCGTTTATTACCAATTCAAAATTAAAGCTGCTGTGTGAAAAACATGTTCCTTTTTGTTTATCAATTTTGTCTGGAAGATATCAAAAATGTCCGACTGAAGTTGATGCTGTACGGCCATCTTGGCCGGACAGTAATTTTGTCCAGCTGAATCACTGAGCTGTGTTCAATTTTTCATTCAAACATCTATGTATGGAATTATACTGAAACCAATCTGTAAATGACATCACAGCAAACTAAAGGGTGAAAGCACATACAAGAACTTGGGGCCACTATGTGATACTCAAAGAAGGACTTATCCAACTGAAGATAAAGTGTGTTACCTCTTCATCAATATCTGAGAGTAGAACAATAACACAAGTATTCTGGTCCCAGATCATCCTCCAGAAATCCTCAAATGTCTGCTCGAGTGGGTGCTGGGTGATGATAAACTCATTACTCTTGTTGTAACCCTGAAGTTATATTAATTATTATTCAGAAACAAATTTGCAAAAATACAAGTGATGTACTGAGTCTATAGTAAATTAATTATACTAACATTAAAGAAATCAGAAACACACAATAACGAAGAAATCCAGAATTATCTGTTTCCAAAACAACCATTTTTTTGTCTGGCCCAAACAGAAAAAGCTGGTGACAATACATCCACTTTAATGTTGGTAAAAATGGTATTTCTTGGTTACAATGTTATTGGAAATGAAGAAATTGCTTGTTACATGCAATGTCTTCATTTTCCACCTCTGATACCATGCTGTTGTAAAGGCATAAAAAAGTGTCATGTGTGGGAATGGGTAAACAAAAAGTAAGCGTTAAAAACCTTTTGATCTGGTTTTACCTATAGATATTCAATCGGGTTCATTGCGAATCCTATAGATTGTCAAAGTCCGTAAGACCCTGTACATGTACTTACATGTAAATATGTAGCATTGATATAGTCCGACCCTTCCACTCCAGGTTTCATGGGCAGGAGTACTCGCTTCACCGAGAGGGGTACCATATCTAGTGTTCTGTTCTTACACACATTTACACCCTTCAATGCATGGAACTTGTCGTCTGGTTTTGGAGAAAAGTTGGTTACAAGCTGAAAACAGACATATAGGAGTTAATAGGATTTTAAATCGCTACAGTACATATCTGAATCCATTTGAAAGAACACTTGTCAAAAGGTAATTGAAAATAACTACTAACACATTAAAATTCAAAAATAATAATATAACTATTCAATTCAGACTAACACTGCAATATTTGCATCAAAATTTCTTCAACATGCTGATTAAAATGTCTCAGAATGAATGGCCAGCAGTCTGCTAAACTACTACTATTACATGCATAATGTAGCATTAAGCAAGAGCAGTATTTGGTCAATGTATCTTCACTAGAATGATTGTAAAGGGAAAACTATCATAAAATTTGTATTGTTTAATCTTTGGCCAAGATTGTGAATGAACTCTGACATTTAATAAATATGTAAATATGGATGAAACTTACATTATACTGTATTTGAAAATGAGTTATCTCCCCATTGATCTGCCTTGTAAACTCTGACAGAAACTTGGAGAGATCTATACTCTTTATCTCTGTTTCACCCTTGGTTAATATATACTCTGCTACAGCGTCATGTATCAACATATACTGCTCCTGTAACGACAATGCATGCGTATTAGTTGTAGGTCCAACTTACGGACACTTTTTGATGCCCACCAAGAAAAATACTTTGAAAACATTGTGAAAATGAAGAAATCACTTGTAACAAGCAATTTCTTCATTATCCACAATGTTTTCTAATCCAAAATGAAAAGATCTTTTTTAAATTTCATCAACTTGAAATTGCTGTCTGCAACTCATTTAGCATTGGAACAGTCTAAATAATGTCATTTCGGAAATGGTAAACAAAATTTCCGAAAAGTAATTCTTGCAACTGCTTCAGGATCAAATCCTGTCTTACATCTAAATTACGTGTTGCTAATCTAAATTAATCAACACTGACTGGCTTCCTAAGCTTGTCCATTAAACTCCTCCTAAACAACAATAATCTGGGCTGGTCCTAATTCATATATGTTGCATACAGCAATTCATATAATAATATCAGCAAAAAGAATGTATAATATGGCTTAGCATTCACCAGTCATCTTTTGCTCTTTCTATTGGAGACATAAAGCAAAGCATTGATCGAGAATGTGTCAATATCCAGGGTGTCCACAGTTTGAGCAAAGCAAAATTCCCTGACCGTGCACACCCTGGTATCTATTATTTAACATGCACAGCCTACCTCTGTTTGTACAAGGTATCGCCTCTGTTGTCGTATGTGCAGCAGGAAGGCTGGAATATTGACCGTCCGTTTGTCTTCTATCTGTCTGATCATTGTCTCTATCAACATGTAGGTACCTGTACGACCTACTCCAGCACTTGAGTAATACAGAAATATTAGTATATATTTTACTTTCCAAGGACTAAAACAGGCTTTAACCAAAGAAAAAACAATTCAAAGTTCCATATGTTGGATATATGGAATATCAATGTTGATAAGTACAGTTGCTTCATAAACATTTACATTTCTGAAGTTTCAAAATAAGTTGTTACAAAATCATTCAAGTTGAACCCTAGTCATGTTCCTCTGAAGCATGTGATAATGGGGCCGGCCTCAGGTAAATTGCTCTCTTTGCAAAATTTCAATACAAAGATTAAAACAAAATTATCAAGTTTCGCCACTTAAGTTGACTGTATCCATACCTACCTGCAGTGTATAATAATGGGGCCCGCCCCAGGTGGATTGTTCTCTTTGGAAGATTTCAGCACAAAATTTAAAACAGGTAGTGTAAACTCGGGCACACCATGGTCCGGCCACTCTGTATAATGGTATTGATAAACTATCCTCTCTGATACATGCTTCTGGAAATTATAAACAACAATACATCAATTACCAGATGGCAAAATTTCAAACTGGTCTAATTTGAAATATCCAGCAGACAACAATTTTAATTTAATTCAAAGGAATTCTACATCTTTTGGGTAAGAAAATATTGTGGGAAATGAAGAAATCGCTTGTTACAAGCAATTTCTTCATTTTCCACAATGATTTCCAAAGCCTTTATCTTGTTGGGTGTCATAAGGCGATAATGTGTGGGAATGGATTAAATAAATTGCATACAAGTTCATTGACCTCTTACAGTCCAATTAAAACAGACTGTGATGAAAATCAGTTACACAGAATTATAACAGGATATCATGATGAGCAAAGATATACAGAAAATATCCAGTATACTTAAATTCTTCCAGCATACAATGTGTTATAAAAAAGTATTTCTGGACCATAAACTTGGCCCAGCTATATTTTCAAAACTGATGACATAATTTCAGTTTGCAATTAAACCAGAGTTAAACTACGATGAATTCAACCCTATACCCCACTTTATACAAATAGGTCTTATTGCCTAGATAATCATCTACAGATTATTTACCTTTTTATTTTTACTACTTTTTAGTGAGAACATTCTGACAGTATAATGTGCCCGTGAGAATGTGTTTATATGTTTAACTGTCACACTCCCGTACGTCTCCGACCCCTCCTCTGGCCAGTACAAGTCACATTTACGTCGCCCTCTCTCCACAAGGTTGGTTATCATGATGATAACTATAGAGCCCTGCTCCCAGACCATCTGCCAGAAATCAGCAAATGTGTGTGGTAGTGGACCCTGTGTAGCAATGTATGCATTTGGTTTCATATAGCCCTGAAAATATAAATTAAAATATGAAAGTTGGGTACATATGCCCACATATAGTCTCAATTATAGAATACATAATATTACTGAAAGTAAACAATTTAATGTTTAACATCACTTTTTGCATTTAGTCATACCAAGGCATCAAGAGGATTCCTGGCATTTCTCTCACAAACACTACTACAATATCCAATCCAAGGCTCCAAGCCTCAAGTTACTCTCTCACTTAGATGATTCACATCTATTGGTGAGCGATATATTTTCGGCAAATATCAAAGCTGTCTTTTTGAAGCCAGGACCCCTGGATTAATAGACTTTAATGTTACTGCCTAAGCTATCCAGGCTTGGTAAATCATTGAAGGTAAGTGAGAAAATGCTGATAGAGCAGAAGAGAATAATAGACCTCTCATTCCAAATATAAGGGACGAATATTGTGCAAATTATTTTAGCCACTAATATCATGAATATGAAACTTACATCTATAAAGTTTGCATTGATGTAATCTGATGATTTTGGTTTTCCTGGAGATTGTTGTAAAATAACTCTGGTGTGATCATCTGCAATAGAAACAGTGTGTCATGAACCCATTGCCACATAATGGCACCTTTTGATTCCCACCGGATAAAGGCTTTGGAAAACTTTGTGGCAAAATGGAGAAATTACTTATGACAAGATATTTCTACATTTCCCACCACGATTTTCACCTAAAAAGACAATCAATGCAAAAACAAGAAGTGTTTGTGAAACGCAATGCCCCCAAAAATGCTATTATTACGTTTTCATGTTAAGTTTTCAGAATGACAGACAGAGGGAGGGACAGACGGACACAGATTAACAGACAGTTATGAGTAAAACAGTATTCCTCTATCTTTTGATAAGGGGCATAAAAATTTACTGTAGATTGCTAACTGTAACCTCTTTGAATTTACCCATAGACCAGTTTAAAAGTTTGCCGTCCGGTAATATGTAAACTTATTAATACAAAACCAGATACAAAATGTAACTTTAACCCTTTCCTATAGTTTAGTGTTATCAATATTGAAAATAGCTACAGATGGTAGAAACATTTTTTTCAACGTACACAATTATTTGAAATTTGCATCAAATTGATCACTGAGAGAAAAGGAGAAAGTGGTGGTAACAGTATTTCCTTTTTTTTTCAACAGCACAAGCTCATCATAAAGCTAATAGACATCATTCAATTCCATACACATAGCCTCTTTATTTCTCATAAAAACTATTTCTGATAGTTTGATCAAATTTTATCCAAACAACTGCCGAATACTCACATGCAGTGATATTCACATATCTGTTTTTATTTTTGTTTTCTGGTCTAGCAGACGCCTCAGACGGGATCTCCACCCCGTTAGCGTCTCCTTTAGAACTTTTTCCTATTTCCTCAAACTCTATTGAGAATCCATTGTCACTGTCTGCGTGCATCTGACGGACGTGGTACAGAAAGTTGGAAATGTCAATCTCGTGGTACTTAGTGTCTTCTGCAATGGAAGAAAGCATTTCAAGATTGATTTTTTTTTGTCAAAAAATCTAAAAATTCCAGTCACGAAATAACCCCTCATGATAACAATTAACCAATGCACAGTTTATGATAAACTACTGTACATGAAAGTAAAAATGAACTCTTTTGTTACTATTTTTTTCCCAAAATTTTTCAAGTTCCTCTACTTCATAACTTTACACTTAATGGACTTTCCACCTATGGCAGACAGGGCAAAAAGCATTTAACCCATTCCCAAACAGCAGAATTTAAGGATGGTCCAATTTGAAAGCTGCTATAGATGACACAATCAACGTTAAAGATAGAGTTTATGTATAATAGAGCATAGAATATATTGAGGCAATAGGAGAAAATGATGTTTATCAGCATTTTCTTCTTTTGCCTCAATGTTTTTTCATGCCTTTTCTTCTAGGGACGTCAAAATCGGGTGTTATTTGGGAAAGGTTTCACATACATCATAACTATGAATGTCACTTGGGATGGAATATATTTGTTCCTGGGCAACAATAAATGGTACAGTATAAAGGGTTTACAATTTAACCATAGAGGTTCTTGACTGTAATGACAAAGGCAGTGAATGGTTTATTATTTCTAACAAAATCTTACAAACTATACAAACTTTTTCACATAGAGTTAATCTTCGCTTGAAAACCATATCCATATCTATTTCCTTTCTCATGTTAGTTACAACTAAATATCAGCCAAAGTAAACTTTAAAGTTTTCACTACTCCAGATAAGAGGGGGTGAACACATTCTAAATTTGTTATTCTACATCCAAACCATATGTGGTGGGTACTCATTTGAATCGTCTCGACGAGACGATTCAAATTGAGTATCAACAACATAGGGTTTGATGAACAATATTTGAAATATTGTATTTTGAAAGGCTTTCACCCCCTATTATCAGGAGGTCTGCTACTCACTACATATCTTCTGCTTTAAGATGCACTCACCCACAGCTTCTGGTGGAAATACTACGGTACTCTGTGGTGACTGTGAGTTGGTGGGTACGGTAAAATAGTACAGCGATCGCGGGAACTTGCGACATATTACAGACCTGAAATACACACGGATATTAAACAAATGGATGTAAATGTGATCATATACTATGTAAAGTCAGATATACCACATTGTTTCTCCAAACATTGATTTGATTTATACTACAAACTCTCTCAATCTCAAATAATTCATAAATGTATATGTTTATATTCAGCTTAATTTGACTTACATGTTTCCATTTTCGATATGTATCCAAAAGATCTTGACTATTTATCAGCAAAGTGTTTCTCATATAAAAAACACTTTTTGAGCAGCATCACACCAACCATTCAAAATAATTATCATTACTACAATAATGCAAGAAGTTGCTATGGAAGAAATAAGTTAAGTTCTATCAAATTTTATGCTGTAGCATTTTAAACTGGTGATATCAAATACTGACATATTCTACTTTGTAGTGATGATTTTACATTTTACAAACTAAGATACTTACTTATAACACACAAACAGCAACAATACAGCACTCAGAAACAAGACGGCAACAATAATACCGGCTATCATCCCAGCTGGGGCGACTTCTGTGGCAGCTTGTGGAACTATTGTGGGATCTGAAATTCAGCATTATATTCCTTGCAATATACAAGTTGGAACAACAATCTCAAACATTTAATTTTTCTCCCTTTGAATTAGAGGTATTTCATCTGATTCGATACATTTATTTGATACAAGCAATTCAATTTATTTTGAGGTAGTGTAGAAATTAATTGTAAGAACTTGATTAATTGGGGTTTGACACCATTTTTGACTGCTTTGGTCTTATCATGGAGGCTGGAACACCTAACCATGGATTCCTCTTGCTTCTAATACCAGTACTACCACAACATCTTTATTAAGCCTCCAGCTGCTCTCTTACATAGGTTATTGATTATCAAACCATTGGTGGGAGACGATTTTGTCAGGATATTTGCTAAGACCATGGACTAAACCTGGGACCTCTCGAGTTACTGGAGAAACTGACATCTTTGGCTTCAACGATAAAACCTTTTTACTTAAACTCTTTCGCTGCCAAATTTCCTGGAATTATCCTATTTCCAGTGCCAAATTTTGGAAACTGCATTAGAGGGCCTATCAATTTATAGAATAGTAAACAAGAGCCGTCAGAGACGGACAATGCTCCCCGAATAAGGCATTGTCACAATAAATGTATGCCATGCAGAGCTAAAATAAAGCTAGCAAATGTTAAGCCCCCTTTTTGCATGACATAATTTTTATAACCAAATTTCACATAGTTTATTGTCAAGGGCATCTGATTTACTACTCAAATATGAAATTTCATCAAATTCTGACCATTAGACTAGGAGAAATTAGAGAAAAACTATATTTTACCGTAAGTCCCCTTTTCCCATGACGAGGCCTCAAATCCAAAAACCGGGAAAAGTACATCGGCATTTTGTCTTAGGGAGTTCACATGGTAAGTTTCATTTGATTTGGCCCAAGGGTTATGGAGAAATCACTTCGGACGGACGGACGGACGGACAGACGGACGGAATCCGGGTTGACGAGGATATACCAGTGCCGCAATTTGTAGGTAAAAACTGATACCTGTGCTGCAAATGATGATTTCTGTGGAAGTCACAGAAGAAAAATGTGTCCATACATGTTAGAATAACTTCTGTGACAGGTCACTGGTGTCCGTAAAATTTGCAGCAGTAGTCATACGGACGTTTCATCGTTATCGGACGTCCGATTTTTTACGGATGAGACCATAAATTTCACTAAATAGACTGGGACTAAAAAATGCCAGACTGGTTTAAGTCATGGTGCATCAGAGGCATGACAAGCTTCATGATTTCATATAAACAAGCGCTCAGCCGATACTGAAAATCGATAACCAGTCTAGCCAAGTACCCCCTAGCAACACTTCCTGTTACAAGTTACAACTAAAAATTCTTAGTAAGTTTTTAGCACTGTGTATCAAAAGGTTTCATCAGTAATTTACTCAGATTTGGTTATCTATTTGATGTTTTATTGTTTTAACTATTTCTTGCTCTTGAGAAATGAAGAAACAATTGTAAAAAAACAAATGTCATGGGTTTTCGCGATGTAAACAAAGAAATGATCAACATTGATGGGAGGGAAATTTAAAGCTGCATTTGATCAAAGACCCATAATTTTGAGCCAAATATCCTTGAAAACTGAAAATTCTGATTTTGAATTCAAAGAAATTCTTGTTTCTTGCTCTTGAGAAATGAAGAAACAATAGTAAAAAACTAAATGTCATGGGTTTTCGCGATGTAAACAAAGAAATGATCACCATTGATGGGAGGGAAATTTAAAGCTGCATTTGATCAAAGACCCATAATTTTGAGCCAAATATCCTTGAAAACTGAAAATTCTGATTTTGAATTCAAAGAAATTCCTTTCTACAACTTCTAGTTAACTTTCAAGAGTAAGATGACTTAGGGGCGTGAGAGTATTGAAGATTTGACCGAAATAGTTGTAAATAACTGATTATGTAATTATATTCATGGGTCAAAGTTTTCTGGAGAATTATTTTGGAAAAACCCTGACACAGCATGCTCGGCATTTTGTGAATCCTGTGGGAAAACGATGAATTACAAGTCGAGTTGGGAAAATGCAGAAGATTCTTATCACAGGAAGAGCTTGAGAATAGTGCAATCAAACCAAGTAAGAACCTTTTCTTTATCTGTCTAGGCGGAGAAAGGTGGTACTGTGAATGCTCGTGCTTGCCAATGGCGATAGTTCACCAAATATAAGTCACTTTACCCTTCCCACCCTTTTTCCACTCTGTCACAGATTTCTATATCTAATGTACAGTTGCACAAGACACTCTGTCCAACAAATGTGTCAGTCTCAGAAGATGTCCATATTTGACAAGTTGCACAAGTCATTTTGTCAAAAAAATATTCAACAGTCACAGAAGATGTCCATATCTAACATACAGTTGCACAAGACACTCTGTCCAACAAATGTTAGTCACACAAGATGTCCATTTCTGTCTAAAGTTGCACAAGTCAATCTGTCCAACAAATGTCTTACAGTCACAGAAGATGTCAATAATTTTTCAATTTACAGGCCTCCTGGATTCTGCTTTACGTTATCTTTATATACAAAGAGAAGAAAATGCATTGTCTGTATAACAATTTATTTGTGCATATACAGAAAGAATGTTCACTGGCGTAGGAAGAGGGGAGGGTTTAAACATTAAATATTGAATAAATAACAGGAGTCAGTTGAATCACTGAAAAATCTTTTGATATACAGACATAAATAATTGGAGTTTCATGGCTCCCAATGTTTACGACTTCAGAATTACCTGTTACACAGCTTCTTCAATGGCTTAAATAAATGACTGACCAATTAAAGATTGGATTTACTGATAATCAGGCATGCAAACCAGATACTCTTTCATTCAAAACATTCAAGTAATGGTCATTATCTTTCTACATTTATTATTCTTTACCTGCTTGCACGTTTGGCCTATAAACCTGTATGTGAATTGATGCATTTCTACGTGAATTACATACTGTGGTACGTGAATGGGCACCCTGTCTGTTGAGGGATTTATGGAAATAATAAAAAAAATGTGTAGATTTTAGTCTTAGTAACCTTGAAGTTGGCAGTTCAGGAAAGGTATACTTACATGAGGATATACTTGTGCCGCTATCTTTAGAAAAAGGTGTTGCTTGTGCTTCAATCATTGACTTGTGTTGCAAATTGAATGTGTCCAAACATTTAAGAATTACTTCTGTGGATTGAACCAAAAGTTGTTTCTTGTGCTTCAATCATTGACTTGTGTGGCAAATAGTATGTGTCCAAACATTTGAGAATTACCTCTGTGGATTGTCACATTTGCAGTGTGCTTCAGAGGTTAAGTATTCTTTGTGTTACATCATTAAAGACCTTTCAAGTAAAATATGTGGGTCATTTTGCAGATGGTGCTGAAACTCCTGATAGGAAGGGGGTGGTGCTGAAACTCCTGATAGGAAGGGGGAAGAAGACATGGATCAGTTTGACATGAATGGAGAGGATCTGGCATTTGGATCACAAAATGAGGATACTGGTAAGAAGCTGATGATTTTAATTTCCAATCTTTATTCTGAGCGTTGAAAAATTTGTATTATTAAACATTGCTTTTCTGTTGAGGGATCTATGGAAATAATAAAAAAGAATGTGTAGATTTTAGTCTTAGTGACCTTGAAGTTGGCAGTTCAGGAAAGGTATACTTGCATGAGGATATACTTGTGCTGCTATCTTTTGTAAAAGGTGTTGCTTGTGCTTCAATCATTGACCTGTGTTGCAAATTGAATGTGTCCAAACATTTAAGAATTGCTTCTGGGATTGAACCAAAATGTGTTGCTTGTGCTTCAAACATTGACTTGTGTTGCAAATAGAATGTGTCCAAACATTTAAGAATTACTTCCATGGATTGTCACATTTGTAGTGTGTCCCAGAGGTTTAGTATTCTTTCTGTGACATCTTAAAAGGCCTTACAAGTAAAACATGTTGCTCATATTGCAGATGTTGCTGAAACTTCTGATAAGAAGGGGGAAGTAGACATGGAACAGTCAGACATGAATGGGGAGGATCTGGCGATTGGATCACAGAATGAGGATAAACGCTTGTACGGACAACTCCTCCTACAGTTTCTGTCCGATTCGCTTCAAACTTAGCAGAAGTGTTCATTAGGAGGTGTAGATGTGCAAGACGTAAATTTCGCGAAAATTCTTTGGATAATTTACAGTTTCTGCTCGATTGGCTTTATACTTGGCAGAAGTGTTCATAGAGCTTTTCCTTATTTTACTGCATTTCTTTTCTCAAACAAAGCGCTGCGGGGGTATTTAGTTCACTTTGCGACATTTCTAGTTTTGTCTAAATTTTACCAGGCTTATAGTAAGGGTAACAAAACTAGGTCTTGTTTAGAAAAGGTTTAATCAAAATCAACTTCATAGGATGCCCTATGGGCAAAAGGGGTGACTGCTCATTAATATAACTGCTCATTAATATAGAGGATAATCGTTTGTTTCAGTGTAAGATCGATTTATATTTCATTGAGTGAACAACAAAAGCTTTATTTTCACGAGTGGCAAAGCCACGAGTGAAAATGTAGCTTTCGTTGTTCACGAAATGAAATATCAATCGATCTTACACGAAAAACAAACGATTATTCTATTTCTTTAATGCAAAAATTAGACAAAATGCAAAAAAAATTATGACAAATTTTCTTAAAGCGCGTCATTTTGCACGTGACTGCTATGCAACGCTTATGATGACGTCACTTATTTGGCCCGGCTTGTATAACGTCAGATAGGGTGAAATGAACGTAAGCGGGGCACAAGTTTTTGATAATTTCCCTTAATAGGCGGTGAGTTTATCAAAATGATAATCTACCGTTATTTCCCGATAATCCACCGAAAAGCATTAAAGAAATAGTCTTTCTTCTTACAATGTTATATAAGAATCCATCTTTCTTAACCCTTTTCCAAGTAAAAAAAAATAGTGGTGAATTTAATGGTGTGACTTCTTAAAAATATCAAGCAGAAAATATTGGGACAGTTGGAGAAAATGCTGCACCTTTGTTTTTCCCAATATTTTCTAAAGCATTTTCAAAGAGGAAGAATAAAGCCAGGCCTTGGCTGGGGAAATGGTAAAAATGTCAGTAGCATTGTTTACTTTATAAAATGTTTAAACTTTGTTCAAGGTATCTCAGAAACAAAACTAGTATAAGCATTCTTTCTGTATATACAAAAAATAAATTGTTAAACAGACAATGCATTCTCTTCTCTTTGTACAAAGATAAAGTAAAGTGGAATCCAGGATGCCTGTAAATTGAAAGAATCATATTGTTATAAATAGCATGTTATGTGAATGTCTAATGTATGGTAAAAATCATTATCATAAAAAGGAGAAAATGCTTGTTTCACAGATAAAAGGAAAAAAAATGCTTGTTTCATAGATAAAAGGGGCCACGGCCATAGCGCAGTTGGTAGTGCATCAGACTTCAAATCATGGAGTCCTGGGTTCAATTCCTGGTCGCGATGAATATTCTTCAGACATTTGTCTCTCACCAATGGGTTTAATTACCTATGTGAGCGAGCAGCTGGAGGCTTGGTTTGGATATTGTAGTACTGGTGAGAAAAAGACAGGAATCCGTTGTTAGGTTCTCCAGCAGCAGTATCACCATTGCAGTTAAAAGAGGGGTTCAACCCTATTAAACAACAAACATAGATAAAAGGAGAAAATGCTTGTTGCATAGATAGAAGGATAAAATGCTTATTTTATAGGTAGAAGGAGGAAATGCTTGTTACATAGGTTAAGCTTTGCGGCAGCACATACAAGAATACCTGCGAACTGGAAGGAATACTGTACTAATACACTATTTCATACTTAAATAAAAAGGCTGTTTCAATAGCGCAGTCCGTAGCGCATTTTACTTCGATTCATGGGGTCTCCGATTCTATCCCCGGTCGCAGCAAATATTCTTTCAGACATTTGTCTCTTACCAGTGGGTTTGATATTCGTTAAAGGGGGAATGGCACTTAAAATCATGCAAATTTTCCGAGAACTTCGTACAAAATAAATATGTATTATGAAAATATGGCCTTTAAATTGCATCTATGCCAAATCTTAGCTTTCTATCCTGTGTATTGGCTAAGATGTCGATGGATTTAAAACCCCATATGTTCCATTATTGTAAATATTATCCCCGGGACAATAAATCATGGGGTTTTAAATCCGTCGACATCTAAGCCAATACACAAGGTAGAAAGCTAAGATTTGGCATATATGCAATTTAAAGGCCATATTTTAATACTATATATTTATTTTTTTGTACGAAGTTCTCGCAAAATTTGCAAGATGTTAAGTGTTATTCCGCCTTTAACCTATGTGAGTGAGCAGCTGGAGGCTCGGTTTGAATATTGTGGTTGTACTGGTGAGAGAAAGACAGGAATCCATGGTTAGGTGCTCCAGCTGCCATGATATTACCCTGGCAGTTAACAGGCGTTAAACCGCATTCAAACAGAACAAAACTGACATAAAAAAAGCTGGTTTTGATGTCCTTAGTAGTAGAGACTTCGGAAAATATTGAGACCAAAAAGGAAAATGCTGATAACCAGCATTTTCTCCTATTTCCTCAGTATTTTCCATGCTTTATAAACATACAAATCAACTCTTTATTACCATCGATAGTTATCTGCAACAGCTTTTGAATTGGACCACCCTTTAATTTTGCTGTTTGAGAAAGGGTTAAAAGAAGAAATTGCTTATAACTATATGCATGTAACCCAGGTAATGTGAACTGAAAGAAATATACTAGTCAAGTATTCGAACCGGCCACTTAATTGTCACAAAAATATAAAATTTCGACATAACAACCACAAATTCTGCTAGTCATTGAATAGAATAATCATTTGATAATCATTGAAAATAGTGTTTCTTTATTAGCTGACTACCAGTGTTGATTGATGAACTTTTAAAATAATGAGTTTTCAACTGCCGTAAACTTGAATTTCCGTCGAAAGTAGCTGTTTTTGTGATTTCTGAAACTGAGGGTTCTTGTCTTAAATGTAATCGCTAGTAGTCCTATTAATATCACTTAATGTTTGTGCAATATTATATAAAAATGGCAACTCTTTCACAGGAAAGAATATTTGTTCTTATAACATAATTGTAAAGTTTTGAAAAATGCAAAAAAGAAAGTGGCTGGTTAGAAGTTGAGTAATAATAGGTTAGTACAATATGTATCAGTAGAAAATGCTGAAAGAAAATGACGATTTGCTTGTCACAAGCATATTATCTCTTCCTGCTTTTAATGGCAAACATAATGAAGAAATGGTTAAAAGAAATTATAATATATAACATACTTAGGGATAAGGAGAAATTGCTGATTATTATAATGACTTCGACCATCGACAGAGTGTGACGGTAACTTCTGATTGAAAGAAATACCAGGAATCCATTGTTAGGTGCTCCGACCGCCGCGATATAACTGCAATATTGTTGAAAGCGGCGTAAAACCCATTCAAACAAACAAACAAACCACTGGACATGTTCACTTCCAAATAAAATGAAAAATAGCTGGTTGTTTACATGGAAATGATATCAAAATGCAATGACATTATTTCCATATTATGACGAAAAGCTATATAATGCAAAGGAAAATTACATGAATTGATTGGCATTGCTCGCAACCTTTAGGAGGGTCAAAGCATTACTTCGGGTGCATATGATAACTAGTATTTGACAAACTTTCGTGAAATTGCTCGTGTGACAATAGCTAGGACAAACTTGCGTGACTTTAGCACACAAAGGCAGTGCAGTGCGAACACTTTTTCCTTTGTCACATAAGTAAGGCTGCCACACAACTACCAAGCCGTAGGTCAATGACGGACGGAAAGGACGGACGGACGGACGGACAAAGCGGCGACTATATGCTCTCCCTTCGGGGAGCATAAAAATTGTTGTTTTATAATATTAAGCTGAAACTTTCAGGAATGACTGCACATAAATTGTTTTGCCTAATAGCATACTTTTTATCAGGCAGTTTGATCAGATGACCTTGTCCTTGACCTTGGATGACCTCATTAAGCTATAGTTTGAAAGTCGCCGATCGGCGACATTGGCAGTCTTCCTATATGTCGCTTTTCGGCGACATTGGCAGCGAAAGAGTTAAAAACTTGATGATTATCAACTAATCCCCTCAAAATGTTGCAAAATAATGTCAAACTTACCTTCCAGTTTGAATGAGATTTCCTCCGAGAAGTTGCCTATATAGTAAGCCTGTGAGTAGAGACTCTTCGTGACCCCGGCAATCTTCAGCTTATACACATTGTTGGTTTCTAAACCTGTGATCAGCTTCTGGAATACACAGAAAGAAATTAGTGTTTGATAACTTGAACCCGTTCCCAGATGGCAAAATTTCAGACTGGTCCAAATTCAAAGATATTGCAGATGAAAATTTCAAGTGAATGAATTTTTAACATTTTTGGTTTTTTTTGTGTAGAAAACATTGTGGGAAATGAAGAAATTGCTTGTGACAAGCAATTTCTTCATTTTCTACAATGTTTTCCACAGCCATTTTCTTGTGGAGAGTCAAAGGAAGTCACTGTGTAGTAATGGGTTAAGACCTTTGGCTTTACTTATCCTTTCACTAAACTACAAACTGGTTCAATCTGTAAGAAAATATACATTTTTGACTATAGCGTGCAAAATCAAATTCCAATCAATAATTTCTGTCAAATATTATAGATCTACAAAGTTGCCAGCAGATTTTTATGGTGCTTTTCTCTTCACATTAGTCTTTCTTCCGTAAATATCCACACCTCTGAAGGTTGTGTCGTGATAAAGAAACAAAAGAAACTAAAGATCAAGTATCAACATTGATCGTCGATATTGTCATGCAACAAATAGAACACAAATCATGAATAAAAGGATGATTAACTTTAATGCTTTAAATGAGCAGTGTTAAAACAATTTCAAAATCATGACAGAAGGTAAAAGTTATTGGGTTTAAGGAGGTTTTAAGATTAGTAGATAACAATAAGCTTTTTCAGAACATGCAAAAATTCTTCACTTGTCACAATGAAAGCTTAAACCATTACATACTTAAGACACAGAGGACCATGATAATACTTAACATGAAAAATATCCCTTGAAAATGGTGAGTCTTGACCTGCCTTTTCTGCAATGCTTTAGAATATCATAAATCATCTTCTTGACAATGAAATTCAGGATTAATCTTACAAATCAAACATGCAATTGTTAATATAACAGAGTGTTTGTGAACAAAAAATCCATGAATCGCAAGCAAAGTTTATGTTAAATTTGTGGACATGGATAACGGTTACGCTTAATGCCATCAGTTTTTATGTGGAGACAGTAAAGTTTTTCTGAATGAAATAGTACATTTTCATTCACTTTAATTGGTTATTGGCATAACATCGACTGTGATAATACATGAATAATCTTTTTTCACAAACAACTATCCTTTTATTAAACGACACAATTAGTGAAGCCTGTCAATTCATAAATTCAAATTTGGGAATCTTCAAACATTTGAATGTTAGTAAAAGCAAGAGCAGATACATTGTACATGTAAAATGTTTTAAAGTGATTAAAACATGTTCATAATACAACTTGAAGAACAAAATTTTAATGCCCATACACATGAAAATTAGGAAAACTTAAAGGACTAATGAATTTTTATACTTTCTTGAATGTTTCATAATGAAAATTTGTGTACTTTGAAAAAAAAACCCACTTTTCCAAATTTCTGATAGGATACATGCTTATCTTTTATTTTGAGGAATAAAATAGTAGATATTATAGTTATTCTCTATGCTTTTGTCAAGAATAAGAAGTTATCTCAAGACGTTTCAGAACATCCAATAAATAGATTTACCCTTTCCCAATCAAGACTGCATTTAGATGTCCCTAATAGATAAAGCTTGGGAAAACATTTAGGCAAAAGAAGGAAATACTAATACTCATCATTTTCTCCTTTAGTCTCAATATTTTCATGCTTATTTGTACATAAAGCCAATCTTAATCAACATCCATTTTATCCTCTGTTCCAACTTTTAAACTGAACCATCTAAAATTTCACAGTTTGGGAAAGGCTTAAAAGTCCTTTATTCTATCTAAAAATGCACTTATTTCAACCTTAATATTTAGAACAAGAGGACCATGATGGTCCTATATCGCTCACCTGAACCAAAATGATATGAGCAACACTTTTGTTCAATTCAATTAATATTTATGACTTTAAGACTGAAAACGATCTTAAGGTATATGACCCATCATTAAAAACTCCACTTTCTAGCCATGGGACATGCATCAAATTACACTCACTTGTAAATACACTTCAAATAAGTTGATTCACTGTGCTGGATTTCAAGGTTATGCTTCAAGAAGAAAATAATTTACCAATATCTTTTTACTCTATATTCATATGCAAGGGAGGTAATTTATAATATTTTTGTGAAATATTTCCATAATTATGCATTAATTCAAAATTCTAAACCGTTCAAAATGCTTATGTTTGTATTTGGAATGGAAATATAACACAGATTAGGATTTACTGGCACTTTTCAAATTTCACCTCTGGCTTGTTGGTGCTAATGATGGGTTGTATACGTTAAAGTCAATAACGTTGTGAAAATCCAACTCATTCGAGATCTTACGGTGCCCAACAATGTGTCCAAGTTTTGTCTTGATTGATAAATAATTTTAGATTCTAGAGTATAAACAAAGTCAAAAAGAGCCGAAAACGACAATTTTATCAAATTCAAGGGCACATAACTCTCGACTTTCTGATCAGATCAGACTGAAAATTGATCTCATCCGAGATCTTATGGTCTCCAACAGGTATATAATTGTAGATTCTAGAGTGTAAACAAGGTCGAAAACATGCAAAAACGGCAATTTTGTCGAATTCAAGGGCACATAACTCTCGTCTTTCTAGCCAGATCTGACTGAAATTAAAACTCATCCGAGATCTTATAGTCTCCAACATTGTGTCCAAGTTTTGTCTTGATTGATAAATAATTATAGATTCTAGAGTGTAAACAAGGTCGAAAACAGCCGGAAATGGCAATTTTGTCGAATTTAAGGGCACATAACTCTCGACTTTCTGGTCAGATCAGACTGAAATTTAAACTCATCCGAGATCTTATAGTCTCAAAGATTGTGTCCACGTTTTGTCTTGATTGATAAATAATTATAGATTCTAGAGTGTAAACAAGGTCGAAAACAGTCGGAAATGGCAATTTTGTCGAATTCAAGGGCACATAACTCTCACCTTTCTGGTCAGATCACACTGAAAATCGAACTCATCTAAGATCTTGTAGTCTCCAACATTATATCCAAGTTTTGTATTCATTGGGCAATAATTGTAGATGCTAGAGTGTAAACGAAGTTAAAAACAACATTTTTCGTGATTCAGGGGCAGATAACTCCGCACTTATTGGTCAGATCTGGCCCATAATCAAACTCATCCGAGAACTTCTGACCATACTTGCTTTGACCAAGTTTGATCAAGATTGGCCAATTTGTGTGGATGCTAGAGTGTAAACACCAAATTGTGGACAGACAGACAGACGGACAGATGGACAGACGGACGGACGACGGACAAAAAGCGATCACAATAGCTCACCTTGAGCACTTTGTGCTCAGGTGAGCTAATTATACTTGTCATCCACATTTGTTTGATATCAAACTCATCTGCATTTTTTTTCTATTAACCATGAGGGAAAGGGTTAAAGGGTATTTAGGTGAAATGTTAACTTTTGTTATTGTTTTAATTTATCTAGCTGCAAGAGGTCATTTCAAATCCTGAAGTATTTAATAATTATTATTGTAGTTATAATTTTGAGGATTTTTTTTCTTCAAAATAAGGTAAAGACAAAAACAAAAGTTTTTTATCTCTTTTTTTCAATATCATATTTCTCAAAAGAACAGATATATGACAAACATAACAAGAGTTGTCAGCGGACAACATAGCTCGCCTATACGAGAGCTTGTCACAAACAAGAGTTGTCCGCAGACAACGTAGCTCGCCTATACGGGAGCTTGTCACAAAAACAGCTAATTTTTCAAAAGTAGGTCAAACTTCAAGGTCAATGTCATAAGGTAAAGGGTCATGGTCACAAATGAAACGTCTTGGCAGGAGGTATCAATGTGTGAAATATCAAGGCTCTATCTATAATAGTGCATGAGATATAGGCCAGGTTAAAGTTTTTCAAAAGTAGGTCAAACGCCAAGGTCAAGGTCACTAGGTCAAAGGTCATGGTCCCAAATGAAAGGTCTTGCCAAGAAGTATCTATGTGTGAAATATCAAAGCTGTATCTCAAATAGTGCCTGTGATATAGACCAGGTTAAAGTTTTCCAAGTGAAGATGCGACGGGACGGGATGCCGACGCCGACACTAGGGCTGTGACAGTAGCTCCCTGGACATAAAGTCCCGGCCCGCTAAAAAGATCTGTCAAATTAATTACATTTTCAGCCTCAATAGACAAACATTCTTCCAGACAATTATTCCAAATGAATAGGTGAATCTCAATCTGTAGGTCTGAAAGATCAAAAGCACAGGAAATAAAATGATCCTTTCCAATACTTCCAAGTAGTCAAAATAAATTTTAAAGTGTATATATATGAACAGACACATTACAAAACCTGAAGGTCTTTATTTTCTCTTGAACAGCTAAAATTTGATAACAGTTTGTAAGCAACACCTTATCCAGTCAGTTTTTGTGTCAATAGGCAAACAGAGTATTAGAGTTGAAACCATGACTAAGTAAACTAGGGCCAAAAGCAAGTGTGTGACAAGGCCATACCTGCTTTATCAAACAGCCATCACCACTCTAAATATAACAATTGGAGTTATCAATTAGTTATAAATTATTTCCACTATCAGATACTTGAATATTTAATTGCATGTTATAACCCTTTCCCTCAAAATTCGAACATTTCAAATAGATCTACAACCAGAGGTGTTTGTGAAACATGAATGCCCCTGAAATGGCCAAAATTAAGTTTTTGGACAGACAGATGGATGGACGGACAGACAGGTAGACAGACACAAGTAAAACCATATGCCCCTGATCTTTCAATACGGGGGCACAAAAATCATTATAAGGACCCAACAGTATAAATTTGTTTATCTATATATAGCAAGTGATTGGTTTTTCATACTACAATCTAGTAAATTTAATGAACAAGAGCTTCGCAAAGCGGCGCATATACGCCCGAGAGGGGCTTGTCAGTAAAATTGGCCAATTTTTCGATTCAAGGGCAGTTAATTCAAACATGAAAAGTTATCAAAAGCTTTTGTTTGCACAACAAGACACCATAGAGATTCATTGTGGCTAGTTTGATTAAATTCTGGTTGAAACTATAGGAGTTGCACACAGGAGAAAATGGACATTTTTGAGAAAATGGGCATTTTTTCTTAAATTCAAGGGCAGATAATTCAAGAACGAAAAGAGTTAATTAAATTCCGTAAGCGGGATGCACAACTAGACACCATGGAGATTCATTGTGGCAAGTTTGATCAAATTCCGATCAAAACTGTAGGAGGAGTTGCGCACACAAGAAATTGCTAACGGACGGACGGACGGACAGACAGACGGACGGACAGACGGACGGACAGACAGACAGACGAGCGGGGCCATAACATAATACGACCCTTCGGGCGTATAAAAAGTATACACAATATTGATGTTGTTCATTACTTATAAATATGAATAAAGTCCAAACAGAAAGTGACAGCATAACACTTAGTCTATAATACATGTACGAACAAATGAAAAGCTGTTATGGAAAATAACTAACAAATTATTTCATAGAAAATACATTGAAAGAACACTGAAGCTTGTGCATAACAAATTACTTCAAAAGTCATTTTCAGCATCTAGTTTCTTAACCCTTTCCCCAAACATGACCTGGTTTTGACGTCTCTAGAAGAAAAGGCTTGTGAAACATTGAAACAAAAGAAGAACTGCTGATAACCAGCAGTTTTTCCTTTTGACTCAATATTTTCTATGCCATATTTTACACAAATTATATCTTTAATTATACCTTCCATTTTGTCATTTGTGGCAGTTTTTAAATTAGACGACCCTAAGATTTTGCCGTTTGGGAAAGGGTTAAAAAAAGTTATTCAACAAAATTGAAGTGTGATTTCCTATTATCAAGAGGCCATAGAGCATCTGAAAACTATAAGAGATTCAGATGATGGTGGCATTTTACTGACAACGTAATAATCATTTTGCAGCACAAGTGAAAATTATTTCCTCTTTGTAGGTTATCCATAAATTCTGACATCTTATGTATTTCAAAGACACATTACAGGAATTCTACCTTAATCCTTTCCCAAACAAGACCTGCTTTTGACGTCCCTCATAGATGTGGCTTGGGAAAACATTGAGACAAAAGGAGAAACTGCTGATAAACAGCAGGTTCTCCTTTTGTCTCAAAATTTTCTGTGTTGTACTTTACACAAAGTCTTTCTGTAACAACATCTCTTTTGTCGTCAGCAGCAGCTTTTAAATTAGATCATCCTAAAATTTTGCCGTTTGGGAATGGCTTAGTTAGACATGTAATATTATCTTACCTTATATTTCTGTCCCTCTGCCACTTCTTCCCCTCTCACAGAGCCATCCACTGTCCAATATTGTATAAAGTAGGAGTCTATATCATTAAAGTAGATCCTGGGTACATCCCATTGTACATAAATTGTATCTGGTCCAATTACAGTGAAGTTGTTTACTTTTGGTCGACTTGGACCTGTAAAAATACAGATAGTATGCATGAAAAGATGTGTTTGTGAAACAAAAATGCCCTCGAAAAGGTCAATGTTAATTGTTCACGTTAAGTTTCGGACTGACAGACAAACAGTCCGACGGATGAATAGACAGACAATGGTACAACAATATGCCCCCGATCTTTCAATACGGGGGCATTCAAATGGGAAGTTGTGTTGCTAAAACTTGCGACCTTGGTCAGCCTAAGAATTCTGCACAACTGACCAAGGATGACATTTTGATTTTGGTTGATATCATATATTTAGTCTAAGACCACACTATTGTGAAGTTGCCCATGTTTGAGAAGGCTAATTCCTGCAAATATAAATATCTTATTTGTGGCAAGTTTTCTAGTACAGATTTACAGAAATCAGTGTCAGATCAAAGATAAGGAAGTTATTCTTGTGATATCAAAATGGTGGTTTTTTTTTTATAAATCATTGATATAAGACAATGTGTCTATCATAACTACATAATCTATCCTATTAAATACAATCATTTGCTGCATCGCTTATCAATTTAAACATTGTTTGTGTAAGAAGAAACATGCTGAAATTGCTTGCAAATGGACAAATTCATTCAAACTCAGATTTAAGGAACTATATCTATCCATGGTGTATATAAATCCATCCATTTTTACAATAAACAAAAGCAAATGCAACTGTATCTTAATCGCCACAACAGTAAAAGCTGTGCAATTCCGACTTAAAATATATCCCTTGCCATAAGAGAACAGCAAAGATCTTGATCAGACTGTGCGGATGCACATGTAGATCTGGATCCATGTTGGTCTCAAATGCTGTAAGGTACTCTTTTCCATCTACTGTCTCAAATATAAGGTAAATGTAACCGTAACATACCTGCCACATCTGTCAAAGCTGTACAATTCTGACTAAAGTTACTGTATCCCCCGCCAGTCTCTGCTCTAACTCGTAACCTGTACATTGTATGCGGTTCTGAAAATTCAAACAAGTTGGATTTAAGTCACTTAGAGTATCTCAAACACATCATTTTGACATTTTGAATCTAACTAAAAATACTATTTAATGGAGATAGTTTTGATTTTTGTCTATACTCCTTCCAAAACAAGAGCCGTCATAGACGGATTATGCTCCCCGAATAAGTGTTTGTCACAAAATAAAAATCATCATACATTAAGCCCCCTAATCCCATGACATATTTTTTGTACACACATTATTTACATAATATGGTCTAGAACATTCTCATTTATCACAAAAGTGCAAAATTTAATTAAATTCTACCCATTGGATGAAGAGAAATTGGAGAAAATCTTATTTATACATTAAGGCCCCTTATTCCATGATGCAGCCTCAAATCAACAAGCAGAGCAAAACATTCCTAGGGATTATCTCTGGAAGTTCACATGTGAAGTTTCATTGAATTTGGTCGAAGGGTTGCTGAGATATGGCTGTGGACAGACGGACAGACAAATTATCATACATTAAGCCCCCTTTTCCCATGACATATTTTTTGTACACACATTATTTATAGAATATGGTCTAGAACATCTAATTTATCACAAAAGTACAAAATTTCATTAAATTCTGCCCATTGGATGAAGAGAAATTGGAGAAAATCCAATTTTTACATTAAGGCCCCTTTTTCCATGACGCAGCCTCAAATTAACAAACGGAGAAAAAAGGCCCCTAGGGATTATCCATGGGAGTTCACATGTTAAGTTCGGTTAAATTTAGTCCAAGGGTTGCTGAGATATGGCTGTGGACGGACGGACGGACACACAGACGGACGGCCGGACGGACGGACAGCATGGCGACTATATGCTCCCCCAAAATTTTTTCGGGGAGCATAAAAAATAATATTGGATGAGCATGAATTCTCAGGAAGCACAAGAATATGGTTAACACTTACCCAGATTACTAATTTTCGCAGACATTGTATCTGTGAGATGACCTGTCACAATTCTAGTTTTAATGTTATCTTCTCTCATCCACTGTAGTTGGTAGTTCTTCAGTTTACCATTATACTCTCTAGGTGCCTTCCACACTACTGTGAATGATGTAGACTTCATGTCTGTGCACAGCAGCAATCTCGGGGTGTCAGGAGCTGGAAAGGTGAAAAGGAAATTAGGTAGGATCTGCAAAAGGTCTCTTATGGCGTATGAGATCAACATTGATCCAGATCAGCCTGTGCATATGCACAGTCTGATCAAGGTCCACATTGTTATCTAAGCTGATAATTTTTCAGTTTACCATTATTCTCTCTCGGAGACTTCAACACCACAGTGAATGAGGTAGACTTCATGTCTGTACACAACAGCAATCTTGAGGTGTCTGGGGCTGTAACAATGAGATAAATGTGTATATACACAAGCTATTTTTGTGAAACAACAATGCCCCCCTCTCCCATGATGGTAATAATTTCTGGAGAATGACTTCAGAATCTTACCTTGACCAATGACCTTGACCTTAGTATCTAAGGAAAGGTCAATAAACATTAAATACATGTATATTGATACATGTGTAATATGAAAGCCTCATCACTTACAGATGAAAGATTAGGACCAATGCAAAAAATAATTAATGTTAAAGTGGTTTAATACCGCTTTTACCATTATTTTCAAAATATGTGTAGGTCAAGTTTGCTAGCCATAGATCCTTTCAATTCCTTTGTACTTCTCCCACAAATACTACAGCATTCTTTCTGAGCCTACATCTGCTCATCCCAATAAGATTTCTTATTATTCCAACATTGTTGCAGGACAAATTTCAGAAAAAGATATTCCAAACAGCTAGGGATCCTTGATTGAGTGGTTGAGTGGTCATTGACCCTATGATTAAGTCTGATGCACTATCAACTGCCCTATGCTTATGGTGTCATTCAGTCAAGCATATAACTAAACAGCAACTTACGCCCCTCTGCTGTAGTAACATTTATAATGGCTGGTGGGCTGTTTCCTACATCATTAAACATCATAACTGTTACTGAATACTTGGTGAATGGCTCCAGCTTGTCCAGGGTGGCAGACTAAAATAATGGGAAGATAAGTCATACTGAGTGGTGAGAATGCATAAACAACTTAACTATAAGGCAAGACATATACTCTGTTTTTAATATTTTGTTAGTCTTCTTATTCTTATCATTTAATATTTGAATTTGAAAACATGTCCCTGTAAATCCATTTTCAAGCAAAGTTTTGCCAATTATCGCAAGGTTCATCTAGTCTAAAGTATATCTTAGAAAAATAATTCTATCAAAAGTATGTAATACATTCACATATATTTATTTAAATTACTTGAAGCTTTTTCAATTATGTTTTAGTTTAACAAGAGCAACGCTGGGCGTGGCATAATACGCCCGAAGCTCAGAAATAAATGGGTGTGTGATATTTGTTGATGTCCTGTTCTTTTCTAAAAGTCTCTTGCAAGTATCCGATAAAACAAAATTCACCGAGTACTAAAATATTCACGAAGTGTTGCAAGTACCCGAGTACTACTAAAATATTCACAAATTTAATCAGATTGAGATAATGTAATCAAACACCCTAACTATGAGTTCTACACACATGTGAAGTTTCAACATAGTAGGCCTTGCATTTTGAAAGTTATGAACCGGACACAAATTTGCAATCTGAATCAAACAAAGGGCAATAACTCAAAAATTACAAATGGTAGAGTTGTGGTTCCTGCCCTCTGCACACCCTAGCTATAAGATCTATACACCTGTGAAGTTTCAAGACTATAGGCCTTATAGTTTCAAAGTTATGGACCGGACACGAATTTGCTTACTGAATCAAACAAAATCAAACAAAGAGCAATAACTCAAAAATTACAAACTTTATGGTAAAATTGTGGGTTCTTATCCTCTGCACACCCTAGCTACGAGATCTATACACCTGTGAAGTTTCAAGACCATAGGCTTAAAAGTTTCAAAGTTTTGGACCGGACACGAATTTGCTAACTGAATCAAACAAAATCAAACAAAGGGCAATAACTCAAAAAATACAAATGGTAGAGTTGTAGTTCTTGCGCTCTGCACACCCTAGCTATGAGATCTATACACCTGTGAAGTTTCAAGACCATAGGCCTTATAATTTCAAAGTTATGGACCGGACACGAATTTGCTTACTGAATCAAACAAAATCAAACAAAGGGCAATAACTCAAAAATTACAAATGGTAGAGTTGTGGTTCTTGCGCTCTGCACACCCTAGCTATGAGATCTATACACCTGTGAAGTTTCAAGACTATAGGCCTTATAGTTTCAAATTTATGAACCAGACACGAATTTGCTTACTGAATCAAACAAGAGGGCCAAGATGGCCCTGCATCGCTCACCTGAGAGGACTTTGAGACAAACATCTTGCAATCTTTAAACTCGCATGACCCACTTTTTACATGACCTACATATCATTAAGATAAACATTCTGAACAATTTTCACTATGATGAGTAAATATTTAGGTTCTTAGAGCAAAAACAATATTTGACCTTTTGACCTAGTTTTAAACCTAACATTAGCCACTTTCTACATGACCCATTTATCATCAAGATAAGCAATTTTCACAATGATGAAAAAATATTTTGATATTTTAGAGCAAAATTTTACAAAATTTGACCTATATTTTGACCTCCCATGGCCCACTTTATACATGCCCCAGATATTGTCAAATAAACATTCTGAACAATTTTCACAATGATTTAGATATCATAATGGTTCTAAATGCAGAAATAAGATTTGACCTAGTGACCTAGGTTCTGACCTCACATGGCCCCCTTTTTACATTGACCAGATATCATCAAGATAAATATTCTGAACAATTTTCACAACAATAAAGTAAATATTTTGGTTCCTAGAGCAAAAACAAGATTTGACCTAGTGACCTAGTTTAAGACCTCGCATGACCCACTTTTCACATCACCAATATATCATCAAGATAAATATTCTGAACAATTTTCACAATGATAAAAACATTTTGGTTCATAGAGCAAAAACAAAATTTGACCTAGTGACCTAGTTTTTAACCTTGAATGACCTGCTATTCATATCACCAAAATATCATCAAGATAAACATTCTGAATTTTTACTATGATTGAGTAAATATTTCGGTTCTTAGAGGAAAAACAAGATTTGACCTAGTGACCTAGTTTCTGACCTCACATGGCCCCCTTTTTACATTGACCAGATATCATCAAGATAAATATTCTGAACAATTTTCACCACGATAAAGTAAATATTTTGGTTCCTAGAGCAAAAACAAGATTTGACCTAGTGACCTAGTTTTAGACATCGCATGACCCACTTTTCACATCACCAAGATATCATCAAGATCAACATTCTGAACAATTTTCACAATGACAAAGTAAATATTTTGGTTCTTAGAGCAAAAACAAAATTTGACCTAGTGACCTAGTTTTTAACCTCAAATGACCTGCTATTCATATCCCCAAGATATCACCAAGATAAACATTCTGAATTTTCACAATGATTGAGTAAATATTTCGGTTCTTAGAGGAAAACAAGATTTGACCTAGTGACCTAGTTTCTGACTTCACATGACCCACTTTAAAATGACCCAAATTTCGTCGAGATAAACATTCTGAACAATTTTCACAATGTTTGAGTATATATTTCCGTTCTTAAAGCAAAACCAAGATTTGACCCAATGACCTAGTTTTTGACCTTACATGACCCACACTTTCTACATTACCTAGTATCAAGATAAGTATACTGAACCTCAGAAATAACGCACCACTTTTTCGTCTTTTATATTTTTGTAACTAAATAGTTAATTTTGCTGAAACAGTGTTAAATTGTATAGGCCAGAGACTAGGTATGCAAACAATACACTAATATGCATGAAACCCACTCATCCGTGACACTAGCCGTCCAAACTGGGTTAACAGGTTTTCTGCAGGTGCTGCAGCAATGCCCTCGTGCAAAAACCAGTTTTTTGGTTGAAAAGGTACACGCAGTAGGTGACATAAAGAAAACGCACAAACATTCCATCAGTCGCAATTTTTAAAAGATTAAAACAATGCCGAGACTTTCCAATGACGAACGCGATTTTGTTCTTGGGATACTGCAGGCAGGGATGACGTCACGGACTGTTGCACACATGATGGGTTGTCATCACTCTACCATTGTCCGTCTCGGAGGGCGTTTCCGACGATCTGGGACAGTGCTGGACCGCCCGAGAAGCGGCGCACCAAAGGTCACTACTGCAGCTCAAGACAGATAAGCATGTTAAAGTGCAAAGCGGTACTGTTGTTAGTTTGTGTTAATGGCACCGGATAAACCTTTGAAGCTTGCAGTGCCCTATTTCTTCTTTTTCAGACATATTCACCTCCTGCACCTCCGAGACCGTTTCCGCCCAGCTGCACTCACACGCGTTACTGATTTTGTGAATTTTACATTAGAGGGTAGTCACGCTTGTGTGTTTGTCACGCTTGATTGCTTTGAGAGAGCGAATGAATTTTTTTACCAAATGCAAGAAAAATGAAAGCATTTTGAGTTTTGCTTGTACATTTTTGAAAAAAGAATCAAATAAAGAAAATATATTGAAAATTGTAAGTGGTGCGTTATTTCTGAGGTTCAGTATATTTAGGATAGTTTTGACAAAGGTTTAGGGCAACATTGGCATCTCTAGAGCAAAAGGAAGGATTCTGTAATATTTGACCTTGTGACCTAGTTTTTGACCTTGCATGACCCATCTTTTACCATGACCAAGATATCATCAAGATAAACATTTAGGACAATTTTGACAAAGTTTAGACCAAAATTGGCACTTCCAAAGGAAAAGGGAGGATTTTGCAAGATTTGGCCTCGTGACCTAGTTTATGACCTGGCATGATCCACTTCTTGACATGACCTAGGTATCATCAAGATAAACATTCAGGACACTTTTGAGATAGTTTGGGCCAAAACTGGCATGTCCGGGCCAAAATGAAGGATTTTAAAAGATTTGACCTCGTGACCTAGTTTTTGACCTTGTATGACCCACTTTTCATCATTTGATAGATATAATCGAGATATACATTGAGGACAATTTTGACAAGGTTTGGAAAAGAATTGGCACTTCCAGAGCAATATAAAGGATTTTGTAAGATTTGACCTTTTGACCTACTTAATGACCTAGCATGACCCACTTCTTAACTTAACCTTGATATCATCAAAATAAACATTCATGACAATTTCTACAAAGTTTGGACCAGTATTGGCACTTCCAGTATAAAAAGATGGATTTTACAATATTTGACCTAGTGACCTAGTTTTTGATCTGGCTTGACCTATTTTTTATCATGACCTAAATAGCATCAAGACAAATATTCTGATCAATTTTCACAACGATTGAGCATTAAATGTGGCTCCTAGAGCAGAAAAAAGATTTGACCTAGTGACCTACTTTTTGACCCCATTATGGCCCCGATTCAAATTCTTTGAAGTATTTTGAAAAAGCATGACCCATAGATCATATGTGTGAAATATGATTGAATTCTACCAAGTACTTTAGGAGGAGAAGATTTTTTCGTGAAAAGTTGACGGATGGACAGATGGACAGATGGACAGATAGACAGACAGACGCCGGACAACAGACCGATCACAATACCTCACCTAGAGCACTTTGTGCTCAGGTGAGCTAACAAAGGGCAACAACTCAAAAATTACAAATGGTAGAGTTGTGGTTCTTGCGCTCTGCACACTCTAGCTATGAGATCTATACACTGTGAAGTTTCAAGACCATAGGCCTTATAGTTTCAAAGTTATGGACCGGACACGAATTTGCTAATGGACAGACGGACAGACAGACAGAAGATGCATGCGATAACATAATACGACCCTTCGGGGGTATAAAAATAAAAGTCTTAACAGATAAATTTCATCATAAATCTTTAAACTGTTACATGTGTATGAACATTTTATTCTTGTTTAACCCTTTCCCGAACAAGACCTGCTTTTGACAGCCTTAATAGAAAAGGCTTTTGAAAACATTGAGACAAAAGAAGAAACTGCTGATAACCAGCAGTTTCTCCTTTGGTCTCAATATTTTCTGTGCTGTATTGTATACAAATACCTTCAAATTTGACGTCTTAAGCAGCTATTGAATGGGACTGCCCTAAAATTTTGTTGTTTGGGAAAGGGTTAGATGTTTTGCAGCAAGTCATTCTGAGCGAATCAATGCCTACCTTAGCTGAAGGATCCTGTAGAGTTAGTTCAAATTTTTCTCCCGATCCCATCTTCTCATATATAATGATATACCCCTTCACAACACCATTGACCGAGTCTGGTGGGGGAGGGATCCATTTCAGATCTATCTTCCTTTCTGTAGGACTGGTGTAATTCAAACCACTTGGGGCAACCGATGGCACTGAAATGAAGAGCTTTGATCAAAATAGGAAATGTAAATGTTCATTGGTATGTATAATATGCCATGAAAATCAAAGAAAACATTTTTGCTGGCAAATTCTTCTTAAGGAGTAAAAAACTTCATTATACATCAAACACTTTGTGCATCATCTGCGACAACAGAAATTAACAAGAGGCCCTCATCAATTTCCTGGCATCATCCATAGCTATCGAAATTGACGAGTGGCACCCACATCAATTTCCATTGCTATAGACGACGCTTTAAGATGCAGAAAGTTTTTTGTGGTTAATGATGGGTTGTAATCCTTAATGTCAAGAGATTGTGTAAGTAAATGACAATGATACCAACCGCATATGCCAAAAAGAGCAAAAAGAATCTTTTACATAAACAGTTTCCACTGAATGTAACTGAAACACTTTTTAATTGTCAAACCAATTTCCATATATTTTCCACCCACCTTCCGGTTCTGTGACAAATATACTACTCTCTGTGCTGGGTTCACTGTTACCCAGTGCATTCTTCGCCACCACCCTAACTTGGTACGCGGTGTAGGGAATCAATTCTCGCAGGGTGATCTGTAATGTTTTACCATCTACCAGGATCACTTTACTGTCCTCCCACGCATCATCATTTCTGTAAAAATATATCATCGATAAAGCCTTCAACCTGATTAAACATCGTGCATTTAAATAATGAAAATGTCTTATTTTAATGTGGCAAGTAATATGAAAGAATCTGATTTGTTCAAGTGACATAAGTACAATATAGCTGTTCTATATACTCTCCTGCTGTAACTAAGAAATTTAGTTTCTACAGACAAAGACTTTAATAGATGACTTACTTTTTTAGATAGATGAGGTAATTAGTAATTGGACTGTTATTATCTGTGTTGCTTCTTTTCCATGAAATAAAGGCTGTCGTGGAGGTCACCCTGTCAGATATGGGCATGAACGGAGGGCTCGGGGTATCTGAAATTGTAGGAAAAATTTTGTAAGTCCGGCCATTTGTAATCATGACTGCTTTGTTGTCTCATTTTTAGTTAATCTAATCACCATTATGCTGAATCTAATTCTCAAACAACACCTTGTTTTGATGTAAATGATGAAACAAGCTTGGGAAAACATAGAGATAAAAGAACATGCATTTTCTCCTTTTGCCTCAATATTTTCTGTGTTATTTTGTACACAAATCAGTTCTTTATCTCCATCTATTTTGTCATCAGCCGCAGTGTTCAGGCTTAAAGTTTGACATTTGAGAGAAGAATTAAACAAGCAATGAAGCAGTAAAATGTGTGCAAGGTTATAGTTCTATATTTAAAGCAAAAAGGCCAAAACTCAAGTTTTACGTTTTTGATCAGCTAAGCATACTAAGTATCTTATAGGCAAAAGTAGCAATGAGATGAACTATAGCTTGGTTAATGTTAAGTTACTACCATCAAGAAAAACAACAATATCCCAATGCTTTTTACCAAACACACGATGTAATGTTCACTATAAGTTTAAAGTCATAATCTTAGAAGTTACATAGTATATATCCCACAAGTAACACAATCAAATTTCATCTTAAATAACACTACTTCTTGGACATTAATTTGACTTTTTATATGACTTTTACAATTAAGTAAAAAGAAGATTACAATGTAAACATTGGTAATACTCTTTAGTGACGATCAGTTATTCAATTTCATATTAACTCTTATATCACTAAATTAACAATAGAATGTTAAAGTGTCCGATGATTGGCAAAATTAAAGTCTTGTGTCGAAAGAACACCTTACTATTAACCAAATATCAAAGTTTCTACAATTTTCCAACATTAGAAGTGTTTTTATTTCGTCTTTTAAATTGGATATTTTGGTCTTTTCCGATCTTTGCCGAAGAAAATACGCTAAACTTCCGACTTGAAATTATGACGTCATACTTGCCACTGAATGACGTCATTGCGGGAAAAACGGGCAGTCATGGGTCATTTCCCGGAAAGTCTGAAATTTCTGAAAAATTTAAATGTCCGACTGTTCTGTCATAATGCGACTTCCCCAATCGATACTCAAAACACGGAATTCGTCCTCAGTAAATGTTAGAAAAAAATGTTAAAACAGTCAAAGAATAGGTCGTAAGTGAATTAAGGAATGTGCCAAAGAACGGTTTAAGTTTGTCTGTATTACTCTTACGATCGAGAAATGGATAAAAACTGAGACTTCGCTATATGACAGAAAAGTTGAACACATTATCTTTGTCAGACACCTCATGCTCTAGATTGGGGGCGGAGTCAAGCCATTGATGACGTCAATCCGTGGCAATTTTACGGAAATTGCCGATCTTTATTTTCTCGAAAATCAGTTTTTCAACGATGTAAAGAAAAGCAAATAAAACTTTTAAAACAACCGAGTTTGGCGGATCTTCTATAAAACACGTTAATTTAATGATTTTCTTCCAATATACGGTGCAATAAACTGCCAAGCTTGGTAGCCTTTAACCATAACTTTATTTTGCATGCTTATTTCATCCATGCTTTTATTAGATAACTTCATGCAAAGTAAACATCAACAATAAATCAACTAGTGAATGAATGTAAAACAAGTAGAATATGTAACCTTATTGAACAAAATGAAAATGTTGGTACTAATTGTACTGTCTATCTTTCAAGAATGACCTATAAATTTGCTAAAATAGATAAAATTCTTAGCAAAACACACCTTTGCATATATGGCAGAAAATTAATTGGTCCCAGTTAAGAAGCTGATGCAGAGCACAAACATTGATCAATATGAATAGGTGTGTGTATCATACCAAAGATAATATTGAAGCGAAAGGAGAAAATGTTTGTTATCAGCATTTTCTTCTTTTGCCTTAACCTTTTCCAACACTTTATTAGGCTTTAGAATTATTTATTCTATTAGGCTGTCTTTGTTTTTGAAAGGGTTAAGCATGGCACTGAAAATGTAAAGGCAGATGAAATACTGACTCCACTGTTCCTTTTAACAATTCACAACCTAATTCAACCCTATTACAGACAGCAATTTCAAATGAATGAAATGTTATACATTTTGTTTTCTGTCTGGGTAGAAAACATGGAATGAAATGAGCAAATTGCTTGTTATAAGCAGTTCCTTCATTTTTCACAATGTTTCCCAAAGCCTTTGTGTTGTATGGCATCAAAAAGTGTCATTAAGTAGAAATGGGTTATAAGGCTTAAAAACACGACTTTTGATATATATATAAGCATGAGTATATTTATCAAATGTAATAAGAACAAGCCGAAATAGTACATGAATATTTGAAAATAAGTTTACAGCAATATTGAAAGGAGTACAATTATTTTATTCATAATGGTGAATCATGGTCTAGTGATGGGTCACAGGCTTCATGATGGAAGGGCCCCTGGTTCAAATCCCACTGATTCCGTGAGTATTTTTCTGAGCAAAAAGCAAAAAAAAAAAAAAATACCCCATGTTTCTCCTCTTCAGCCAGATGTATAAATGGGTGTATGGCAGTTAGCAACTGACTTTGTAAATCAATGATCATTGGTTAAAGTGTTACTTTGGTAGAACATTCTTCAGTTTGTAGATACAGTTTAAGTTTATTGGGGTTTTACGCCGTTTTCAACTTCTATGGTCATATCGCGGCGGCTGGAGCACCTAACCGTGGGTTCCTGGTATTTCTCGCACCAGTACTACCACAATATCCAAACCGAGCCTCCAGCTGCTCTCTCACATAGACAATTCACACCCATTGGTGAGACACTTTTGTCAAATGTCAGAATGGATACTGGCCGGGGTTCGAACTCGACACCCCTGGATTGACAGACTCCAACGTAACAGACTGAGCTATCCGGGCTCGGCTTGTAGATACAGACCTTAAACTGAAATCCTACCTTTTGTGTCTCACTAAACAGCTAAAGTCATATAGAGACAGGTCCTTGGTCTAAAATCTCACCCAAAATACAGTATTTTTGGAAAGGGTTTAAAACAAACTATTTTTATGTAACAGGTCATATGAGTCTGTATATGATGTTATACCAGATAAATCACCCAACCCACCTACTGTTATACAAGCATTGACTACAATATTTACATCTTGAGAGGGCTGTGAGGACTTGACTCAAAAAAATTTAAAACTTTCCCAAAAGGCTAAAACTTACAGACATATATGTGGATTATAGCCCAGAACATATCAGTATTTTCTTCTTTTGCCTCAATGTTTTCATATGGATTTTTCCACAAGGAGCTACAAAATATTGTCTTGTTCAGGAAAAGTTTAATCAACAAGAGGACCATGATGGTCCTATATCGCTCACCTGAACCAAAATGATATAAGCAACACTTTTCTTCAATTCAAAAAATATTTACGACTTTAAGACTGAAAACAAACTTATGGTCAATAACATTGTGAAAATCAAACTCATCCAAGATTTCATCGTGCCCAACATTGTGTCCAAGATTTGTCTTGTTTGATAAATAATTGTAGATTCTGGAGTATATACAAGGTCGAAAACAGCCAAAAACAGCAATTTTGTCCAATTCAAGGGCACATAACTCTCTACTTTCTAGTCAGATCAGGCTGAAAATCAAACTCATCCGAGATCTTATGATATCCAACATTGTGTCCAAGATTTGTCTTGATTGGTCAATAATTGTAGATTCTAGAGTGTAAACAAGGTCTAAAGCAGCCGAAAACGTCAATTTGATCAAATTCAAGGGCACATAACTCTCCACTTTTTGATCAGATCGGACTGAAAATCAAACTTATCCAAGATCTTATGGTCTCAAACATTGTGTTCAAGATTTGTCTTAATTGATAAATAATAGTAGATTATAGAGTGTAAACAATGTCAAAAACAGCCGAAATCGACAATTTTATCAAATTCAAGGGCACATAATTCTAATCTTTCTGGTCAGATCAGACTGAAAATCAAACTCATCTGAGATCTTATAGTCTCTAACCTTGTGTCCAAGATTTGTCTTGATTGGTCAAAAATTGTAGATTCTAGAGTGTAAATAAGGTCGAAAACAGTCAAAAACAGCGATTTTGTCAAATTCAAGGGCTCATAACTCTCAACTTTCTGATCAGATAAGACTGAAAATCAAACTCATCCCAGATCTTATGATCCCCAATATTGTGTCGAAGTTTTGGATTGATTGATCAATAATTGTAGATTCTAGAGTGTAAACATCGTCGAAAACAGCCAAAAATGACAATTTTGTCAAATTCAAGGGCAAGTAACTCTCGACTTTCTGATCAGATCAGACTGAAAATCAAACTCATCCGAGATCTCATGGTCCCAAACATTGTGTCAAAGTTTTGTCTTGATTGATGAATAATTGTAGATTCTAGAGTGTAAACAAGGTCAAAAACAGCAGAAAATGGCAACTTTGTCAAATTCAAGGGCACATAACTCTCGTCTTTCTGGTCAGATCAGACTGAAAATCGAACTCATCCGAGATCTTATGGTATGCAATCTTATGTCCAAGATTTGTCTTGATTGATCAATAATTGTAGATGCTAGAGTGTAAACAATGTCAAAACTAAGTATTTTTCGCATTCAAGGGCAGATAACTCCCGACTTTCTAGTTCGATCTGACCCATAATCGAACTCATCCGAGATCTTATGGCCATACATGTTTTGACCAAGTTTGGTCAAGATTGGCTTATATTTGTAGATGCTAGAGTGTAAACACGAAATTGTGGACGGACGGACGGACAGACAGACGGACAGACAGACAGACAGACAGACGGACGACGGACAAAAATTGACCACAATAGCTCACCTTGAGCACTTCGTGCTCAGGTGAGCTAATAATAAATTCACAATTCTTATCAATTGAACATATTGTGTAATAATCTTGTACCATTTTTGAGAATAACAATTTGAATTCAATTGGATATCATATTTCAGCATGGCATGCAGATAAAAACAATATGGGCACAAAATTGACTTCTTCGTTTATATGCTGTTCATTCTTTCTTTAATTATCCAAAATCAACAAAGGACAATTAGTACAATATATAGTCTAAAAAGGCTTTCAAATAAAAGAGGTACATGTATAGCCCAAACCTCTTACAAAATAGCAACAAATTGGCAACATTTTTAACAGGCTACCACTGCCTTGATCACAGTAAGAAATTTCAAACTACAATGACTTATTACTCTCTAATACCCCATTCACCCATAAGGGAAGTAACTCTCTTACACCAATTAGCAACAAGGGCAATCACTCTTCCCCCTATCAATCAATCAATTTACAGGTTGGTTACTATCAAATCTACAAATTATACACTAGCAATGTAACAAGGTTATACTTGTATGAATAACATACTCACCATATGGGAAACGCTTATGGCCTAGCAAATCAATACAGTGTAATAATGTGAAAGGATATTTAACTCTTGCCTAAATCACAACATCTATACAATTTGCAGTTGCAGAAGACTAAATAACTGCAGTGTAACAAACAAGAGGGCCATTGGCCCTGAAGCGCTCACCTGATATGATAACTTTTTGTATACCAATTTTCAGGTTGATTGGACAAAAAATGTGACCTCTAGGGTGCACACAAGGTTTACTAAGATTTGACCTCGTGACCTAGAATTGATCAAGACAATCATTCTGATCAATTTTCAGGTTGATTGGGCAAAAAATGTGGCCTCTAGAGTGCACACATGGTTTTACAACGATTTTACATCATGACCTAGTTTATGACCCCAGATGACCCAATTTCAATCTTGTCCGAGAATTGATCAAGACAATAATTCTGATCAAATTTCAGGTTGATTGAGCAAAAAATGTGGCTTCTAAAGTGCACACAAGGGTTTTCTAAGATTTGACCCCGTGACCTAGTTTTTGACCCCAGATGACCCAATTTCGAACTTGTCCGAGATTTCATCAAAACATTCATTCTGAGCAGATTTCAGCTTGATTGGGCAAAAAAATGTGGCCTCTAGAGTGCACACAAGGTTTTTCTAAGATTTGACCTAGTGACCTAGTTTTTGACCCCAGATGACCCAATTTCGAACTTGTCCGAGATTTCATAAAGACAATTATTCTGAGCAAATTTCAGGTTAATTGGGCAAAAAATGTGGCCTCTAGAGTGCACACAAGGTTTTACAAAGATTTGACCTCATGACCTAGTTTATGACCCCAGATGACCCAATTTCGAACCTGTCTGAGAATTGATCAAGACAATCATTCTGATGAATTTTCAATTTGATTGGGCAAAAAATGTGGCCTCTAGAGTGCACACAAGGTTTTTCTAAGATTTGACCCCGTGACCTAGTCTTTGACCCCAGATGACCCAATTTCGAACTTGTCCGAGATTTCATCAAGATAATCATTCTGTGCAAATTTGAGGTTGATTGGGCAAAAAATGTGGCCTCTAGAGTGCACACAAGGTTTTTCTAAGATTTGATCCCGTGACCTAGTTTTTGACCCCAGATGACCCAATTTCAAACTTGTCCGAGATTTCATCAAGATAATCATTCTGTGCAAATTTGAGGTTGAATGGGCAAAAAATGTGGCCTCTAGAGTGCACACAAGGTTTTTCTAAGATTTGACCCAGTGACCTAGTTTTTGACCCCAGATGACCCAATTTCAAACTTGTCCGAGATTTCATCAAGACAATTATTCTGAGCAAATTTCAGGTTGATTGGGCAAAAAATGTGGCCTCTAGAGTGCACACAAGGTTTTTCTAAGATTTGACCCTGTGACCTAGTTTTTGACCCGAGATGACCAAATTTCGAACTTGTCCGAGATTTCATCAAGATAATCATTCTGTGCAAATTTCAGGTTGATTGGGCAAAAAATGTGGCCTCTAGAGTGCACACAAGGTTTTTCTAAGATTTGACCCCGTGACCTAGTTTTTGACCCCAGATGACCCAATTTCAAACTTGTACGAGATTTCATCAAGACAATTATTCTGAGCAAATTTCAGGTTGATTGGGCAAAAAATGTGGCCTCTAGAGTGCACACAAGGTTTTTCTAAGATTTGACCCCGTGACCTAGTTTTTGACCCCAGATGACCCAATTCAAAACTTGTCCGAGATTTTATCAAGACAATCATTCTGAGCAAATTTCAGGTTGATTGGGCAAAAAATGTGGCCTCTAGAGTGCACACAAGGTTTTTCTAAGATTTGACCCTGTGACCTAGTTTTTGACCCCAGATGACCCAATTTCGAACTTGTCCGAGATTTCATCAAGACATTCATTCTGAGCAAATCTAAGGTTGATTGGGCAAAAAATGTGGCCTCTAGAGTGCACACAAGCCAAAGGTTCACGCACGACGGACGACTGACGACGGACGACGGACGACGGACACAGCGGTATCACAATACCTCACCATGAGCACTATCGTGCTCAGGTGAGCTAAAAATAGAAGTCTGTGTGATTAAACTTCACCTGAAACTGTGAACTTGACAAGTGACCTACACAAAATGAACTTTTTTTATCGATTAAAATGTGTGTTCACATAATCATTGTCTTGAAAACCCATTAATATAATGTTGATAGAAAATTTTATGATAGCAAAAGTACCCACATTTCAGCACAGAGGTACATGTATAGGCTGATAGTTCACAGGAAAGACATTGGGGGATTGTGAAGGTTGGCACATTGTCTCTCTTCTTCAAAAAACTTGTAACTACAGCTTTAAACAAGCTGTATTTACAAGGTTTTCGAAGAAAAGCGACAAAACATTTTACAACATAGAAACATAGCATGACAATATTGATGACAGGTTACATACCATCTTTCTGAATTAACCGTTTTGGACTCTTCATTAACGCTTTGAAAGAAAGGGAAAATGTTTCTATGCAAACAAGTCTAATGTGTATTATTACTAAAGCTTATAAAATATAATCAATAGAATACATGCTAGCAGAAAAACTGATGCAACACTAAACTTCTATAGTGTTTTAACAAGTTAAACAGGTTAAAGTAATTTTGAGACAAGCAACAATCTAAACTAATTGTGCAGTAAATATATTTTCTTCTACTTTTATTTTCTACTCCATTTAGCCATGTGATATAAGAAGTGTTCAACTTATATTTCATCCATTTAGTAAATTTATCCCATAAATCTTTGATATGTCAGAATAAAGGGCGGTGGAAAATGACAACACTAATGTCCTCCTGCATGGGGCCAAGTTAGGCTTTTGGACAGAAAGATATAGACTAACAAGGGCATATCAATATACATCTGATATTTATAAGCAGAAACTTGCATTAAACAAGTGTAACTAAGTAAACTCTTGGTAAAACCAAGGGTTAAGGCTCTAACATTTTCAATGTGACTTTTCCTCAGATGACCTAAAATTCAATTTCAAACCTCCGGAATGTTTTACCATATTTTCATATGAAGCAATTAAAATGTGACTTTTTCCTGTTAGAAGAGTAAACTAATTAGCCCATTACCAAATGACAGAATTTTAGACTAGTCCGAATTCAAATATGATGCAGACGACAATTTTAACTGAATCAAATTTTACAATTTTTGGTCTATTTACATAGTAAACATTGTGGGAAATGAAGAATTTGCTTGTCACAAGTTATTTCTTCATTTTCCACTATGTTTTCCAAAACCATTATCTTGTTGGGAGTCAAAAGGTGTCACGGTGTTGTAATGGGTTAAACATAACATGCATTCTGAACCCTACAAAAGAATCAAAACTAAAGATGTCCAACAATAACAACATTACAACAACTAGAATGTAACATTCACTGTCATCTAAAACATGGGGCATTTAACATGACTCCAAATAAAGGTACTAGTAGATTCTACAAAGACATTGATAAGGTATAAAACTAGTTTACTTTTAAAGTATACACCATAGTTTTTGGCAATTAGAACATTTCAATACTAAAGAAATGTAAATTTGAAAAAAAAAAAAGATGAGAATTTGAGAAAAATCTTAGCAACTTAAGCAGTTTAAAGTTTAAAAACATGACTACATAAATATATAGTTGCTTTTACAAAAACAAGAGGACCATGATGGTCCTTAATCGCTCACCTGAACCTAGATAGAATGAAAGTCACAATGTTGTCAAGTTCAAGAGCACATAATTTTAGATGTGAGATTATGATCCATCTGAAAACTGCTTTCATAATCTTGAATGATCAATATTTGTGGCTGTTACAGTAAAAACAAAGTGGAAGAAAACAACAATTTTGTCACAGTCAAGGGCACATAACTCTGTTCTGATAAGTATTCTCATCAACATTATGTCCAATTTTTTTTATATTGGTCAATATATTGTTAGAGTGAAAATAAAGTCGAAACTGTAATTTTGTGAAATTCAAGGGCCAATAACTCTGGGGTTTTTATTTAAATCAAGCTGAAAGTTTCACTCATCCAGGGTCTTATGGCCACCAACATTGTGGCCAAGTTTTGTCTTGATTAGTCAATAAATGTAATGCTACAGTGTGAACAAAGTCGAAAACAGCAATTTTGCCAAATTCAAGGGCACATAACTCCGGACTTCCATGTCCGATCTGACAAAAAATCGAACTCATAAGAGAACTTATAGTTTCCAACATTGTGGCAAAGTTTTGTCTTGATCTGTCAATATTTGTAGATGCTAGAGTGGTAACAAAGTCAAAACTAGCCATTTTTGACATTCAAGGGCACATAACTCCGAACTTCCATGTCCGATCTGACAAAAAATTGAACTCATCTGAGAACTTATAGTTACCAACATTGTGGCAAAGTTTTGTTTTGATCAGCCAATATTTGTAGATGCTAGAGTGGTAACAAAGTCAAAACTAGCCATTTTTGACGTTCAAGGGCACATAACTCCGGACTTCCTTGTCCGATCTGACTCAAAATCAAACTCATCCAAGAACTTATAGTTACCAACATTGTTGCAAAGTTTTGTTTTGATCGGACAATATTTGTAGATGCTAGAGTGGTAACAAAGTCAAAACTAGCCATTTTTGACATTCAAGGGCACATAACTCAAGACTTCCTAGTCCGATCTGACTCAAAATTGAACTCATCCGAGAACTTGCGGTCATACATATTTTGACCAAGTTTGGTTACGATTGGTCAATATTTGTAGATACTAGAGTGGTAACAAAGTCAAAACTAGCCATTTTTGACATTCAAGGGCAGATAACTCCAGACTTCCTAGTCCGATCTGACTCAAAATCAAACTCATCCGAGATCTTATGATCATACATGTTTTGACCAAGTTTGGTTACGATTGGTCAATATTTGTGGGTGCTAGAGTGGTAACACCAAAATGTGAACAGACGGACAGACGGACAGAGGGACAGACAGACGGACAGACAGACGGACACCGACGGACAAAAAGCGACCACAATAGCTCACCTTGAGCACTTCGTGCTCAGGTGAGCTCCTTCGTGCTCAGGTGAGCTAACAATAGATATTTAAAAACTTTAAAACAATGACATAATAATCACATGGCAAAACTATAATCAATTGTTTTTAATGACATTCCCTATAGTAGACACACAACTATAACCCTTTATTTGGAGCCTTTAAGAACACAAACAACATCGAAGGTATCTACGTCATGATGCGAGGTCTCACCATTTGACGGGACAGAAAGTGAGGTAGGAGGGACAGTGGAAAATGTTACAGTTGTTTTCTCATCGGTCGTGTTATAAACCTCGTCATAAAGTGTAGTATTATTATCATCTGTAAAATGGGGGACACTTTTACATACAACAATCACATATCAATTTTGATTAAAATTGCTTTGACAAACAGAAATCAGCAGAAATGAGGATGATGGCATTTCAAAATGTAGGACTAATTGTCCATTAAACTCCTTACCATGGTTGGCCAATAGAAATGCCTTAACAAGAGAAAATTGGGAGTTCATTGGAATTTTAGAATGCCATTACCTTCTGTCCTTTAATTTATCTTACAATAACTAACACTCAATCATCAGAACAATTTGGGGACAAAAACACACACACAATGAACAATAAATTGGGTTCGTCTCCATAAGATTTCACACATTATGATAGCATTTATGCACAGAATTGTATTCCTATTTCTCAAACATACCGAGTTCTGACTAAACAACAAAGAGAACACTTGTAACGCTGGGTGTTAACCCATTATGTAACGGCTAAATTCTGAACTGGTCCAAATTCAACCATGTTGCAGACAACAATAACAAGTCAATAAATTTACAAATTTTGGTCTTCTGGGGTAGAAAACATTGTGGGAAATGAAGAAATTGCCTGTCACAAGCAATTTCTTCATTTTCCACAATGTTTTCAAAAGGAGTCAAAATCAGCCAATGTCGGAATGGGTTAATAAATCATTGATGTCATATCATTTCAGAAAAGCTCAGACTAACAAAGACTAGAAACACTGCACAACACGGCAACTTATCATTCATTGAAATAACAAAAAGAGTAATTTTCTTCTTACAATAGACATGTTGTAGAATACAGTAATGTTAATATCATGTGGATCTACATCTTTTAATTTTGAAGTGGTTAACACAATCAATGTAAAGTATGCATAGTATAACAAGAGCTGTCCGCAGACAACGTAGCTCGCCCATATGAGACCTTGTCACAAAAAAAAAGGAGTTCAAGGTCAGAGGTCAAGGTCACTAGATCAAAGTCTCAAGGTCAAGGTCATGACATGAGGTATCCATATGTGAAATATCAAGGCCCTATCTGTAATAGTGCATGAGATATAGGCCAGGTTAAAGTTTTTTTAAAAGTAGGTCAAACTCTAAGGTCAAAGTCACTAGGTCAAAGGTCGTGGTCCCAAATGAAAGGACTTGGCAGGAGGTATCCATGTGTGAAGTATCAAGGTTGTATCTCTAATAGTGCCTGAGATATAAAGGTTAAAGTTTTTGAAGACGCGACGCCGACACTGATGCCAACACTAGGGCTGTGACATTAGCTCCCCGGACATAGTCCCGGCTCGCTAAAAATTCTTCAAAAATGGCGGTACTTGACTGAGGCTGCAAATTCTTTTTATATATCATGTAGTGTTCTCTTCTAGCAAAACAGTTTATACAATGTGCATACAACTCAAAACCACACCAAATTATTCAACACCTTCTGCCGCGTAACTGAAAACACATTTTTGAAAGACAACTTACGACACAGAATAAAGTCATTAAAATTGATTTTTAAATCATATTAAAGAGTAATTTAACATAAAATCATAAAACCCATAAAGCTAACATCTTTTTGAAATGAGTAGCTAATTTCATTTTATCAATGCAAGAAAAATTTTGTATTTCATTGTTGGTAACTTTACGTCAGAGAGGTTCAAACTTAAATCCCTTTCACAAGTCTACCCTTTATATTCCTGTAGTACTAGTGCTTTTATACATAGTAATTGTGGTATCTGCAACATCTTGGAAGTTTGGAAACCAAAGAAATCTAAAATTAGTTTTGTTTTATGTTGTTCAAATCAGCCTGCATATATACCAGAGGTGCGTTCTTTTGAGCGAGATTTCTTGAGATATCTTGAGATATCTTTAGATATTTTAGGATAAAGCGTTCTTTAGAGCAAGATTTTTAAGACGCTCAATGGGAGGCGCCATTATCCTATACTTCATGCGGAACCCCTCAGTCATCTCCGTACAAACAATATAAAAAAGATTTGACCGAGTTGTTCCGAACACTCCATAATTCATAAACCGTAGTGTTCCAAATGCTCCATACTTTATACAAATGACGTCATGATGACATCATTTGTATAAATATGGAGCATTCGGAACAGCTCGGTCAAAGTCTCGGTCTTAAAAACGCTTTATCAAAAACACCATAAGAAATCTTAAAGAATCTCGATCTAAAGAACGCGCCTCAGAGGTATAACCGAGTCATAGACAGAGGAGTGAAGATTCATATACTGTGATCACACCAAACAGGAACGTCAGAGCTAAAGATCTGAGATATTGATGCCATTCCACTATATTAATGGTCACAATCAAGAATTTTTCAGTTAAATTTCAGTGGCTGGTGCAGCTAACATTTCTCAATGCAGTACAAACACTGCACCGTGTCAGAAACACCAGCTGATTGTCACACATAGTAGAGCCATAGAGTTTGTCAATTTTTGTCCAAACTTAGAAAGGCCAAGCCAGGATTTTGAACCATGTGGAACAAACTCTGTAATTGAATAGTCTGACATAATAAGAAATTGAGCTATTGGGACTTAAACCCTTTCCCAAACGACAAAATTTTAGGGTGATCCGATTTGAAAGATGCTACAGACGACAAAAATGATGATAAGAAAGACATGATTTGTGTAAAATATGGCATAGAAAATATTGAGACAAAAGGAGAAACTGCTGGTTATCAGCAGTTTCTTCTTTTGTTTCAATGTTTTCCCAAGCCTTTTCTATTAGGTACGTCAAAATCAGGTCTTGTTTGGGAAAAGGTTAATGCAAAACCTATGTTGTGGGTTCTCATTTGAATCATCTCAATAAGATGATTCAAACATGCACATCCAACATATAGTTTTGATAAAATAATTTTGCTATCTTGCATTGATATATTTGGAAATGCAATCACTTCTTATCTGTAGCTCTGATTTCAGATATAGTTTATATTTGAGAAAACCACTGTAAACTAGTACATATCTCATCAACATTTATGTCAGTTTACCTTGTACAATGAGCTCGACAGTTTTGTTTTCCTTCATCAGTTTTCCAGTGTTAAGTTTGGTGAAGCTCTTCTCACATGTGTAATTAGCTGTGTCAGCAGTTTGTACAGACATGACTGTCAGTGAGTGGTCCCTTACATTCATGGTGTACTCATTCTGTAAGTCTGGATAGCTATATACTACCTGACCATCTTTACCTATAGATACAAACAAGACAGGATATAATTAGCTGTGTCAGCAGTTTGTACAGACATGACTGTCAGTGAGTGGTCCCTTAGACCTCGTCTCCACTAGGATGCGGAAGGGTTCCCGAAGGGTTCCCGATCGAAAAAATATCAGGATCGGGATGCTTCGGCACACCTTCGGGGTGATCGGGAACCCTTCTTCAACCCTTCTGGAAGCCATCTTAATGCTTCGGGAATGCTTCGGGAACCCTTCGGGATCAAAATAGGTTCGGCATCCAAATTTTAAAAGTTTTAAAATTTGGACGCCGATCTTTTAGTTCGGGAAAGCTTCGGGAAAGCTTCGGGATCATCGGCATTCCTTCCTGAAACCTTCGGGAACCTTTCTGGACAATCTGCAACTCATCGGGTCCTATATAACTACATTAAATCCACTGTAATACCCCGAACGGTCCACGAAAGGTTGCCGAAGTTCGACGTATTACATATTGGTAAAATTTACCCTCTCTGTCCGTCTGACTGTCCGTCTCTGTGTACGTGTGTCCACATCATATGATCGCAAATTCCGCCACATTTATGGTTAAATTCAGATTTACAGAATGTATCTTGTGTCATCTTGTGATTATTTTCAGAGGTTTTGAAATCAGGCAATGTCACAAACGGGGACTTAAGGTATACAGCCCATAATTTAAAACCCCACTTTCAAACACACTCTTGTAAATACACTTCACATAAGTTGATTCACCGTACGGGATTTCAAGATTATGCTTCAAGAAGAAAATAATTTGCGAATATTGGTTTACTCTATATTCATATGCAAGGGTTGTAATTTTGAGCATTTTTGTCAAATATTTCAATATTCATTTAAAGTATGCATTCATTCAAAATTCTAAACCGTTCAAAATGCTTATGTACTCGCATTAAGAATGGAAATGTATCACAGTCTAGGAATTACTGGCACCTTTCAAATTTCGCCTCTGGCTCTTTGGTGCTAATGATAGGTTGCATACCTTTTAAATATCTATTTATATTGTGATCTTGGACCTCAAGATCGCCACACAGACGTGATTTGCGGGAATTGATTTGTGTAATACAGGCCGCGGCCATAGCGCATTCGGTAGCTCATCGGACTTATAACATGGTCTCCCAAGTTCGATCACCGGCCGCGGCGAATATCCTTTCAGACATTTGTGGCCGCGGCCATGGCGCAGTTAGTAGCTTATCTGCCTCTCATTCGAGAGGTCCCGGGTTCGATACCAGGCCGCAGCAAATACCCTTACTGGTAAAAATGTCATCCATCAATGGTTTGATATCGTGAACCTATGTGGGGGAGCAGCTGGAGGCTCGGTAAGGGTGTTGTGGTAGTACTGGAATGAGAAACGACAGGAATCCATGTTTAGGTGCTCCAGCCGCCGCGATATGACCTTAGTAGTTGTAAACGGCGTAAAACCCCAATAAAATCAAATCCAAGTTCGATCCCCGGTAGCGCAGGTAGTTGTTTTGAATTTTCATCGATCCATACATCCGGCACGAGTGATTTACAGGAAGAATAGGAATCGAGAAAAATTGAAATGAACTTGTTTGCCAATCAATGTCAAAAAGTTCAAACCACATCAGCGACTATTGTTTTCCTATTTCACCATCTTATCTTGCCACGGAACCGACCCAGCATTGCTGTTGAAATACAATCTCAGGTATTCCCTCTGGCGCTTTGCCTCTACAGAGTCTATATTTCCCCTTCCAGCCGCTCTCTCGACCTCATGCAAATGATCTGCCGCTCTCCAGCTTCCTGGAACTATATTGTGGTTGTTGTCTTCAGTGTCAAAACTGGCAGCGATCAAGAGCAGGATACTGCGACCTGATAAGGTTGTGCATGCATATACAAGCACTAACAACTTTTCGAACTATCTCTGGACTCTGAAGCATAGTATTTGCCAAGCACTGCCATCTAGCTGACAAAATACCAAAAGCATTTTCTACTATTCTTCTAGCTCTAGAGAGCCGATAGTTGAAAATCTTTTGACTATGACTGAGGTTGTGTCGCCTATATGGCTTCATTAGATTGGTCCTCATAGGAAACGCATCATCCGCAACTATAAAGTAGGGCATACCCCTGTCGTCATTGGTGAAGGTGGTGGGAAACCGATCGAAGTATCTTCCATGCACTCTTTCAATTCAGAGTCATTGAATATTTGTCAATCCGACATGTATCCCAATCCACCTAGATCACACCAGATGAATTTATAATTGGCATCAACCAAGGCTAAAGCACTATACTGAAGAAGCCCTTATAATTATGGTACAGACTACCGGAACCAAAGGGCTTCTTAATTGCCACATGTTTACCATCGAGGGCACCGAGTGTATGGGGCATATTCCACTTTCGCTCAACCTCAGTGGCAACTTGTCGCCATTCCTCAGTAGTACTTGGAATAGCCATGTACTCGTCTTTAAACTCATCAAGGAGTGCAGTGTATACTTCTGGTACAATTCTACACAAACTTTGCCTGCCAATACGGAAGTCATAGGCTAACGAAGCGTAACAGTCTCCGGGTGCCATGTATCTCAAAGTCACAGCGAGCTTAAGGCCAGCTGAAATGGCATTGCGGAAACTCGTGTTCCTGCTCTGAACGAGAGGCGCAAGGCGCTGAAGTATGTCTCAAACATTCTAGGGGTGGTTCTCAAATACCCCTTAAATGATGACACATCTTCGTCCCACAATTCTTGCATTAATGTATTATATTGGCCATATTGCAACCTTCTTTCATCAGAAAGCCAAGGTCGAACCCACCACCGACATCGTCGTCTTCGCCTCCTATGCAAATGTAGGGCCAGACCAATCATTGCAGCCTGTTCGGCTAGTACACGGAACTGTAGAGCCAAAGCAAATTCTATGTCTCTCGCAGCCATAATGTACGTGAACTGAAAAATGTATCACTCGACTACCCTATATATAGCTAGGAATTTACATCGGCAACATATCGGCATTGCTTCTTAGACTCTTCCGCATGCAGAATCCGCATATTCTGCATGTGATCGGCAGCCATTCTGCATGATCGGGAAACATTCGGCCAACAATCCTGAACCGATCGGCATCCTTCCGCATTGGATCTGCAAACTTCGGTAAGGTTTCGGCATGTCTTCGGCAACCCTTCGCATACAGTTCCGCGCATCAATGCCGAAGGGATCCCGAAGGTAAAGCTCCGTCCATTTTCATCCCGAAGGCTTCCCGAAGTTAGCTATTTTTTCATCTGCAACCCTTCGGCAAGTGATCGGCGTCATAGTGGAGACAGGCCCTTACATTCATGGTGTACTCATTCTGTAAGTCTGGATAGCTATATACTACCTGACCATCTTTACCTATAGATACAAACAAGACAGGATACAAGAGATGTTTGTAAAACATATATGCCCCCTCAAGGGCCTACATTTGATGTAGGTCAAAGTTCAAGGTCAAGTTAACAAGGTCCAAGGTCATGGTCAAATATGAAAGGTCTTGGTAGGAGGTGTCTATGTGTGAAATATTAAAGCTGTATATGTAAAAGTAAAATGAAACATAGGCCAGGTTAAAGTTTTTAAAAGTAGGCCAAATGCCAATGTCAAGGTCATGGTCAAATGTGAAAGGTCTTGGTTGGAGGTGTCCATGTGTGAAATGTCAAGGCTGTAGGTGTAAAAGGACATGATATATATGCCTGGTTTCAGTCTTTTTAAAAGAAGGTCAAACTCCAAGGTCAAGGTTGCAATATTCAAGGTCATGGTCAAATGTGAAAGGTCTTGGTAGGAGGTGTCTATGTGTGAAATATCAAGGCTGTAGGTGTAATAGGACATAAGATAAAGGCTAGGTTAAAGATTTCTAAAAGTATATAAAAATCAAAAGTCAAGGTCACACAGGCCAAGGTCATGGTCAAATGTGAAAGGTCTTGGTAGGAGGTGTCCATGTGTAAAATATTGAGACTGTATAGGTAACAGGACATGAGATATAGGCCTAGTGTAAGTTTTTTAAAAGTAGGTCAAACTCCAAGGTCAAGGTCCAAGGTCATGGTCAAAAGGAAAATATCTTGGTTGGAAGTGACCATGTGTGAAATATCAAGGCTGTATTATGTAAAATGACATGAAATATAGGCCAGGTTAATGTATAATCAAAGTAGGTCAAACACCAAGGTCAATGTCACAAGGTCCAAGGTCATGGTCAAATGTGAAAGGTCTTGGTCGTAGGTGTCCATGTGTCAAATATCAAGGCTGTATGTGTAAAAAGAATTGATATATCGGCTAGGTTAAAGTTTTTTTTAAGTAGGTCAAAATCAAAGGTCAAGGTCACAAGGTCCAAGGTCATGGTCAAATGTGAAAGGTCTCGGAAAGATATGTCCATATGTGAAATACCAAGGCTGTATGTGTTATAGCACATAAGATATAGGACCAGTTTTTTTTTTTTAAAGTAGGTCAAACTCCAAGATCAAGGCCATATGATCCAAGGTCATAGTCGTATGTGATAGATCTTGGTCGGAGGTTTCCATGTGTCAAATATCAAGGCTGTATGTGTAAAAGGACATGATATATCGGCCAGGTTAAAGTTTTTTAAAAGTAAGTCAAACCTCAAGGTCACGGTCACAAAGTTCAAGGTCATGGTCAATTGTGAAAGGTCTTGGTAAGATGTGTCCATGTGTGAAGTATCAAGGCTGTATTTGTAAAAGGTCATGAGATATATGCCAGGTTTAATTTTTTCTAAAGTAGGTCAAACTCCAAGGTCAAGGTCACAAGGTCCAAGGTCATGGTTAAATGTGAACGATGTTGATAGGAGGTATCTATGTGTGAGATATCAAGGCTGTATGTGTAAAAGGACATGAGATATAGGCCAGGTTAAGAATTAAGTGCAAAAATCAACAAAGGGCAATAACTCCAAAAATATGATCCGCAGAGTTACGGTTCTTGTGCACTGCACCTCTCCATAATGAGATCTATTCACCTGTAAAGTTTCATGATTCTACCTTACATATTTTTTGAGTTGTGCTCCGGACAAGAATCAAGTTATAAAATCAACAAAGGGCAATAACTCAAAGAATTTGATTGGCAGAGTTACGGTTCTTGTGCACTGCACCTCTCCATAATGAGATCTATCCACCTGTAAAGTTTCATTATTCTACCTAACATAGTTTTTGAGTTATGCTCCGGACAAAAATCAAGTTATAAAATCAACAAAGGGCAATAACTCAGAAAATTTGATCAGCAGAGTTACGGTTCTTGTGCACTGCACCTCTCCATAATGAGATCTATCCACCTGTAAAGTTTCATGATTGTACCTTACATACTTTTTGAGTTATGCTCCGGACAAGAATCAAGTTTGAAAATCAACAAAGGGCAATAACTCAAAAAGTTTGATCGGCAGAGTTACGGTTCTTGTGCACTGCACCTCTCCATAATGAGATCTATCCACCTATGAAGTTTCATGACTCTACCTTTAATACTTTTCGAGTTATGCTCCGGACAAGGTTTGGTCTACGGACAGACCGACCGACATACGGACCGACCGACCGACCGACCGACCGACCTTCCGACCGACACTTGCAAAACAATATACCCCCATTTTCTTCGAAAGGGGGCATAATAATTAGCTGTGTCTGCTGTTTGGACTGATATTACTGTCAGTGAGTGGTCCCTCACATTCATGGTGTACTCATTCTGTAGGTCTGGATAGCTGTATACCACCTGACCATCTTTACCTATAGATACAAACAAGACAGGATATAATTAGCTGTGTCAGCTGTTTGTACAGACATCACTGTCAGTGAGTGGTCCCTTACATTCATGGTGTACTCATTCTGTAAGTCTGGATAGCTATATACTACCTGACCATCTTTACCTATAGATACAAACAAGACAGGATATAATTAGCTGTGTCAGCTGTTTGTACAGACATCACTGTCAGTGAGTGGTCCCTTACATTCATGGTGTATTCAGGGCTCTCGGAAATGACAGTACTGTCGTCTGAGACGACAAGTTTTCTCAGCGGACGACAAATAATCCTATCAAAGGATTCCACCGGACGACAATTTTTTTAAGGCACGCGTCTGTGACCCGTTACCTATCAGCTACTATAACAAGTACACAGACATTGTCTATGATAATAAGCTGTCAATTAACTACTTTCTATGCTTCAATCTGCCACAATTAACTTGCATGAAAAATCGATAATTACCATATCTAAGTGATACCTAAGTGGGGTAGACAGCAGTGGTAGGCGTGGCGTTAATTACCGCTAACAGCCAATCAGAATCAATTATCGGTAGACGTTGTAGGTGGAGTCTGGGTCTCAACGAATGTTAAATAGTCCTTGCCAGACGATGTTATTAGACGATTGCAAAACCAATAATTTTTGATTGAATTAGTTGATTGACAAATCATCTCTCGGTAATTGAATTCAATTGTTTACCTAAATGGTGATTTATTTTCCCGATTTATATTCTGATGAAATGATATTCTTAGCAACTGACACGCTCAACCATTTGTTTTCTTCTTCTTTTTTAAAAATTGAGTTTCATACTGTTATAAACAGTTGATTTATCGTAAATTTGAATCAGGTTAATATGACCGGTCTTACTTGGTAAAGAAAATCCAATGATCAACTTTATAAGTATCCATTTATACTTTCCACAACATCACATAGGCATATATGTCTTTGTGTTAAATTTGTCAGCATATGACTGTGTATTGATTTTTCTTGGGACACTGCTATCGGGTAGACTAACCCTTTTCAGTACAGTGACCCTTTACCTTCTATCCTTTAAGAACAATTTAGTGGGGAAGCTCTTTCTGTATTTTGATTAACAGCAAAAACATGATCCCTTATTTTTTTTTACTGTTCCAAATGAGAGATATCATTCACAAAAAAGATGCAATTTTCAAGAAAATCTTTTTCTCATCATAGATCTAGTCTAGTTTTCTTTTTATCTTTTTTTTTCAATTGCAATTTTCAAAGCTTGAAATTGTTTGGGAAATTGTTTGGGATATCACATTGAAAGCAGCATTAAGTAAAGAATATTTAGTTCAACCAAAACCTGCATTTTCCCTTATCAACCCATTACCAGACGACGAAATTTTATAATATTCCAAATTGAAAGTGGATGCAGAAAACTAAATACCGGTACATGTTGATAAAGATGGACATGTACAATATAGCATAGAAAATATTAAGGCAAAAAGACAACATGCTGCTTATCTTCTTTTTTCTCGATGCTATTGCAAAACTTTATAATCTTCTTCGGCTTCAAAAAGCTTCAATTTGTGGGAATGTGTTAAGAGAAAAAATCACCATTGGCTTTGTTATCTAAAAACCTAAATACTGTCTGTAAAAGACTTTTAAGTTGGTCATTTTGTGAAAGCATTTGACTTAAGAGCGGTAAAGAATCCACTTTTACAACGATGGAATCCAAATTTTCTCTGTGGAATCAAACTTTTTCTGAAGTTGGATTCCTGGAATCCTACTTTCAAAATCCTACTGAGAGCTCTGTGTATTCATTCTGTAGGTCTGGATAGCTGTATACCACCTGACCATCTTTACCTATAGATACAAACAAGACAGGATATAATTAGCTGTGTCAGCCAGTGCTCCAGCTAGGCCCTTTTAGAAGGGCGCGGCGCCCTGCCTTGCCCTGCCGTCGAAGTGCGGCGCCCTGCCCTATAAATTGACTCTAAATTTTGCCCTAACTTGCTCAATAAGCGATTATCTTGTATATTGTCGCCTTTGTAATTGATAATCAAAACTCGCTTTGATCACTGATGCGTTAAGTGGGCAGTCTCGGGGGATAACTATTTACAACCTATTTACAAACAGAATAAGTGCAAGGCGTGGCTTATATTGACGAGGCGACCAATCAGAACGCGTGATAGGCTGATTTATTATCGAGGGGGCAGTTTTCCGATAATCTGTTGATGACAGTTAATTAGCGCGTGCCATAAAATATTTTTTTCAATTGTAAACAAACGCTGATTAGGGACTTAATCCTTACGAATTGATTGATTGAAGATTGAATGGATGATGATTAACTTTGTCACCTTTCACTGAGAAAATTTCAGATTAGTTGTAGGCTGCGATATGATATTTTACATTTTCGAAAATCACCGCTTCACACTGGCAGTTTCGTCCCATTTTGTTTTGCAGTTTACCTTAAATTCATAGATCTTATTTCAAAAATGTAATTCACAGTCTTCGCGAAAGCCCGGGACAAGTTTAGAGTAATCTGAGTTGGATGGCCAAAATGTCCGACATATTACTTCTATAAAATCCAGTTTTAAAATTCTAGTTAACCTACCGATTTCTAGTCCAATTATTTATCCATCACCAATTAAAACAAAACTGAAGTAAAGTGTAACTGATTTCAGTCTTCCACTCGATAATATGACCAAAAGCGTGTACCAGAAAATCAATAGTTTACATCCCTTAGCATAGAGCGTAACACTTTACTTGAAATGTAGTCAATTTGTTAATCCCTTTTCCCACAGAAATAGAATATGATTTTTTTTGTTAATGATAAAGGACAATTTGATTTTTGTTTTTTGTTATTCTCCTTTCCTCTGAATACCTGAATTGGGAAGTCTCCCTTTCAATTAAACACAATTCTGCATCCAAATAAACCCTTTACCAGATGATTTTTTTTTTTCAAAAAAAAAGAAAAGAAAAAAAAAAAAAAAAAAAAAAAAAAAAAAAAAAAAAAAAATCCAAAGTAGAATTCCAAATTCAAAACAAGAGTATATCACAATATCCATGTTCAAAAATGAAGAACTATTTATGCATTAGTAAAATATAAATTGAGACAAAGGAAGAAATTGAGCATTTCCTATATTTCGCCTCTTCCCCGTGCTTTCTTCACCCTTTCAACATTGAAGCTACAATTGTTGAATGGTCTAAATTGAAAGAAACAACAGACAAAAATATTACTTAATGTAAGAAATTTATCACAACCTGCCCTCCAGACTCTTAATTCTTTACAAACTCTGTAAAGAATTTGCAGCATGGACAACAAAAAATCAAGACAGAGTTTATTCAATATTGTATTTCAAGGGTATGGAAAGATTTTTTTAGCATTGTTGTAGGATTTTTTTAAAATCAAAACAATGGTCTTTTGAATCAGGAATGCAGCCGTTATTCGGCTCTAAATGAACAGGCATAATTTTAATTTAAGAATACTTCTAGGTGCCACTTGTCTGATGAGACCCATGGAGGGGTTGAAATAGTCTCCCTTTGTAAATTTATACCAAAACCCTTTTCAAAACACACCACAGCCCATAATTTTTAAGCCCTTTATAGAAATAAATATTTTAGGGAGAGACCCCAACCCCCCTGGTGGCCCTAAATGAACAGACGCAAAAGAATACTTATAGGTGCCACTTGTCTAATGAGAGATATGGAGGGGTTGAAATAACCTCCCTTTTTAAATACCAAAATCCTATTTAAAACCCACCAGAGCCCATCTTTAAGCCCATAGAATTCAAAATTTTCTTGGAGGAGACCCCCAAACCCCCCTGGTGGGAGGGGGATGCCCCCTCCCACTCCCTCCCCCTTCTCGTCGCTTCGCGACTCGAAGTGCCCTTTCAGGGCACTTAGCACCCTGCCCTTTTAAAAACCTAGCTGGAGCACTGTCAGCTGTTTGTACAGACATCACTGTCAGTGAGTGGTCCCTTACATTCATGGTGTACTCATTCTGTAAGTCTGGATAGCTATATACTACCTGACCATCTTTACCTATAGATACAAACGAGACAGAACTTGGGAAAAGGGCTTAAAAAGAATCTGAGACCAACATGGATCCCGATCAGCCTGCGTATACACAAAGTCTGATGATTTTCATGAATTGTAAACAAATAAAACTTGGTTTGAAATTGTTACAAAATTATGTGTGCTACAGTTGGTTTTTTAGGAAACCATCTTTCAGAAAATTTTCGACTTTCATTTCAACCACTCTTTGATTTTTGCCTTCTTCTTTTTTTTTCCTGATTTTATTCAAGCGAAATACAGAAACAACAAGAGCCGTCAGAGACGGACAATGCTCCCCGAATAAGGCATTGTCACAATAAATATATGCTATGCAGAGCTAATATAAAGCTAGCAAATGTTAAGCCCCCTTTTTGCATGACATAATTTTCATAACCAAATTTCACATAGTTCATTGTCAAGGGCATCTGATTTACTACTCAAATATGAAATTTCATCAAATTCTGACCATTAGACTAGGAGAAATTAGAGAAAAACTATATTTTACCTTAAGTCCCCTTTTCCCATGATGAGGCCTCAAATCCAAAAACCGGGAAAAGCACATCGGCATTATGTCATAGGGAGTTCACATGGTATGTTTCAATTGATTTGGCCCAAGGGTTATGGAGAAATCACTTCGGACGGACCGAAAGGACCGACGGACGGACAGGACGGACGGACAGACAGACAAAGCGGCGACTATATGCTCTCCCTTCGGGGAGCATAATTAACAAACCTTTGGACAGCAACAATATGCTGCCTTTGAACCACATCAATGTGAGAAAGTCTTCATCAAAAGGAAATGCGAGATCGCATGGCAAGATTGCGTCAGAATTGAGGCGAGCGTAGACTAACCCTTCTCTTTCAGGAAACACCAGACCATCTTCTTGACCAAGAACACCTGTAAAATATAGTGAAACGTGTTAACCCTTTCCTAAACGACAAAATGTGAGATCGCATGGCAAGATTGCGTCAGAATTTAGACGAGCGTAGAAAAACCCTTCTCTTTCAGGAAATACCAGACCATCTTCTTGACCAAGAACACCTGGACAATAAAGTGAAATGTGTTCACCCATTACAACACAGTGACGCCTATTGAAGCTCTATAACTATATGACTTTGGAAAACATTGTGGAAAATAAAGAAATTGCTTGTGACAAGCAATTTCTTCTTTTTCCTTAATGTTTTCTACCCAAAAAGACCTATATATTTTAAATTTCTTTGATTTAAAAAGGTCATCTGCAACATTTTTAAATTTGGACCAGTCTAAAAGTTTTGCCATCTGGTAATGGGTTAACCCTTTCCCAAACAAGATCTGGTTTTGACTTCCCTAATAGAAAATGCTCGGGAAAACATTAAGACAACTAGACAGCCCTGGCGGTCTGGAAGCGCTCCACAGGCCTGATTGTTTGTCTTGTTGAATGCAATTTCAAAGGTTTCAGGCTGCACAAACAAGCAAGCTGAAAATTTCAAGCAAGTAAGATCTTATAGTCAGTAAAATTCTGTGAAAATAATTGTATTACCGGTACCGTAAAAAACCTTATTGTTCGGACAGAATTAATTAATTATTTATTTTGTTGTCCGATTTCTTCGGAAAATATTTTGAATATTGTCCGAAAATTTTGGATTGATTTCAGCATGTCCCGAAAATTTCGGTTCCCAACTTCAAAGTAGAAACAGTCGAGTGGTGGTATTAGATCTAGATCTTATATGATCGCAAAATGGTTTCAAGGTCCGATAAATTTGTGCAAGTCAAATGTTAAATATTGCATAGATCACGTTATGCGATATTCGCTTGCTATACAGTTTTGCATTTGACAGGCGAGTTCATCTTTTTATTGAGTCCTCCTTTTTATTATTATTATTTTTTTTTTCAAATCCATTTTGGGAATCACTTTGGGCGCCGCTATAAAGAAAATAATTCGTAGCCTACCAAAAATTCTAACAAAGAAGTGAACAAAACGCGAACGATTATGGAATATTTCTTTTAACTTTTCGCGATATCACATCAATTGAACATCATATTTGACAAATGTCCCGTAGATTGAATAAAACGCAGGCTTTTGACCAGATTTTATTTCTTCGGGGAATGATAAAAAGTACCTTGTAATAATAAATCCAAGTCTAACAATGATTATCCAACTAGATCTAATTTTTTCGGGTAGATTTGACTGTCAAAATTGGCAGACTAAATGACTTGCGGAGATGAAAAACGATAAGGTTTAACTACGGTTTAAATATTGGGTAGTTACGCGGTTATTGAATGGAGAAATGGTGAGAGAGAAAAGCGTGTTTCCTAATATAACCACAAGGTCAGCGGTCCCTTTGATGTGAGACGCGCGCGACGACCTTCACTCGTGTACTTAGATATCGGTCAACACAGTCACGGTTGATTTCGCTTGCCTGTAATCAGTTATACGTCAATCGCTTTCGGGTACACTTTGGGGGCGGAGCAAACAAATTTTGTTACATATGATTACATATGATTGGTTGTAATTCGGTTTCATTCCCTGTCAATCACTTAGGATATGCTATCCCATCATGCATTTAACTTAAACGAAAGCGACGTAACAACAGAGTATACTGAATGCTGTTACAACATTGTTGATAAGACCGGGAATAAATGGGAATTAACGAAAGCTTGTAGTTGGAATATTTAAGACGGAGTACGGAATTTTATTCTTTCGCTTGCAAAGAAGGTACTCTTCTCATAGTTTAATTTTTGTACACAAAAACCATCGAATATACAGTAAAAGCTTCTTTTGCTCCGAGTCATGCATTGAATCGGCGTAGATCTTATTCTAAGTCAAAGTGGCCGCGATCGTAAGTTTCTGTGATCGCAATGCCTGAATTTGACCAGATAGATTATTTTTCCGATATCTTTACCAGTAATGAAGTGTCAATCGATCTTTTAGAGATAAACACACACCTTTCAAAATACCACGCTAATTACCTGACAACTTGCTAAATGTCGGGTGTCAAACAATTAAGGATTTTTAAACTAGCAAAGAATGTAAATGGCTTAATGCACAAAATTATCGATTTTCTTTGTTGATCATAGCGTGTATTACAACTTGCGTTATCAACGCAATATATCGTGTCCGAAAATTACGGGATGACCATTTGACCAAATGGCCGAAATTAGGGACATAAAATAAATTATTTTTAAGAATTATAGGTAGTGTCCGATCTTTTTGGGTGTCCGATCACTTCGGGATATTACGGTAATTTATTAATACTGATGGTTGTAAAAGTGAAAATAAAGCCGAAAATGGCAATTTTGTTAATTTCAAGGGCACATAACTCATGATGTAAAATTCAAATCAAGCTGAAAATTACACCAATGCAAGATCTTATAGTCACCAACATTCTGTACAAGTGTTGTCTTGATTGGTCAATATTTGTAGTTGCTAGAGCGAAAACAAAGTCAAAATAGAGCCGAAAATGGCAAATTTGTCAATTTCAAGGGCATATAACTCATGATGTAAGATTTAGATCTAGCTGAAAATTACACCCGAGCAAGATCTTATAGTCACCATCATTCTGTTTAAATTTTGTGTTGATTGGTTAATATTTGTAGTCGCTGAAGTGAAAACAAGTCAAAATAAAGCTGAAAATGGCAATTTTGTCGATTTCAAGGGCACGTAACTCATGATGTAAACTTCAGATCAAGCTGAAAATTATACCAAGGCAAGATCTTATAGTTACCAACATTCTGTACAAGTTTTGTCTTGATAAGTCAATATTTGTAGTTGCAAGAGTGAAAACAAAGTCAAAATAGAGCCGAAAATAGCAATTTTGTTAATTTCAAGGGCACATAACTCATGATGTAAAATTCAAATCAGGCTGAAAATTACACCAATGCAAGGTCTTATAGTCACCAACATTCTGTACAAGTTTTGTCTTGATTGGTCAATATTTGTAGTTGCTAGAGCGAAAACAAAGTCAAAATAAAGCCGAAAATGGCAATTTTGTCAATTTCAAGGGCACATAACTCATGATGTAAAATTCAGATCAGGCTGAAAATTATACCCAGGCAAGATCTTATAGTAACTATCATTCTGTCCAAGTTTTGTCTTGATTGGTCAATATTTGTAGTTGCTAGAGTGAAAATAAAGTCAAAACGGCCATTTTTGACATTCAAGGGCAGATAACTCCAGACTTTCTACTTCAATCAGAATTCTTTGAAGGAATCTGAGAGAGGGTCACCCAAGGATCATTCCTGTGAAGTTTGGTTGAAATCCAGCTGGTAGTTTTGGAGAAGAAGATTTTTAAAGGAAAAGTTTACGGACGGACGGACGCACGGACGGACGGACGGACAGACGGACGCACGACGGACACAGCGCCATGACAATAGCCCGCTGGCCTGTCGGCCAGTGGAGCTAAAAAAAGAAACTGCAGATAACCAGCAGTTTCTCCTTTTGTCCCAATATTTTCTATGCTTTATTTACACAAATCCAATGTTTATCAACACTATTTTTGTCATCTGGAGCAGCTTTTGAATATGATCACCCTACAATTATGCCGTTTGGGAAAGGATTAATCCTTTCCCAAATAGCAAATTTCTAAAATGATCCAATTCAAAAGCTGCTGCAGAAGACAAAATGGATGTAGTTAAAGATAAAATTTGTGTATATAATGGCACAGAAAACACTGAGACAAAAGGAGAAACTGCTGGTCATCAGCAGTTTCTTCTTTTGTCTCAATATTTTCCTAGTAGTTTCTTCTTTTGTTTCAATGTTTTCCTAAGCTTTTTCTAAGGGACATCAAAACATGGTCTTGTTTGGGAAAGGGTTAATCAGAGAGCTACAGATAAAAGGGGGTATTGACATTTCAAGATGCAATAGTTTATTAACCCCATCAAACCCTATGTTGTAGCCTTGTAGGTGCTAATTGGAATTGTCTCATATAAATAATTAAATAATCTTGTATAATTGAATGTATAAAGGGGGTTACAAATCTATGTTGTTTATCAGCATTTTCATCTTTTTCATGTTTTTCACACATTTGCTTCAGCCTTGTTAGAATGAATGCAGTAAAGATACTTGTAGAAATGGTAGAAATGCTGACCAATGAAATTGTACCGGTACTTTCAATCAGGAGATTATGCCCACCTATGAAAAAACGAGCTGACTCTGAGGAGATTCTGTCTGCTTAGTTACAGTTACTGCTTTAACCCATTACCAGACGACAATATTTTGGACTTTCCAAATTCAAAGATGCTGCAGACGACAATTAAACCTGAATGAAAATTTACATTTTTTGGTCTTTTTGTGTAGAAAATATTGTGGAAAATGAAGAAATTGCTTGTCACAAGCAATTTCTTCATTTTCCACAATGTTTTCCCGAGCCTTTTCTTGTGAGGGAGTCAAAAGGCGTCACTGTGTGGTAATGGGTTAAACTGTTACTGACAACAATGTTTTGTAGAACTGAAGATATTACACTCAAGAGTAGGGAACCAGAAAATCAACTGTCCAGTTACACTTACCTGCAATAACTAGGATAATTTGACAGAACAACTTGACAGGGGCCATGGTAACCTTGTTCATCCCTCATCTCATTTACCTGTAAAATAAACACAATAGCATCAATATCTTAATGAAAAGTTTTAACCCATTACCAAACAGCAAAATTTTCTACTGGTCTAAATTCAAAGATGTTGCAGATAAATTATTTTAAGTGAATGACTTTAACCATTTTATGTCATTGTGGGTGGCAGCATTCCTATTCAGACAAGAACATGCTTAACAGGGTTCCCACTGACTTTTAAATCTGGGAGTGAAAACAGTCATTTTACAGCATACTTGCACCCCCTATATATGAAACATAGAATTTTTTTGTTGCACAGAAAAAAAATCCAAATCATATTTAGATTCTAGGCATCTCTAACAGTTCTAATGGTTGTTTGAATGTCCAATTATGATATAAAAGCAAGTTAAATGCATTTATAACACTTTATTTGAGAGTATAAGCATGTATTGAAATTTCCCCTTTTTGGGCGTTCCGTGCAAATTTCCCCCCACCCATGGGCCCTGACCCCCCTACCCCAAAATCAAAAATAAACACCGATATGTAACTTGTACATGTACAGTTGATCAAAACGAAAATGACAAACCATGCCAAATTCGGTAGCGTGAACCAACGGGACGTCACTCTGTCTCGTCTAACACTAAATCCTAATGCCAGACTGAGTTTGATTGTTTCGTAGTAAAGTAGAGTAAACAATATCCATGGAAAATAGAGTATAAAATCGCAATAGTATTGCAAAAGCAACCTGCGTTAGTCTTGGGAAATCTGGATTGCATTTTGAGACAAGAGCTGTCCGAAGACAGCGCGCTCGACTTTCTAAGTGCTTAGTATAAAGGGGGCATAACTCCAAATATAGTGGAGTCAGGGTCATGGGCCCTGGTAGTAAGGTAGAGGGTGTGATGGTGAATAAGTATTCCAAGTTTGGGTTGAATCCCTTTGATAGTATGGAAGTTATTGATGTTTGAAAACGGTCTTAATATTCACCCCGGGACACCGCGGGACACTTTATATATGGGGATCGTATCAATTATTGGGTAATTTCTTATGAATATATTAGATTATAAGATTGAAATTAACATAATTGTTCGATTTTAACAATAAACAAGAGGGCCATTGGCCCTAGGTCGCTCACCTGAAATTATTGAGAATAAGTCAAATTTCTCCTTTTCTGGTGCCATGGCAACCAGAGTTTTTAGTCAATTTCAATTCTTTTAGCAATTCTTTAAGAGGACCTCCAAAGGAATATTTTTGCCAAGTTTAGTTGAAATTAACCTGGTAGTTTAGGAGGAGATGTCGCTCAAAGATAGTATTGAGAATCAGTCAAATTTCTCCTTTTCTGTTCCCATGACAACCAGAGTCTTTTATGGATTTCAATTCTTTTAGCAATTCTACAAGAGGGTCATCTAAGGAACATTCCTGCCAAGTTTGGTTGAAATTGGCCAAGTAGTTTCGGAGGAGATGTCGTTCAAAGATAGTATTGAGATTCAGTCAAATTTCTCCTTTTCTGTTGCCATGGCAACCACAGTTTTTAATGGATTTCAATTCTTTTAGCAAATTTGAAAGGGGGCCACCTAAGGAACATTCCTGCCAAGTTTAGTTGAAATTGGCCCAGTAGTTTAGGAGGAGATGTCATTAAAAGGTGATATTGAGATTCAGTCAAATTTCTCCTTTTCTGTTGCCATGGCAACCAGAGTTTTTCATGGATTTCAATTCTTTTAGCAATTCTGAAAGGGGGTCACCTAAGAAACATTCCTGCCAAGTTTGGTTGAAATTGGCCAAGTAGTTTAGGAGGAGATGTCATTTAAAGAAATTGTTGACAGACGACGCACGGACGCCGGACAAAAGGTGATCACAATAGCTCACTTGAGCACCCTGTGCTCAGGTGAGCTAAAAAGTCATTATTCTACTAACAGAGCTCATTTGGGACACCCCGGGACACTTCATATAGATAATCCCGTGCCACCCCGGGACACTTCATATAATGGATTTATATGAATCATTGGGTGTTATTTCGTCATTAAATCATCTTTTATAAAAAAATTTACCAATCTTCGCCTATTCTAAACATTAAAAGCGATCATACACCAAGTGAATGGCCCGTAAACAGTCTGCTTTATCCAAAGCGGCCACCAAAGGACACTAATCATTTTTCACTAAGAATGAATAGAAATGCATATAGAACATGTGTCCCGGGGTGTTTCATCAGTTTTTCCCAAGAAATGAATAGAAATGTGCGTAGAGTATGTGTCCCGGGGTGAATAGTCATTTTTCATTAAGAATGAATAGAAATGCATGTACATGTAGAACATGTGTCCCGGGGTGTTTCATCAGTTTTTCTCAAGAAATGAATAGAAATGTGCGTAGAGCATGTGTCCCGGGATGAATAGTCATTTTTAACTAAGAATGAATAGAAATGCATGTAGAACATGTGTTCCGGGGTGTTTCATCAGTTTTTCCCAAGAAATGAATAGAAATGTGCGTAGAGTATGTGTCCCGGGGTGAATAATCATTTTTAACTAAGAATGAATAGAAATACATGTAGAACATGTGTTCCGGGGTGTTTCATCAGTTTTTCCCAAGAAATGAATAGAAATCTGCGTAGAGCATGTGTCCCGGGGTGAATGGTCATTTTTAACTAAGAATGAATAGAAATGCATGTAGAACATGTGTCCCGGGGTGTTTCATCAGTTTTTCCCAAGAAATGAATAGAAATGTGTGTAGAGTATGTGTCCCGGGGTGAATAGTCATTTTTAACTAAGAATGAATAGAAATGCATGTAGAACATGATTGTGTCCCGTGGTGTTTCATCAGTTTTTCCCAAGAAATGAATAGAAATGAGTGTAGAGTATGTGTCCCGGGGTGAATAGTCATTTTTAACTAAGAATGAATAGAAATACATGTATAACATGTGTTCCGGGGTGTTTCATCAGTTTTTCCCAAGAAATGAATATACCCCCTACTAGCGCGTTGTCACTGAAAAAGTGCTAAAGTTCAAAGTGGCATAACTCTGAAACTACTGCCTGGATCAAGATGAAAATTGCAGGTGCACAACTTCATATGATAGGAAACAACCTGCTAAAATTTCAGCAAAATCGGTCAAAAACTGTGGGAGGAGAAGAGGACACAAAATTATGTCCACGGACGGACGGACGGACAGATGGACGGACGGACGGATGGACAACCTGAATCCAGTGTACCCCCCCCATAACTTTGTTGTGGGGGGTATAAATACATGTAGAACATGTGTCCCTGGGTGTTTCATCAGTTTTTCCCCAGAAATGAATAGAAATGTGCGTAGAGCATGTGTCCCGGGGTGAATAGTCATTTTTCATTAAGAATGAATATGTAATGCATTTAGAACATGTGTCCCGGGGTGATTCATCAAATTTCTCCAAAACATGAGTATAAATATACGTAGTGCATATGCCCTGGGTCAGTGGTTTTCCTAGGCATTTTGGGAAACGGAGTCTGACCAAATTGGGAAATTTTTGAAGTGCAAGAGGGCTCATTTTGAGCACAAAAGTAAGCGAAAAACTCATTTTTTAGTAGTGAAATTAACAATTTTAAATAGATTGGGAAAAATTGAAGAAAATTTGCTTTGGGAACACAGCCGTTTGCATTGGGAACACCTCCATTTTCAGGAGGCACAGAAAGCATAGGAAAACCCCTGTGGGTGCATAGTCATTTTTCTGTAAGAAGGGATATAAATGCATTTAGAACTGTTTTTCTTATTGATTAAACATTATTTATTCACAAAAAAATACCAATAGTTGATACAACTCTATTACTATATGAAGTGTCCCGGGGTGTCTTCTCTGGATAAAGCAGACTGTTTATGGGCAATCCACTGGGTGGATAACTTTTACCGCCTAGATTTTTTTTCTATTCATAATTTTTATTGATATAGATTGATTTGTTGACTAAACGATACTTAATAATTCATAAATCGCTTGTATGAAGTGTCCCGGGGTGTCCCGCGGTGTCCCCAGCATGCCCACTGGGTTTTCATTTTGGGGGTACATGTACCCTCTAACTTTAAAATTGGGGGTACAAAGAAAAATCTGGGGGTACAGTGAACCCTTTACTTTCAAAGTTAAGGGTACATGATCATATACAAATCTTAATAAATCTTAACTATTACTAATTAGTGTGAAAGTAATTTAAGTATCTAAAGATTTACAAATGTTTTGCTGTAAAAAGCATCTTAACTGAGTTCAATAATGTGATAACTATTCAAAAAGTACTCTTAGCAGTAAATGCACCTGCTACATAACTTGCTATTAACAACTACTCTGGTCGCAATTGTTACCCCCTCCAATTCTTGTAAGTTATTATAAAGTTGAAGAAATTAGTTTCTTTACATTTAAAGTTAAGTAGCTTTCAGAACCTTCAAGAGCTGAAACCAGTTAAAACATTAAATATCATATAAATAACAGGAGCCAGAAGAATTCTTTTGATAACACAGAGACATAATTAATTAGAGTTTCATGGCTGTCAATGTTTACGACCCCAGAATTACCTGTTCATTGATAAGCCACAAAGCTTCTTCAATGAATGAAATAAATGACTTTGACCACTACTGATAATCAGGCATGCAAATCAGATACTCTTTCATTCCAAACATTCACGTAATGGTCATAATCTTTTTACGTTCATCCATTATTCTATACGTGCTTGCACGTCTGGCCTATAAATCTGTACGTGAATTAATCTATTTCTACGTGAATTACGTACTGTAGTACGTGAATGGGCATGCTGGTCCCGGGGTGAATATTAAGACTCGTTTGAAAAAACTTTAACCTTGGTTGCGACGCCAACGCCCGGGTGACAGTATAAGCTCTCATTTTCTTCGAAAAGTCAAGCTAAAAATTGGTGAGTAATACCTGCCAGTAACATAAACACAAACTGGTTCAAGGAATATGTAAGTTCTGCATAAAAATGAAAAACCTTTTCTATTGATGCATTTACCAGTACAAATTGGAATTATTAGTTCTCTTCCATTTAAGAGTAAGACAAACAGGCCATCATCAGGATTTTTTATCTTCATGACTTCAACTTTTGACAGTCAGAAAACCGAATGTTGATTGCTCATCATGCTCATGGTTCGTGCTTAAAACAGTTGTTAGTACTACTAGTACATGGGAAATAAGAAAATATTTTTTAAATGATTAATTAACTGACAGGACCGTTCGAAATCTAACGAAGGGAAATGTCTTGAGACTTGACGCTCCTGTCAAAAGTACCAAATCGATTTTGGGCCGAATTAACTAGGACTAATCACTACATAAACGCCAAAATCCACACAGAATTAATGGCAGTAAGATAGAGAAGATGTTATTGAACATACGTAAATATGTGAAAAAGGGATCGATTGAAGACACATACCATAAATCATGAAGAAACCCCAGAGAAATCTAAAATTTTATCATTGGTCGCCATTTTGATTGCTTATTTCCGGTCAGTGCTTGACTGGTTCTACACCATTTTTCATAGCAGACGACACAGTAGACTGGCGTTTGTTGAATCACGTGAAACAACGTTTTTCATATTTAGGCCTATGTTTGAAACGGGTTTGTTCAAAGCAGAGAATGAGGAAATATGCAAGGGATTGACTTGTCTAAATCTAGGTTAAATGACCCATCATGTAGGGGAGACCGGGGTAAATTGAGCCACGGGTTAAATGAACCACTCCAATTTTCTCTCGCGTGATTTTCAATTTCACGTCTTCGGTGTTAATATTTGAGGCGGGAATGTTTAAGTATTCATCAGTGAAAATTTCTAGAGATTATTTTCTTGTTACGTGGATTTTATGCCCAAAAAACGAAATTTCGACATAAAAATTGTTTTTCACAATTCATGCACTCCGTCTTCGCACTACAATGCAAAGTAAATCTCAGCAGTATTCTTTACATCTTACATATGTCACAGTGTAGGAGCGGAAGTGTGTGAACACTTGTCTTTGAGTGATAACTTGTGTGTCTGTACATCGAGGAAATGCAACTTGGTAAACATCAGCTGTGACATTGGTAAGAATTTATGTTTTTTTCTGGATAAACACAACACTTTTGTCAGATCATTGTAGGGTAAGGTGGGGCAAAACGCCCCCCCCCCCAAATTGTTTTTGGCCATTATCTTTAAAACGAATGGAGATATAGATGTATTTTTTGCAGTGTTACAAAGCTTAGAGCCAGCTGAACACTATGACGCATGATTTTGGCTTTGCGTATTAAAATATGCATTTTATAGGCAAAAAACACATTTTTTCAAAAGGGGCGTTTTGCCCCACACCTGGGGCAAAACGCCCCTCGCGGTGGGGTAAAACGCCCCCCGGGGCGTGTTGCCCCATGCTTCAAATGTATGCATTTTATGGTGACTGAAAAAAGTTCTTACACTTGAAATCAATACATATCGGGTGTTCTTCGTGGTCAATTCTAAATTTTCCGGTCGAGTACGTGGGATAACAAAGATTTTGACCCTGAACCTTTTGATCAAGTGACTAATACTTTTTTAGTGTTATTCGCTCAATAAACAAAAATCTCGAACACAAATAGAAAGTAGAAGGCATGTAAATGTGTATCAAGGTTAAAAGATTTAAAAGAATATCTATAATAGAAATTAACAAGACGTCGGAATGTTTCGGACGTTTCCGTAATCATTCGGCGGCAGATTTTCCCCTTCGTAACGTTTCCGTATAGATCGGAAACCGCCGAACGTCTACGATCACGTCCGGAAAATTCCGAACCAGGGGGCGTTTTGCCCCATGAGACTGGGGGCGTTTTGCCCCAAAATGACCATTTCACCATTTCTCAAAGTATTCCAAATACACCAAATATTTTACAAAATGTTTCTTTTTCAATATAACAACAATGTAATGTGCTATAGATATATGTATTGCATGTCAGATCAAATATATCCGTGCCAGATGTAACACGAAATAAATGGCAGCTGGAAATAACAAGAAATGGCCCGAAAATGATTTTTGCAAAATATTTTCTTATTGACTAATGTCAGAGCTAAAACTTTTCTGTCACATAATCGGCACATTTTTTACCATCATATTAATGTCATAAGTTTGTCATATATAAAGGAATTTCCGAGAAATCGATGGGGGGCGTTTTACCCCGAGGGGCGTTTTGCCCCACCTTACCCTACCAATCTCTTTATATATTATTCCCTGTAATATTTTAGAGCAATCGGAGCCATTAGTTCTAGATTCAAGTCATTTTAGGCCCGATTCACTTGGGCATGAACTAAAACGGGTGATTTAGCTGTTACGAATCGCAGTTTTCATTCGAATAAATGCATACTGTAGGGTATTTCGCGACAATTCACAGCTCGTGCATATGTGTGTGTTGAGATTTATATAATTAGATCTCTATTTGGTTAGGAAACCTTCTAAAGCTTCCCATCTTTGCCGTTTAAAAAATTATTTTTTTGTACAATCGTTTGTCAAGTCTTGTACAATAGCCTGACAAGAAATATTTACTTTTGTACAACGGCTTGAATTGCATATTTGACATATTGATTGCAATAATTGCGTCTTTACCTCTTTTTGCATTATATTCGACTGATATTTTCATAATATTATGCTCGCCCGTAAAAGATACAGAGAAAACATGTCTGGAAAATAAGAAATCTTTGCATGATGGAGAATCACGTGACATAATTTTATAAAAATTTCCATAACTAACCTAATATTTGATTTACACCGACGAAATACTATACTAAAGTATAATTGAAGTCTCAATCTTTGTCAATCTGTTATTTAAAATCCGGCTTTAACCGATATCAACATTTGACAGGGACCAATTACAGTTGGCGCCACATCGTATGGCACGTGTTTATGTTTTGTTTAACGTTCAATTGCATTTGAACAAAACATAAACATTGTGCCATACGATGTGGCACTAACTGTAATAGGCATCATCCATGACCCTGGGAAATCCAAAATAGATTATTTTACTGTAACCAAAAAGATCTCCTGTTTGGATCTCCTGTTATATAATTTTACAAAACACAATTGTAATCACACGATTTTGCACTAAAATGTGATTTCAACGAGGCATACCTAACGGTTTTTAAAAGTGCGTAGCATTGCGAATAGCACAATCAAATGCGCGTACTGTACACTTTATCCCACCAAATCCGTTGAGTATACACGCGGTATAGTCACGTGACATTTTCCATGGACAGCAAGCTGAGTTAATAGTGTCTTTTGTGGTGAAATATGACAACGACCTGTGGATAATAAAACAAGAGTTGTCCGCGGACAACGTAGCTCGTCTATACAGGAGCTGTCACAAAACAGCAAATTTTTTTAAAAGTAGGTCAAACTCCAAGGTCAAGGTCACAAGGTCAAGGGTAATGGTCCCAAATGAAAGGTCTTGCCGAGATGTATCTCTGTATGAAATATCAAGGCTGTATGTCTAATAGTGCCTGAGATATAGACCAGGTTAAAGTTTTTCAAAAGTAGGTCAAACTCCAAGGTCATGGTCACTAGGTCAGGGGTCATGGTCACAAATGAAAGGTCTTGTCGAGATGTACCTATGTATGAAATATCAAGTCTGTATCTCTAATAGTGCCTGAGATATAGGCCAGGTTAAAGTTTTTCAAAAGTAGGTCAAACTCCAAGGTCAAGGTCACTAGGTCAAAGGTCATGGTCCCAAATGAAAGGTCTTGCCAAGATGTATCTATGTATGAAATATCAAGTCTGTATCTCTAATAGTGCCTGAGATATAGACCAGGTTAAAGTTTTTCAAGTGAAGACGCGACGGGACGGGACGGGACGCGACGTCGACACTAGGGCTGTGACATTAGCTCCCCGGACATAAAGTCCCGGCTCGCTAAAAATTAGCGAGTCTAAATTGGCGAGGAAAAGAGGGATTTCGATTTATAGAAAAATGTGTTTCGAACCCACTATCCTTAAATAAATCGACGTAATACTATCTGTAGACAGCTACTGTACTGTCACGGCCACTGCAGACAGCAAATGTGTCATTATTCGCCATCTTTCAGTAAGAATTATGCTTCTCTGCCAATTTACATATATTGGAATATACAGTAACCTTTCGTCACGGCATATAGTTCGATGTAGAATAGGGCACAATTATATTTAGTAAACAGTGACATAATTTCGGACAAACAATATCATTTCGAAGGTGTTGATACAAAATTTCGTAACTACGGCTTGATTCTAGCCGTAGTCTAGGGTTTTCAAAAAGGCACCGACGGTTTATCAAAACATAACGTCTTGCAAACCAAGTCTACACGTTTAGCACAAAATTCGTTGCTACTATATAAACTCATTCATCATTCTAAAATGAATTTTGTAATATAGGTAAAGAAAGAAGCCTATCCTGTGGAACATTGCATAACAAATTAAAGAAGATACACCGAAATTTCGTGTTTGTGTTGATATTGTAATCTGTGTGAAATATAGGCAAGTGGCATTACAAACTGCTTGTAAGCGATTGTACAATGAATTCATAAGGGAATTGTCATTAGCCAAACGATTGTACATAAAAACTGTCAAATGCGGACACTTAAATCGGGAATTTTATTGGAATGGACACCATTTCGTCTGAATCATGTTCTTAGTGAAAAAATACATACATAAAGGCATTTAATTTTGGGAATAAACAATACGATGAATGTTAAAAAAGCGATAAAAATTGCAATTTTATGTGGTGAAAACCATGCTCCAATTTTCCCATCCAAATGATCAAGGCATTTTGTATGGTTTAAACAGCTCAGACCGGGCGCATATTAGGACGATGCCTTCCATGTTTATTCAAGATTGCGACATTACAACAAAATATAAGATATATGTCGAAATAATGATCAATCTTAAACTTTTTCTTACATATGTCAACCGCTGATGTTTACCAAGTTGCATTTCCTCGATGTACAGACACACAAGCTATCACTCAAAGACAAGCTTTCACACACTTCCGCTCCTACACTGTGTATGTGACCCGTCACGCTAAAAGGGACTTTATCCGAACTCCAAAAATCCTAATTTCGACAAATTTGTCAGACCCAGCACAGGTCAACCAGATTCCGATTGAGAAAAATGAACATATAGTAAGATAGGGAAATCATTCCGGATTAAGAAAATTACATAAAAGTGAAAAATGTCGGCCATAGTCTGGCTGCGCGGACTGCGCAGTCTGACTAGGGTCGATATTTTTCACACTTCCTTTTAGGTCCTTTTTAGCGTGACGGGTCACATATATACGAGGGGTGATCCAAAAGTTCGTAAAATGGGTTAATAAATTTTCAGGAGTTTTGACCATCAAAACAAAAGTTATACAGTCATTTACTGTGACATCTTTACAAAAAACATGGAAATTTTTAATTGTATAGATCCTACATATAACAGTTATTGTACAGTGATGTATTTTAGACAAAGACCATGTGCGAGGCGGGGGAGCAAGAACGTCAAATGCGACGTCATCTTCACACGATTATGAACCCTTATCTTCAAAGGCCCTATTTACTCTCATACAATTATATGCCTAAGATATACTTGTGCTGAAAGCGTTCTCATACTATTTAGAATCGGAATGTCGAACGATTTTCAGTGTAGCTGTTTGAAGATCGGCGTACTATCAAATCGAAGCCTATGCCTGTTTGCCCGATTTCTGACGTCGTTAATCAGATCGTGGCTGATTGCAAGACCATCTCCGCATCCATTATCCACTATTAAAGTTCGAATCTCGAGTACAACTTACACACAATTTCTCTACAGCACCTTATACTCGTTTTCTTCAATATTTTAAATGTCTGTGTTGGTGTATGACTAAGATCGAGCAGGCGCGTACCCAGGCATACTCCCATACTCCCGGGAGTACCTCGAATTTGAAAAATGATTTTTTTCTATGGCCTAAAAACCTATGATCACACGAATCTTTATAAAACATGGGAAAATGCTTAAAGTCTTACTTAAAACGCTCCCTGATGTGGTCTATGATTCTCTTATATTGCAAATTTCGTCGGGGGCTTCGACCCCTGAACCCCCTAGAGGGGCTCAGCCCCTTCACCCCGCTGAGGGTCTGCGCCCTCAGACCCCCAGCTTCTTTTTTATAAGGGAGTACTTCAATTTTGGCCCCAGGTACGCCCCTGTCGAGGCAGAATTTTATGCCTGACCCATACTCTAATTAAGTGCTGACGTCATGTCGCATTTCCCTTGGTTTGTTCTATCTTATAGAAAATGTAGTGTTTTCGTAGCAACTTCTACAACAACATATCAAACTTGACGTAAGGATGTCATACTAGTGTTATAATAATTTGCGTCAAAATATTCTAGCTGAAATTAAAGGAAATTCGATTAAATTAACGACCAAGTATTATCACAGGGGGGGGGGGGGATCCCCCCCCCAAAGTTGGCCAAAAATGCCGATTTTTCTTAATTTTACACTGAAAATTTCGGGAAAATCCAAATTAGCCCCCCAATATTCAGGACAAGGCCTTTAGCCCCCCAATATGAAGTTGCTTCCTACGGGCCTGACATCTGTACAATAAATGTGGAAAATTTCAATTGTGTACATATAACAGTTATTGCTCAGTGACAAATTTTAGACACATACCATGCGTGGGGTGGGGGAGCAAGAACGTCAAAAGCGACGTCAATTTAACGCGATTGTGAACCCTTCTATTCAAAGTGCTTATTTACTGTCATACAATTCTGTGTCCGAGGTATAAATGTGCTGAAAGTGTTGTCAAGCAATTTTAGAATCGAAATGATGAATGTTTCTCTGCCTGGATGTTGGATGTTTTAAGATCAATATACTATCAAAGCGGAACCTATCACTGTGTACCCCAGTTCTGACGCCGTGAACCGGGTTGTGGCCCTTTGCAGGACTATCTTGGCATTCCTTTTCCTCTATTGAAGTCCGAATCTTGGGTGTCACATAAACATAATTTCTCTACAGCACCATATTCTTGTTCTATTCAACATTTTTAATGTCTGCGTTGGTGTATGATCAAGATCGTGACAGAATTTAATAATTGAACGACATTCAAATTTCGTTGTTGACGTCATATCGCTTTTCACTAATTTGTTCTTTCTTATAAAACATGGCGTCTTCATAACAACTTTAATATCAACGTATGTAACTTGGTGTCACTACGTAAAACTAGCGTAATAACAATTTTCACCCAAAAATTTCCGCAGAAATTTAAGAAAATTTGATTAATTTAACGTTCATGTATCATTTTTTGTTGCTCCCCCGCCTAGGTGTACACACGTTACTATGGTAACGCAGTTTACGGCCGCTATAACTTTTTTAACCTTTTAATTTTTTATGCCGTCTTTAGATAATGAACTGCATTATTACCAAATTATACACTGATCAAGCATGTGATAAGGAAGTTATGGGTTCATTTTACGAATTTTTGGATCACCCCTCGTAGATATATTTTTTAGGATATTCCTAGGATAGTCTATTCTAGAATGTTATATAAGGTGGTTGAGGGGTTGGTCTCAGGGCTGCCGGCAGACAAAATCAAAACCAAGGAGAACGGTCAGAGCAAAAGACTTTAAGGACTGTGAAACAGTGAACATTATAAGAAATCAGACTAAAAATAATTCCAAGTGTTTTGAAACTACTCACGCAAAGTCTACTCAATACAAACACTCGTTTTTCGTGAGAACAATAGTAGACTGGAATCAGCTGCCGGAAGAAATTGTCTGCGCAAAATCAGTAGGGGCATTAATTAAATCAGCCCTCGATAGTTCGGCCAAATTTTAATTGCGCACCACCGTCGCGTTAAAACCAGAAGTGGGATCTGCGACGTAACAGATACAGAATCTAGATCTAGGGGAAAACGGGGCTAGATCTAGATCTAGTCCGCCTCCCTTTTTTCGATTGCCTATATTTTGAATTCTATGGAAGCTATTTGGGTGTGATTTGTAGATATATCTAAGTGCGACAAGCGATAACATTTCTGTAACTGCGCCTATCATTTAAATTTTTACATATAGATACGTAGATCTATCGTGTTCAAGATCCTGGGGTTACGATAGGCTAAGTCAATCTAGGCATACAGAAACTTTTCAGCCGCAATCATCCACAACTTTAGAAACAGAAGCCTATAATAGATTCACTATTAAACGAGAAAAAATACAGTTGAATTGCTTTATCAAAACAACTGAAATTATTCTCATTTAATCAAGGTGGGGATTGTGCATGATGGGATGGATAACGAATACGGAGTATACGGACAAATTTGCCTCGCTTCAGGTTAGAAATTGTGCAATAATTTTCTTATTTCTGCTCCAATTTTCAAGCAGTTTGTTGCATGTACCCCGCATTAGTGAGCTCTTTCCTCGGATATATGACTTGTTTGTAGAATCTTTGTACTTTGTCCAAAAATTGATCCCAACTGACCAGAAAAACGACAAAAAATTCAGGCCCTTTTTCTAGTCGGTTGGGATCGGTTTTTGAGAAAAGTACAGAGAAGTTCCAGATAAATAATACATCTGAGAAAAGGGCTCAGTAAGACGGAATATAGGCAACAAACCACATGAAAATTGACGCAGAAATAAGAAAGTTATTGCACAAATTCTTACCTGAAGTGTGGTAAATTTGGCCGCAGTCGTTACCATTTCGCTTTCTGGTCGGTTGGGACAATATTTCGGAAAAAGTATCATGAGTTATCTAATATGTCATACATCCGATGAAAGAGCTCGATAAAACGGGGTACATGCAGCAAACCGCTTGAAAATTGATACAGAAATAACAGAGTTATTGCAAAATGTCTTACCTGAAGCGAGGCGAGTTGGCATCAAATTTTGTGCAAAAAATAGTTTACCGTTATGTTTTGATTAACCGTCGGTGTTGTTATAACATCCCGTAACTACAGTTTGATTCAAGCCGTAGTTACGAGATTTTATAACAACACCAACGAAATACTATTTATTTGTCCGAAATTACGTCACGGTTTACTTGACAAAATCGTTCCCTATTGTCGGTAGTCGTTATCCATCCCATCATGCACAATCCCCACCGTGTTAATAGTGAATATATTATAGTTTTATATGAGATTTTTTAAGGTAGTCCATCCCTAATGAGATTCGGGCGACGTCGGAATTATTCGGGCGAAGTCGAAAACATTCGGCGGTGGAATTTTCCACCGCCGAATGTTTACGACCGCGCCCAAATAGGTTCTAATACGTAACGACACCGTTCGGAAAACCCCGATTTTTCATGAATCTCAAAATGGCCACATTACGGGTATTCTACCTTAAATTCACCACACGGAACAAGTTTTATGTGACTTGACAGCCCATATTTTAATTTAGTCCTGTTCCGATGGACATGTGCCTACAAACGACAGAAATTATGGATTCGAGAATTAAAAAAAAGCGTATGCTCTAGGCATATTAAGTAAAAACAACGAGAGAAAGGAGGAAAAATCCTGAATTTAGACAAGCCTAAGATATTGTCATTTGAGGAAGGGTTAACAAATTCTAATCAGCAGCTGTCACAGACGATTTTAGGGAAAGTTATAGAATCGGAAAAGGAGTTTTTGTCAGTTACCCAAGGAGGAAAAACTTTTTTCTTTGTTTTTCCCCCTAATTCCAGAGTTTCTAAGAAGTGTGCTTTTTTTCTTGAGCATTGCTTGTTGATGAAATATTTTTATAACACGGGTTTCATTTTAATTCATTTTATGGAATTTAATGAGGGAGCGTCATACTCATAATTAGATTAATATAATATTATATAATGAGATAGGCCTATAGTTATTCAACCTTTCCTAAACGATCACATTTTGGGCTGCTTAACCCTTTCCCAAACAAGACCTGGATTTGGCGTCCCTAATAGAAAAGGTTTGGGAAAATATTGAAACAAAAGAAGAAACTGCTGATCACCAGCAGTTTCTCCTTTTGTCTCAATATTTTCTGTGTTATATTGTACACAAGTACTTATTTTCTAACATCAATTTTGTCGTCTACAGAAGCTCTTGAATAGGACTGCCCTAAAATTTCGTTGTTTGGGAAAGGGTTAAACGTGTAAGAAGGTGTTAATGGGTGTTGATAAAGATATGATATGTGTATAATAAACTGTAGCACATGATATATCGAGGCAAAAGGAGAAAATGTTGCTTGTTAGAGTCTAGTATTTTCTTCTTTTGCCTAAATACTTCCCAACGCCATTATCATTGGGAACGTAAAAGCCTACTATAGTTTTGTTTGGCAATGGATTAAGACACATATTTCAAAAATGTAAAAAATGCACAAACGTGTAAAGAAAATGTAGTAGGAACGTCAAAGTTTACCCTTACACCCTTTTTATCTATTGTTCTAAACTGAAATGATTGTTGTTTTGCAATACAAAATACCTACTTATGAAACATGCACTTTTCCATGCGGATCAGTTTCGGAGGTCATATGCATCTTTTATTTCAAATTAAGATCACCGGCCAACAAAATACATGTAGGCCTATAGTATCAGATGAGTGACTTAATTAATCCTGCATCTACATCTACTATACAGCATCTATACGTTGTTCCGTCAAACCTGACTGTTACACAACGGTTGACTTCGAATGGTATCGCAAGAAGAGTGAGTTTAAAGAGAAAAATAGACGGGAGAAGTAAATTTAAGATATATACAAGACCATAATATAAATGACAAGCGAGTGCAAAAAAAGAACATAATGAATAACATATAAGTACAATAAGATACAATAAAAAGAGAGGAAGGAAGAAAAGTTTTCCCAGAACCTTTGGCTTGCCAGGCGGTTAATTATAGTCATTTATACAATAGACAGTTCTTTCACTGGCTATTATTTTGTACAACTTTAATTGATATTTTCTGAATCAACAAGTTTGCAGTTTGATCATGATCCATACTGTCCAAATGTAGTTGTAACAGGTCAAGCAGAAGAAGATTAGAATGGGTCTGCATCAGCCTGTTGTTGTCAAGTGCCACAGAGACCATTTTTGCAGACCGGTACTATATTAACCTTTTCCCAAACAAGGCCTGGTTTTGACGTCCCTAATAGGTGATGATTAGAAAAACATTGAGACAAAAGAAGAAAGTGCTGATAATCAGCACTTTCTCCTTTTGCCTCAATATTTTCTTAGCTATATTGTACGCAAATCCAACATGGATTAGCATTCATTCGTGGCCTGCAGCAGTTTTTGAATTAGACTATCCCAAAATACTGTTGTATGGGAAAGGATTAAAATGTTGTCAACAGCTCCATTCCGTTTGGACAAGTATAAATGTTTCCTGTATGGGATAAGAGTAACCCGTTAAAGGGACCCATGCTAGGTTTTCCGAGGTAAAAATATAGTCAAGAAATATCGTATGGAATGGTCAACCTGCCTAGCTAGATTATTTCTGTCCAAGGAAAATTCAAATGAAGTTCATTTAGTACTTCTAGATCAAATCTGTATATAATTGACTGACCCGCCATTTATAGTTATAGTAACTGTTATGGAAACTGGACCTTGAAATATACTAGTCAGAACTCCTAACCGGCCACTTTGTTTTTCGCAATTTTGAAATGTTTACAATAATCTGTTTTGTAAGTGATTTACTTCAATGGAAAGGGTGGTCATTTGAAGATCATTTCGTACAAACGATGAGTGCTAAAAAGTTAATGGTGCTCTTTGGCATGACATGAAAGACAATAACCCCCATTTTCGAAAATCACGAAAACTGCGAAATTCGACAGAAATTCAAATTTAGGACCAAATAAAATCTTGATATTCTTAAAAATGTATCTATCAACATTGCTAGGCAATCGATAAAGAAGCATTATTCTCGAAAGAAGGTTTTAATTCTATTCAATGTTGCTAAGATATGAACACATTTTCCACAAAATACCCCACCCACCAATGTTAAAATCTATGAAAATCGAAATAAGGGGTATAGTGAAACTTCTCCCAATTTTCAAACGTTCGAAACAGAATATTTTCATCTCTTTTACTTCGAAAATGATTATTCTATACAATATGACTAACAATGAAAGAGGTTATCCCGTCACTAAATGTGTCATTTGTGACAAAAATAAGTGGCCGGTTAGCAGTTTTGACTAGTATTTAAAATTTAGTATCAGCGATAAAATTCCTTTCTTTTTGGCCCTAGATAATGCAATGCATCACACAACAATGCAAACTCTGGCTGCATGCCCCCATGTTGTTCTACTCCCAGAAAAATCTAGCATTAGCCCCTATTGTGTTGCATAATTTTCGTCGATGTTTTTGTTGAAAAAAAAAAAAAAAAAAAACGACAATATAATAATTTATAGCTCTCATTCATTGAAAAACGCCCAAAGTAAGATTTTGGGCATTGTGGGAAAAAAGAAAGAAGAAGAAGAAAAAAAAAAAAACACTAGCTTCTAATACCGGTATTCCCTTGTTCTCTCACAATGTTTTGATAACAAAAAGGCCCCAAAAGGAGAACGGTGTGGGGGTGGGGTGATTGTCATCAGCATTTTCTTTTTTGTCTCGGTGTTTTCCTACGCATTTTCTGCAAGGAACGTCAAAAGCAGGTATTGTTTTGAAAAGATTGCATTCTTTATATTTCATTACTCTATACGACGATCAGCATCTTCCTTTTCTCACAACATTTCTCAAAAAATGTTCTTCATATCGTCTGCAGCATTAGGAAATTTGTGACATTTGATTAGAAACATGGTGAGGTAACGATTTTTCCACAATGAAATGAAAGATACACCCACCTTTTCAATTGAAATGTGCGTACACACATGCATAAAATGACCAAAATACCCTATTCATAATTTTCCCACAAAATATTTATTGTTGAAAGGTAAACACTTCTTTAAGGACAACCTGTCCTCGACTTTATAAATAAGACTTTATAAATAAGATTACAAGTTAAAATGTGAATTCCGCCTGGCCAACCTTTTCCCAAAAACGACAAAAATAGGAGACAGTAGATCTACCTATTTAAAAGTTGCTACAGACAAAGAATTATGTTAAGAAGGAAAAATGTGGATAAAATAGCATGAAAATATTAAGACAAAAGCAGAAAATACTGATTATCAGCGTGTTCTTCTTTTGTCTCAATGTTTTCTAAAGTCTTTTATAGTACTATATCTTGTTTGAGAAGGGTTTAAACGTGAATTGGTCTCGGTTAAGTCATATTTTGTCAGTATATTATGTATAATAATAGTAGAATTTAGTCATAAAGAAAACAATAATGTATTATATCTAGTTTTCATTCATTGAAGTTTTAATGGGACCCTTCCATAGTACAATAAGTGATCCGAGTCACGAAAATATGGGACACAATTTTATCATTATTATTACTTTCTCAAGAAATACTTATTTAACGTCCATAGAAATAATTGGGGTAAAACAGAGACAACAAGATGTGTTTGTGAAACACAAATGCCCCCGAAATGGCCATTCTTCAAAAATGTTAAATTTTCGTGGAGTAAAGGGTTATTAAGGGTAAAGGGATGACCTTGAGGACGATCAAATTGCATGGAACAGATAGATATCATTGAAAAGAAGTTGCATACCAAATTTGAGCTTTGTATGTCAAATACTTTTGGAGAAAAGGCAAAGGTTAAGTTTTCGGAATAGAAGGTTAAGTTTTCGTAGAGTAAAGGGTTGATAAGGGTTAAGGGATGACCTTGAGGAAGGTCAAATTGAATGGAACAGATAGATATCATTGAAAGGAAGTTGCATACCAAATTTGAGCTTTGTATGTCAAATACTTTTGGAGAAAAGGCAAAGGTTAAGTTTTCGGAATAGAAGGTTAAGTTTTCGCAGAGTAAAGGGTTGATAAGGGTTAAGGGATGACCTTGAGGAAGGTCAAATTGCATAGAACAGATAGATATCATTGAAAGGAAGTTGCATACCAAATTTGAGCTTTGTATGTCAAATACTTTTGGAGAAAAGGCAAAGGTTAAGTTTTCGGAATAGAAGGTTAAGTTTTCGTAGAGTAAAGGGTTGATAAGGGTTAAGGGATGACCTTGAGGAAGGTCAAATTGCATGGAACAGATAGATATCATTAAAAGGAAGTTGCATACCAAATTTGAGCTTTGTATGTCAAATACTTTTAGAGAAAAGGCCAAGGTTAAGTTTTCGGACAGATGGACGGACAGACGGACGGACGGACGGACAGACAGACGGACAGACAGACGGACACGAGTAAAACAATATGCCCCCGATCTCTCGATACGGGGGCATAAAAAAGAACATGCCGATGTTTCCATTTTGTTTCAATATTTCCTGGATTTTATTGTACACAGTGCTTGCCTTTATCAACATCAGTTTTGCAGTCTGTAGCAGCATTTTGAATAAGAAAATATTTCATGCAATTTGGAAAGGGTTGAATCAGAACTACAGATAATAGGTGATGTAATAATTCCAATTTAAACTTAATAGTCCATGGGCCCATAACCGAAACCCTCCCCCCCCCCCCCCCCAGTGGGATTTTTGAAGACCTATATTTTCTTGAAGCTTATGATGTATAGTAATTCAGGTTGTTGTTCAATTTAAAAGTGCTGGATAAGCAAATGGCGGGCTCGTTACCATGGCAACCGTCCATTTTTCTGCAATCCAGCGCTTGGGTCAATTAATTGCAATAAAATTACTTATTTTTGTCATAAATTTTTCAAAATAGTTTTAAATTATTACCAAGATATTTCTCTCACAATATAGATATTTTTTTTAGAAAATTTGCTAATTTGCATATTCATGAATATTAATGAGAAAGTAAGAAAATGTGTTCAATTTGCTAAAAAAAAAACAAGACTTTACTAGTGAATTTAAACCTCCCTAACAGGTAGGATTTTTGAAGATCTATATTTTCTTGAAGCTTATGATGTATTTAATACATTCACTTTGTTATTTGATTTAAAAATGCTGGATAAGCAAGTAGTTGGCTTGTTACCATGGTAACCACCCATTTTCATTCGTTCCAGCGCTTGGATCAATTAATTGCAATAAAATTACTTATTTTGGTCAGAAAACATTGAGGCTAGTTTTAAAATGTTGTCATTACATTTCTCTCACAACCAAAATATTTTTCAGAAAATTTGCTAATTTGCATATTCATGAAAATTAATGAGATTGTGGAAAATATGTGTTTAATTTGCAAAAAGACGACTTTACTAGTTTACTAGTGAATAGAAACCCTCCCCACCATGTGGAATTTTTTAAGACCTATATTTTCTTGAAGCGCAGGAAATATATTAATGAATTCAGGTTATTGTTTGATTTAAAAGTGCTGGATAAGAAAATGGTAGACCTGTTACCATGGTAACTGCTCATTTTCCTACGTTTCAGTACTTGGATCAATTAATTGCAATAAAATATTTCAAAATACTTATTTAAGATATATACTTATTTTTGTAATAAAACATAGGACTATTTTTAAAATTCTAAATATACATTTTTCTTGAAATCATTTTTATTTAGCTAATTTGAATATTCATGAATTTTAATGAGAAAGTAGAAATATGTGTTTAATTAGCTAAAGCAAGGCTTTTCTATGGAATAAATATGCTGAGGCGATACGTTTTTTATAATGCTTAATGTTTCAAATGAATAAGAACACTAATAGATCAATAATAAGTTCATAAAGCATTCATCAGCTACACAGAACAAGCAAATACGGGCTTATTCGCATTCACAATTATTTGCATACTTTTCTCTAAATGGCAAATAAAATCTCAAATATTCTCTAATAATGTTAATGACTTTCATTTTTGCATCTTTTCCCCTAACTTGTTTACATGTTGTGTTTGAAAACTAAAATTTCATGATTTACCCATTAAAAGGGAGAAACTAAAATTTCATGATTTACCCATTAAAAGGGAGAATCTTAAATATATATGCTCTGAAAAATTACCGTATAAATGGCAATAAAATTCCATTTAGCGCAAATGACATGCTGAAAACTTTAACCTGCTTTATTTGATTTTTTTCTATGTGAAATACAGTTTTCTTTTATACAAGAAACTTTATTTTGTAAAAGTTATGTACTAAAAAAGCGTTTTAATAATGAATTCCCATTAGAGTGCATGTATGGTCACCTTTGATTTATACCATTTTTGCCTTGTAATGCATGGGTTTCTTTTTACATTTTGCTCCAAGTTTAAACTTAACAATACTATTGGAGACATGCTGTGCAGTAGAGAAATCTTCCCAACCACTTCTATTGATTGGAATGCTATGTTACAGGAACACAGTTTACCAAATACAAATGTATATTCAAATAAGCGATAGTTGAAACTGGACAATTTCATATTTGCACTGTCATGTGCATTAATCGATGATTTAAAATTGCCTATAATAGCAACTGAATTATTCATTTCTTTATCAAATTGCATTCGAGTGACATCGTTTTACACCTTTATAATTCAGAATACTTATATGTGATAATATAAACAGTTATAAATTGTACATATGTACCTTATTGGTTGGATACCAGTACTTCGAAGACACTTGATTTGTGAGGAATCCTCATATTCGTGTAACAAAATGTTGTTTTGAAAGATTAAGTTTAAATAGCAAACACAATTTCTGTTGATTATGATGAGAGGGAAACACATCATATTCCAACTTCTAGTGTTGTAATATGTCGCTGGCCGATGATTTGAAATCCTTCGTTTTGTTATCAGTTTTTAGATATGCTCGTGCATTTCTTAATTCATTTCAAACATCTCCACCACAAATTAGTCTTTGGAATTCTGACTTTTGTGGAAGACAACAAGCTAACCTCAGGATGAGGTAAAATCCATAAAACACAAGGGCTAACTATGAATAACACATATAAGCAATTTCCAATCAACCAAGGAATCCGCGATTTATATAATTATGTCATTATATGAGTACAAACTTGTCTAAATATACGGTTATTAGAAAGCCTTTTCACAAGAAAGGGAGAGCCTGCTATGGTTCGACACTTGTATTGAAAAGGGACTGAGGGTAAAACATGCATGATGCGTTTACTGGTCTTCTGTACCATCTTATTCTCAAGTAAAATATCGTGGTGGGGGGGGGGGGGGAGCGGGGGTTATAACGCGACAGAGAAATTTAAAAAAAGATGATGCTCGGTCTGAAGGCAAAGTTGCAACCACTGTCGACGGTATGTGTCATAAATTCACAGATCTGATATACTTGCTGAGCGAATTAAAGTAAGAAATTGTCCATACATTATCTTTTTCAAGATATTGCTTGATCGCAAAAGGATGCACAAACTTACAGACTGTTGGGTCTAAAATTCCTCAACGATAAGCAAATGACAAAAAGATTGACAAAGAGTACATGTTGCATTCTCATGAACGAAAAAAGGTCCAGAGTCCTAGGTACGTTGGTATGGAACCCCAAGGGCCAAGAAAATTATTAAATATTTTACAGACAAGGTTCAGTATTCAATGTTTTGGGACAATTGGGGGTTGTAATAAAATATTTTGTTGGACATATTACCTAAGAAAGGTACAATTAACGAAGCATACTATGCCAAGTTGCTAGACAATCTGAAGCAGACCCTACGTGAGCAACGTAGTGGCAAACGCTCAAATGTGACCGCTGCTTGCAATTGGAAATTACATTAGTACATAATTGCCAAAGTACAATGGATGCTGTCGAGAAAAATGGATATCAATTTAGATCACACCCTTCCTATCCACATGACCTTGCTGCTATCGACTTCTTTCCTAAAAGGGACACGAATGGTTGCAATTCTAAGTCTCATGAAAGAAGATATTGATGCAGTTTAGGTGTGGTTCTTTGGAAAGTTCTCGGACTTCTTTACTTCTGGACTGATGTCACTTGACCACCTTTAACGTTGATTAATTTGAGTTTAACTTCTTTTTCAACTGCTATGGTCATATGGTTGGGTCAAAGCGCATAGGCCTGGATGGAAAGTATTTCAAGAGAAAAGATGTCGATCGAAACATAAAAAATAGGTCAGTTATTCATTGATCCATGCTCGTATTTGAGCATTCAGGCAGATTACATAAAATACATATTATTGTATTGTATTATATGTCATGTAAATTAACAGTGAAGAAGCCATTTTAGCGTGGCAAAAGTGTTGATATTGGTGTTTTGTATTAAACATATCCACCCCTCAAAAAAGAGCTTAAACGCTTTATGACCAAAATAAGCCTTAATGTCTTTATACCCTCTATAACACATATTATCCAAAGCGTCCCTTTTCCATATAAGACTTAAAACCTTCATGCAAAAAGATACCAATGATGTACTCCAATGTGGACTCATTATCAAAGAATCGGGTACATGGTTTCTGTCAAAGAGGGAAAATGCTTATCTCTCCTAGAAAATAATCAATTTGGATTTTCTTCAGTACTTAATTTATGGGATTGGGGATGTATTACCATTTATACGGTAATTAGGACCGTTTTGGAAATATATATTTTTCAAGGTTATGTCATTTATTTACTTGTTGAATCATGTAGTTTTGATAAGAAGTAGAAATACATTTGAAAATACAATATTAAGTGCAGAAGATCAGCAGAAATGAATAACATTTACATCATTTTTGCATATTTGAGATTTTGGCGGCCATTTTGAAAATTTGAAAAAAAGAAATGACAAAAAAGCCTATTATAAGCATGGCAACACTTTTAGATTTAATATACTCAATTTTCCTAAGAAATGATCTCATTTACATACAGAATATGATTACAAATTATAGGGCAGTGACATTTCGATATTTAGTCAAGTGGTCATTTTGTGGCGGCCATCTTGAAAATCATTTGAAATGTCGAATATATCCTAAAATGTCGATAGTCAACACTTTGACTTTTATTACAAGGCATCTAATAAACACTTTAATACAACTTCTAGCAATTATTCGCTGTGGAAATGATTTCCAAATGCAAAGTAAATATAAACAAAGGCAATATCTATACTATTTTTCTCTTGTTTTACGTATTCAAGGGGCATAATTCGTGCTAATTTTGGTGTGAAATTATCTTTTGCTATTTAACTATATGAATTGATAAAATCTATAAGCATTTTGGTCATTTGCGCTTAAATTTGGGTTATTTTGGATCCCATGAATGTGTATAAGGTGAGTTATAAACAAGTATTTTTTGTAATTCAAGGGGAGATAATCAATCGTTCCGCATATGCTTATCCAGCACTTATATATCAAACAACAAGTTGCATTTGAAAGGGAATTCATCAAGCTTTACAATGATATAGGTGTCATAAAATTCCGGTAGGGGGGGCCTAGGGTGTAGCCAGCCCACGGACTATAACCCATTACCACACAATGACTCCTTTTGACTCCCTATAAGATATTGTCTTTTGAAAGCATTGTGGATAATGAAGAAATTGCTTGTGACAAGCAATTTCTTCATTTCCTACAATGTTTCCGACCCCAAAGGACCCAACAAATTGTAATTTTCATGCATTTGAAGTTGCCGTCTGCAACATCTTTGAATTTGGACCGCCCTTAAATATTGTCGTTTGGTAATGGGTTAAAGATCTAAAATATTTATATCCAAAGCCAATGTTGTGGGTACTCATTTGAATCGTATCGATGAGACGATTCCAATGAGTACCCAACAACCCTCCTACCCACCATATGTGGTTTCATGAGCAAATAATGAAATAGTGCATTTCGAAAACCCGTTTCCCCTGTTACATAGTAGCTGTGGGTTGATTGATTATAATTGTGTATTTCAAATATTTATGATTCAACATTTTTGTAATGGGGTGGGCAGGGGCGGATCCAGGATTTTTTTCCAGGGGAGGGGGGTCAAAGCCCAAATGATGGCATTTAATAAGAAGTCAAAATTCAATTTTCGGCCAATTCCAGGGGGGTCATGATCCCCTGACCCCACCCCTAGATCCGCCCTTGGTGGGGATGGGGCTTAGTTTACGCGTGTTATGACGTATAAAACATCGATTGAAATGAGAAAGTGCTAGTGGTCACCATTTTCTCTAATGTTATTTTAAGTTTAATTGTACATGAATATTTCGCTGCTTTTCAACGGAGGATTTCGTTGAAAATCGACGATTTTAAAATATTCTTTAAAACTAGCACTAATTCAAGAAATTCACGCACAGGGAATGATAATAAAATCTAATGGGCCTTACAAAAAGGCAATTTTGTAGATAACACAATAATAGCTTAGAAAACGTTGTGACTGAAGAAGAAAATGCTGGTCGCAAGCATTTTCTTCTTTTGTCTCAGTATTTGATTTAGCATTTCCTTCAGAAACCACATCTTGTTTGGGAAAGGGTTAAAACAAGACATTTCGTCAATGGTCAACCAAACCCAATATTGTATGTACCTATTTGAAGAGTTCTGTCATGGCTAATACGCCTTACACCTCTATTACCAATGAACGTTGGAGAATGTTAAATCAAAAATCACTTTTACCATATACACGTACAAAATAAGTCTCGATCCTGACATGTTACTATAAATGTAATTGGATGAAATTTTACATTTGAATTGACAAACAGTAGGCCGTATCTGTAGCAGGCTGCGTTGTCTGTGTGTGTCATATTCTACCAAGATTTGGTTTTGAAAAACGCCACGTATCAAAACTCACAGAACTAGCCCTTGTAACTTTGCAGTCAAACATTCAAATACCGGTAATAGGGAATGATTTTATCCAGTTAAGCGTGAGGTATTTTCGGACAAATAGACAGTATTTCGTGGGTGTTGTTATAAAATCTCATGAATATAACTAAAACTCGATATTGTGAGCATTTTCGGGCTCAAAGTATTATCGTAAACAGTGTGGTTTTGCCACAGAAAGCAATAGACCGTAACGTATTTTACAAAGCAATAGCTTTTTCTCATCTTGTCTCACCTATAGGTAGGTATTGGATTTTCCATAAATCGCTCACGATAGCGTGTGCCCACTATACGGCTTGATTCAAGCCTCAGTTACGAGATTTTGTAACAACACCGACAGTTTATCAAAACATACCAATAAACCAAGTCTATTTTAGCACAAAAATCATTGCCTTTCATTTCATGTCATTGGCGATTCTAGTGGACATAGGGACATCACTTGTCATGCTGATCTCAGTGGCTTTGACTAGCAACTTACAGGATGGGATCAATCTGTACATACATTCAGTTTCACATTCTATCTTAACCCTTTCCCGATAACCTTACTTTTAGGTTGACCTAATTTCAAAGTTGTTTAAGACGACATAATTGATGTTGACTTGCGTATGCCATTTGCATTTTATAGAAAAGGAGAAAAAGCTGGAGCAAAGCATTTTCTTATCTCTATACTTTTCATTTCTTTCAAAATGGACGTCGAAACCATGTCTTGAACGTAACTGTTCTCCATGACAAGGTTTAACAACAATAAATAAACAAAACATAAATGAAAAAAACATTAATTTAGATCTAAAACGCAATATTATTTTATTACAACTATTTTTTTGCGATTTCCACATTTAAAAATGTGGTCACGTCAATGTAAATAGAAAATTGCCAAAAATAATGTTGAAACAGCAATAATCAACTAAATATTGTTGATCGACTTCATCAACCCTTCCAAAACAAGATTTGTTTTTATGTTTCCAATAGAAAAGGCCAAAAACAACAACAACAACAACAAAAAAAAAAAAAAAAAAAAAAAAAAAAAAAAAAAAAAAAAAAAAAAAAACAGCATTTTCTAAACATTCTCATTTTTTTCAGCGCTAAATAACACAAAAAATCCATCTTCATCATGTTCAAAAGGTTTTTTTGGTCTGCAGCAGCTTTCAAATAGTTTGCAGTTAGGGAAGGGTTAATCTTGGTTAAGGATTCCTAAAATAATTTTACAGAAACAGGAAATTCGTTGACACGAGATTTCTAACGCCTCAACTCTCTCTTCTTCATCCATGTGACGTATGTGTTCATTTACATAGGAAAATATATTTATAAACGGCATGCAATAAGCGGACAGGTACTGCTGCTCGCAACATGACAACAAATACTTGTAAACACCCCTCACTACTTCAAGTTTTGATAAATCTGTTTCCCCCGACTGTTTTCGTTTATCACTGAGTACATGTAGCAGGCAGTTTTTCAGCATGTAGCTTGTGATGTATTCGTCCGCCTCGACAATATCCCCACCTTCCATCTCGGTGTCCATATCCATACCGAGGTCAGTCTCAGGCTCGTCAGTCAAACTTGTACCATCTCCCACACAGCATGTCTCAACGTCCGAGTCAGGATGGTCGCTGACAATTACAGATTTTTCCTTGTTGATGTCATCTATCAATCTCTTCTTTGTCAATTGATCTGAAGATTCGTCCACTGATCTTTTCCACTGTGATTTGTCGGCAATTTGTGATTCCGTTTTTGTAGATTGATTGCAGTTACTTCTGTGATTTTTTGCATCACTGTTTACATTTTCATTTGTTTCTGACCGCTGAATGTCACCATGTACACTCTGTAAACGTGAGTATATGGGAATCCCCTCTTTCTGCTCAGTAACCTCTTTCGTTAAAGGTTGAGTCGAGTTTTGGATGATCTGTTCTGAAGATTCCTTTGGCGTGTATATTTTCAGAATTTTACGGGTTCTAACGTCGTTAACTGCTACCCATCTACACACTTCTCTCTTCGTCTTTACGTCGTTATCGGGATTAACCATGCCGTCGATCATTTTAATGCCTTCTTGTATCAAGCTCGTTACGCGTAAATTCTTGCTTTTATCTTCAGCAGCAACAACAACCTTGTCATTTTCGTCCTCTAGAATGGTCTCATTACTTTCTGTTGAATCAGACAACGCGCTTTCTTCTTCATCGTCAAATTGAGCCAATGGACAGAAATGACGATTTTTGAGGATCTTGCATGTCGCATAGATTTCACGGTAGATTTCTGGGGATGTTTTGAAGAATTCAATTTCCATTGCAGCGCTAGAGATTCTAACATAACTCTCGAACTGACTATCAGCTACATTTGGTCCGTGAAACAGGATGAAGTATCCGGCATTTATAACCTTATCACTACACATGGTCAGCTTGTCCTTGTCGATATCGATGGGGAACCAGCCCGGTTTGTATAAAGCGGGAACCATATCTACACTGATGATCAACTCCTTGTATGTGGCACCGCTCCAGGACATGTCTAGGTTGAGGATAGGCTTATCATCGGGAAACTTTAACAATCCGTCAAAATAAACATCTTCATCTTCCCAAACCTCGGGCTTGTTTAATGCCTCAACCAACAAATCTTGAAATGAATCCCTTACATCTGTTGCATTGATGTAACCGTCCTGAGTCTCATATGCGCCAAGAGGATGATTTTCATGATCTTTCTTCGAAACGGCTAGTTTAGCACACCCAGTATTTAACAATTCGTCTGGTTGGATGATGTGACATTCTTGTGAAAAATACTCAAGACAAAATACAAAATCAAATTCACATGGATCACCAATCATGGTTCCCTCTGATGAACTTCCGGTTGGTTTGATGCTGGCCCGGAATCTGAAGTCTAACTCACATAGAATATCCGCGGCTTTTTGCATAATGCTGTTGACTGTGTGAACTACATCTCGTGCTTCTGGTTTTCGACTCACCATCCCAAAATTGGGTATCTCCATCAGTAGAGAAATAAGTTCCCTCGGGTTCTCTCTGATTTCAAGCATGCCTAAAACGTTTTTCATATCGTCAATGTTGATTTCATTGATGGCCAAGTTTGAAAACCGTCTAGTCCTTGCTTTTGAATCTTTGACGCTGTCATCAACTACTGTAGAACTATCTGTTTGTAGAAGAGGAAGTATTTCTACATTACCATGTCGCAAAGCCAAGTCGTATGGTGTCAACCCGTAATGATCCTTCGTGTCTATCTTACCTCCTTTGTCAATGATGTTTTTGACCGTGGGTTCATATGACCACCACGACGCATAATGTAACAAAGTTGAACCATGTCTGTCTGAAACATTCACGTCCTGTCCGTGCTCGAAGAACATGTTCGCCAATAAAGGATACTCAGATAAGTCATCGTCTGGAGTGAGACCTCCGACCGGGAAATTCTGGGGTACATGAAATATGTAGCTTGCTATTGGAGCTCTCCCGGAACGGTCACTAATATGGATATCTGCGCCATACTTAATAAGAAGTTGGAATGATTCAACTGTACGTACTCTAAACACTGCGGATTGGCCAAATAAATCACGCTTGTTTGGGTCTGCCCCGTTTTCTAAAAGCAATTTAACAAGATCGCCTCTTTCTCTAAGACAACTCTGCATCAACGGAGTGATTCCGAGGTTACTAGAATTGTCAATATTCGCTCCCTTTTGAATCATCAAGGCTATTGTATCCATGTTATACGCCTCTCCGTCCAAATAAGTCTGAAATGCAGTATACCCAGAAATTTCTTTACTGTTTAGTAATGTAGCCACAACATCTTCACTGACACCGGGTACGTTACCATCTAACACATTCCTGATAAAGTCATCTCTCTTTTGTAACACTCTTTCTGCTTTATCAGAGTTCTTAAGCCAGTCTGACATATCAGACATGAACATATGAAATAGTGAATATCCCCGCGCATTTGTGATCGTCCAATCAAATTCAGGAAACACGTTTATAGCAACCAGAACGACATCCGGGATAGTGACGGTATATGTTTCAAACACTAGATGTAGTGGCGTGTTTAGTAAATGATCCTGTGTGTTTATGTTTGCTCCGTGCTTCTTTAACAACTCCAATACACGCTTCAGCAAGTCAAGGTCAGAAAATTGTTTATCCAGAAACAGGCAGTGTAAACAGTTTCTCCTCTTTTTATCCACATAGTTGATATCAGTTTCGCAATCCTTCACTTGAAGAAGCCGGTCTATTTCACCAACGTCATTGTCCAAAGCAGCGTCGTGTAATGTATGGCTAGATCTAGCCATCATATAAATTCAAAATCCTACAAGTCTCTACGAATAAACATAGCCTATATATACACACATGTCCAACGATCTTCGGGACAGCAGATTGATTCACATTAGGAGAAACACACGCATGTGTTATGTTTTACGTATATTTTACAGTGTATATTTATATAGATTCATGCTTGAAAAATTACTCATACATTCATGAATATGTATAGATCTATAGAGTTACTTGTTATGAGAAACGCTGAAGTAACCCTTTGCGATATCGGTAAAAGTCTGGAGCTGTTTCTCTCTCGAGTCAGTGTTGACCGGTTTTTAATTTACAAAGAGTTACATAATCATTAGATCAACAACTTGCATGTTATTGAAATTCTGAAACGCCCCCCTTAAAAACAAAAAAAAAAACATCAAGAAAACCCCGTGAATAATATGTTCACGTAGTCTTTTCACTCAATGTTTTGCAAAGCGCTTTCTATTTTGAGCATAAATGCCAGGCGTTGTTTAAGAAATATTGAGGTATTTATCTAAATGATGGCATTAACAATATTGACATTGTCTTCTTTTATTTTAGTCGGGCGATTGGCTTGACCGATATATTTCAAAGGGAGATAATGCTTATCAAGCAAAATTTAGAAGAATTTAGGAGTTACCTGTCGTTTTCTTATAGCTACTCCAGACATTTTATTTTCTAAGTAACGAAATAGTAAAGTGCTTGCATTTTTTCTCATTGTTACACGCGTATCCTAAATCCTACATCTAGGTAAAGTCTAATCAAGAACCATGTAAACAGTTGATTATAGACAGCATGTGGCCAAGATTGGACGCATGGTACCGTGGTAATAGGGAACGATTTTGGTCAGTCAAACGTGACTTACTCGTAATTTCGCACAAACAAGTTATTCGTGGGCCTTGTTATAAAATCTCACAACTACGGCTTGATTCAAGACGTACGCCTATAAACGTACGAGATTTTGTAACATCAACGACGGTTTATTAATACACTTAGTATAACGATAAACTCAGTCTAATTTTAGAACAAAATTCAAAGCTATTGAGTAACAGGGCGACGTGAATAGCTGCACAAATTTAACAAAGAAGTGAAAAATTAACACTTTTTAAAACAGCCTAATTATAAATCGGGTTAGAATAGGTTGCGCACATCAACAATTATGCCGAAGTAAACATTTGCATTCAAGATAAATGGTAATGGTAGAGGTTACAGAGATGGAGAAAAAGTAATTCGAGTTTTCTCTGCTGCAATTCGCTCTTTGATATCTTGATGTCGCTCATTTAAATGAGCGACATCAACATATCAAAGAGCGATTTTCAGCAGAGAAAACCCGGATTAAGGTTGGAGAAAAGGAAAAAAGGAGACAAGACTTCCGTTTGACGTCCCTAACAAAAAAGACTTGGGAAATATTACTTTAAATGAACAAAACTACAATTTTTTCCCTGTAAATGCAGAATTTAAGAAACGATATGAGCTGGGTCTGGAAAATTGACATTTATGGCATTCGCTATCATCATTGATCCAGACCATCCTATCATATTCAGTCTGATCGGGATCCATGTTGTTATCTAACAGTTTCTTCATAACCTGCAGAAACTCTCAGAGAGCAGAATGGGTCATGATCAGACTACACTCAGGTATAAACTGATCTGAATCCACCTAATCCGAGTTTTCTTCGATGAAATTCGCTCTTTGATGTGTTGATGTCGTTCATTTAAATGAGCGACATCAACACATCAAAAAGCGAATTTAATCAGAGAAAACTCGGATTATAATCCACCGTGCTTTAATCCATTACCTGACGGCAAAATTTTAGACTTGTCCGATATCGAGGATGTTTTGCACATATAAGATGGTATCTTTAATTGAACGAAATGTTAGATATGTTTTGGTCTTTTCTGGTAGAACACATTGTTGGAAATGAAGAAATTGCTTGTGACAAGCAATTTCTTCATTGTCCACATTGTTTTCCAAAGCATTTATCTTGTGGGGGCGTCAATGCGTCCTTGTGTGGGAATTGATTATACTAGTATAGTGCCGTAACTTCCTCATTTTGTCATCCGCCGCATCTTTCATTTTTTTAAATAGACGAAATACTTTTGTTTGTTTTGGAAGGGTTCCATTAATTATTAAATTTTCGTCATGTTTTATGTTGAAAACCCACGGAAATGACAAAACAATTGTAACCAGGAAACATCCATTAATAATGCAATAATAAGGAGTGTATGGCTTAAACCATTCACCAAACGACACAATTTTATTATTTTAGACGTTCCCAAAATTGATAAGAATTGCAGGCGACAATATAAATGTTATGGAAAACAGAATGTAACCAGAGAGAATACAATGAAAACATATGTCGTCTACAGAATCTTGCAAGTTGAAACTGTCTAATATTCACTGGTGGTGAACTCGGCCAAAGCGAGGGACGTTTTTTCGCGAACAATGTATTCCGTCGGCGTTGTTATAAAATCTCGTAACTACGGCTTCGATAAAGCCGTGGTTACGAGATTTCAAAACAACGCCGACAGTTTGTCTATACATAACGTTAAACCCGGTCTATTTTTAGAACAAATTCATTGTCATAAGAAAAACATTCTTTAAACTCGCATTTAAACGCAAAATATCTATAGGCCTACCTTGTTGTAGCGAAAAACGTCCCTCGCTTTGGCCGAGTTCACCATCAGTAATATTTGACATTTTGGGAAAGGGCGACCCCTTGTTATGACGATATCGTAAGTTATTTCTTCTATTCACTGTGACTGTTAAAGAGTTTGAGATCTGTAGGCCTTAATATGTTTTTGTGCGGGGTCTGATCTCATTCTATGTATGGAGGCTGATATTATTCTACACTGTGCTCTCTTATATAAATTCTTAGTAACAAGGATAAACCCTATCCTAAACGACAGTTTTGGGCTGTTCCAAATTGAAAATTGCTGCAGACGACAAAATGGACTATAATGTATTTTTCAGGATTTAAGACTAGCGACCGGGCGATATCAAGACGTTAACGTGACACAATGTATCAAGATGACGCTTATGTACGCCTTTCACACCTCCGTCAACGTTCCCGTTTGGACACACAAACTACAGTTTACTTGCCAGGGTTTGGTGCGTCTAACAGGAGTGAGGGAAAATCAGCTTCTCGAATTCGGTTCAACAGCAATGGCAAACTATGTTGCTATAACATGCCTTGATCTTACCTAGTCGACAACACAACGTCAAATTTCTATCTTCAGTGCATTTAACCCTTTCCCAAACAAGACCTGGTTTTGGCGTCCCTGGTGGAATATGCTTGGGAAAACATTGAAACAAAAGAAGAAACTGCTGATAACCAGCAGTTTCTCCTTTTGTCTCAATATTTGTTATGTCATATTTCACACATATTCTATTTTTAATAACGTCCACTTTGTTATTCGTGGCAGTTTTTGAAGTGGATCACTCTTATTTTTTTTCATTTGGGAAAGGATTAATCTGGATCTTTCACCCATCGAGCATTATGTTTACGTTTTAAAACGTAAACGCCAGCCACAACCGACGTCAAATTAGGAAATTAAGGTAGTCCATCCCAAATGAGATTCACACGACGTCGGAATTATTCGCACAACGCCGTAAATATAGGGTTAATTCACGTTTTTGGGGTCGTTAACATTCGCAGAGGCCCAAGAAATACGTTAACGCCCGAGTGCGAAGCACGAGGGTCGTTTTCGTATTTTACGGGCCTCTGCGAATGTTAACGACCGAAAAATACGTGAATTGACGCTACTATATTGCACAAAAAGCATACAATTCCAATTATTACTTACTCCAAACCCATTGATATGTGCAAAAAATGAACCGAGCTTAGATAAGAAAATATCCACCATTGTTGTTTTGTTCTGATAAATCTTCCGAGAATTTTCTGTTATGCGTGACGTCGGTAACACGACGTTACGTCACAATTTGGCGCCAAAAGCCGGTCCGATATCGCACTGAATATAGACCGGTTTTCACGATATCGGACCGATTTCTTCCCGTTATTCAATGCTGATAGCGGACTGAAAACACACATTTTATGCAATGATAATGTTTAACGACGTCGCCCGAATAGATTCGGATACATAACGAATGTTAACTACGTCGCACAATAAAAAAGTCCGACGTCGGGGTGTATCTCATCAGGGATTGACTACCTTAAACAGGTAATGAGTGAGGAATGAAAAATCGTTCCGCTTAAGCAAATTAACCGGATAATCAACTCTATGCGCCGACGAATAAGGAATTCAATTGCTACAAATAAGGGTCATATCGAAAGTTTTGCATGGCGCATCCAGCAACCTAACGATGATAATGCTGCTACATCACTGGTAAACATTTGCGTTTAACTGATGTCTGTCTAACAAGAGACATGACTATATATGGTATCGAAATTCATTAAATATTGAACATTATAAAATCATAATATAAGTTGTGTTACACGTTCCTTTTAGTACAACATCTTCGATAGCCAAGGCTTAACCCACCTACGTTTGTTGTCTACCTTTTTGGATTTAGTCTGAATTTGTTGGTATCGCGGAACACCGCCTAACGGTTGTCCTGTAGGTTGTTAGGGAGTAGCAAACAAACGTAGCGAACTAAACTTTGACGTTATTACGTCTAGATTAATGATGACGTCATTACCCCAAGTTCTCTATCGCCTTCTACTTCATACGGACGAGGTAAAAGCTGCTTTGTTGGTCGAGTAGTCACAAGTATAGTACTTTGTCGAATAAAAAGGGAAAATATCGTCGGTTTTCAACAAAAACCTCGTAAGTGAAACAGTGTTTTGTTGAAAACCGACGACATACGGTTTCTTGGAGTAAAATTCTGATGAAAAATATCGATCATCTTCCCGATCTTAAATTGCCAATGCGATACATTTCCCCATCCATTGTCATAAATTGTTTATACACAACAACCAGATCTATTGATGCATTTTATTGGTATCGATAAAAACGTTCACCAGGACACCAAGCATAATGTTTTTTCCAAGTTATGACACGGACAAACAGCGTATAGTATAGCCAATGTATTTTGCACTATATGTTGTTGGGAAGCAAATTTTGCAAAAATTGCTTCTTTATGCAGCCACCTTTCTCTGCACTTTACCATTCTCTGCATACCACACAACGTTCTTCCGGTCCTCCTTACCATAAATAATTCTAACAAAAGCAAAGATTATTGAGGAAACAGTCATTCGAATGTTCAATATGTAATTCTAAAGTCATGTGTAGATATTGAATTGTGTGACTGAAAATGAAACATTCAATTAATCATGTCTCTAAGAGAAGAAAAGACCGACGTAGTAATTTGCTTGATTATGGTTCAAAGATCAGTCAAATGGCCTTCCTTGTAAATGGGTCAGTCAAGTTTACTGAACTAGGAAATATATTCAAAGCTTACACAAACGATAAATATGCATGAAGGTTGTGCTCAAAATAGATGTACAACTCCAGCATGGAATCAAAGTATCCAAGGTATTCAAATGGATAAATAAAGTACCTAATCAAAGTATTCTACGAATCAAAATATTCAAGATATTCAAATGGATAATCAAAGTACCTAATCAAAGCACTCTACTCCTGGACAGGCCTACATTATTAACAAATTTGCTTCCCAATAGTACTTTCAGTGCTTTGATTTTTAATTTGGTCTTATGTGAGGTGTACATGTATTCCTTTACCGGTATACTCAGAGGCAAAAACAAGTATACACCTTCTGCTTGTCAATATCTTTCTTAATTTCCATTATATCGACTAAAAACATGTACAATTCACGAACCAATCATAGAGTGTCGGTAAATGTCGCATGGAATTGCTATACAACCCATATTTTTGCTACATACCGATTTTGCAATTTTTGCATGTACGGATCACTTGAGAATCGAATATTGCTGCTCATCAGTATTCAATTTTTCATTTGTGAACCACAAGGAATCACATCATTAAATTGAATTTAACATTATGACACGAGTATCTGTAGCTGATCGAGCAATATGACGCTTTTTGAATTATGCTCCTTTGGCTATGATACAGCATGATATTACAAAACCACGACAATATGCGCATGGTAAGATGACCAGAAATATTCTGTGCAAATGTAATCCTAATCCATAAGTAATGTAGACGACATTGCGTTAACGAACATTTTTTAATTAAATCATCTTTTGCCACGACACACCAAAATACGACAAAACCCCAACAACACGAGTATGCACATAAACAGATGACTGGGATCAATCTGTTCAAATATTGTAACGTTCCGAGATGCATGGCTTCATACAGACAACAACCAGTCCATTCAGAGAAAAGGATCCTCAACCCTAAATGGGCTGATGTTTCTATATATAAACCAACTTTTTCACGTTCTTTACTGGCCTGGTAATTTCGTTAGCATAATTATTACCTGCCACATTAACTCCCTTTAACCGTCACATTCCTCCCTACTTACTAAGACTTTGCCCCGAAGTCAACAATTCTACAACAATGCTTGCTACAACCCAAGCTGCACGGCTATATCTATCTACAAGGAAGCAGGAGATGAGCCTTCTACCCGGTATTCTAGCAATGCACCGCTACACCTTACTGTAAGATAGGCAAGGATCTGACCTATCCGAAGTAGTCTAAAGGGGGTAACCATGGGTAAGGGATAGCTGTAGATGGCTATCACATTATCCCACCGCTGCCACCAATTGTAATGATCCGAGATGCATGGCTACATACAGACAACAACCAGGCCATTCAGAGAAAAGGACCCTCAACCCTAAATGGGCTGATGTTTCTATATATAAATTATCTTTTTCACGTTCTTTACTGGCCAGGTAATCTCATAAGCACATTACCTGCCATATTACCTCCCTTTAACCGTCACAATTTAATCCAAATCAGTCGATAAATGTAGGGGTTGTTAGAATGTTTGCAATAAGCATCCATTTTTGATGAAGTGCGTAGAATGTTATGGAAAACTCTTAACAATGGATAGAAGGACAGACAGACGGATAAACAAAGATGATTATGCCAATAAACACCAGTCGTCGGAGGAATTTAAAAGACGTAGACATTATAAAATTTATTAACTATTTTCCCCCAGAAAAAGTTGACTAACTATGAAGTATACTTATTTTTGCATCTAAGTGTACTAGTCTATAATTATGATTTTATGCATCATTGTACATCCGAATGGCAAATCACGTGACTGCAGACATTTGTATTGAGTTTGTAACGAACTATTGGTCCTTTGCAAAGACGGACAATGCAAAACCACCATACTAGTCATTTAAACTAGCTTGAAATGTTAATTATTCATTTTCCTTTTACTTCCATAAACAATAAAATGTCATACTATTTTAATATGAAAAGAGTTTTAACGTTTCTAAAACAATCTATCATGTAAAATCACGTGGAAAACAACGGGATAACTAATGGGCTATTTTCCTATACGCTTCCCAAATATTTTTTAACCAGACCGCATCAAACCGGCGTTTCTAGAAAAACGTTCGTGTAATTATGGAAATTCTGTCGAGCGTATTTCTTTCTGTATTTATTTGTTGTATAACACCACTTAAAACTAATGACAGACCATTCACGGGTCTACGCGGGAAAGGCTACAAATTATCTGACGGTTTTGTAGATCAAACGCTAGACAATATAAGTTTGATTCCGTGCATCAACACGTGCAGTACCGGGGCTAACTGTCGGAGCGTGTCGTGGAACTCCGACATCCAGAAGTGTCTGCTCGGTTTGACGGACGTTACTAATTATTTTGAAGCTTCAACTCAACTCTCCGAAGTCAGCGGCTGGAACACATACAGCTTGATGCAAAATACAGGTCTGTGGAGTCTTATTTTTCTTGTTCGGCACATGGTTCGCTTTATTCTCTTTGAATTTTAGAAAATAATTAGTTCTTTTATAATGTACCTTGTAATTTATTTTAAGGTGATGTGGTCGACGAAACATCTTGAAATGCAATTAAAGCAAATTGATAATATTGAGTTAGGAAAGATTAGATAATTTTTATTAGTCCAGTTTCATCCAAGCATATTAACAGTAATACGGGCGAAAATGCCACGAAGCGGCATTGAGCCCGTCTATAGCTCGCACGTACGCAGTTCAAGTCTGAAAATCTCAATGTTATGATGTAATTTAACCGGACGCTAAAAATATCCGAAATGTTGCGGAAATTATGCATGTCTTTAAAAATAATAAGGAACAATTTTCAGGCGCTCGTGTGCTAAAAATAGATTTTTGATGGGAAATCCCTCAACAACGTTTGCCGGGTACCGGTCTAATATTTTGTTTATCGGTCATGAATCGGACATTTTTTTTCGTAACAGTGTTAGCAAAAAATATAATTTTCAAGCGAGATATTAGTCGATCATAGATAATGCAGGCGGGAACTAAAACTACGAAACATTGCGCATATTCAACATGCAACATTGATTCTAGATACGGAGACAGACCAGAAATGACAAACGTTTTTTCCTGAGATTCCTCAGAAGCTAAACCAGAAAAAACATCGAAAAGTCTGAAAGTAAAGTAGATCTAGCTATGACCATGAAACTTCTCGGGCAGATAGATCTCATCAAGGAGAAGTACAACGTACAAGGAGCATAACTGTACCTTGCTTATTTTGTGAGTTATTGCCCTCTGTTGTAGTGAAAGCATGTGGGGGTATCAAACCACACTCAGCGACAAATTCTAGTTTTTTCCCAGATTAATCCTTTCCCAAACAAAACCGGTTTGACATCCCCAAAAGAAAATTCTTGGGGAAACATTTAGGTAAAAGAAGAAAATGATGATCGACCAAATTGAAAAGACCTACACAGCAGACCAAATGAGTGTGAATAGCTTCTTTGGATATTGATGATCATTCTACTTTTGTCTTGATATTTTCTCTGACATAAACACTAAAAGCATTCACATCCGTTTTGTCATCTGTAGACTTTTTTTCAATTAGGCCCAACATGACATTTTGTCGTTTTGGAAAGGGTAAGCGAGTACGCACGAGCGGCACGACGAAGCTAAGGCCGGACCGTAGGTGTAAACATTACTTGTCAACTGGTTATTTCATAGTTACCTATCTTGAAAAGTACACGACAGTGCAGCAACCTTCTCAACTCTGAATTATAATGTTTCTCATCAAATGATTACGGCAATCCAGCTCTTAGAACGTCATCTTCAGCAAGTTAAACGTGGAAAAACTTTGCGAGATTTACAGTCATATTTGTACGATAAAGGATTCCCAATCTATTTTTAGACCAGTGAGGCGTGACGATGACCTATTTGTTTACACGAGAAAACCGAACCCTATTACATAAGCATAAGCGGGGGGGGGGGGGGGGGGGGAAAGCAACACATTGAGACATTTGGAACACCTCGGATAATTCCATCGAAGATCGAATCATCGACTCGGAAGTATGTGTATGAAGAAATGTTTAAAAAATGCGATTTCTTAGACGAAAGTAGTTACGGTTCATAATGTAGTTTTCGAGGTCATCCAAATGAACAACCATGGCAACTTGCGGGACTTGCAGGCTGTAATAATTCTAAAAAGAGAGGACACTGGAACTGCAAACCATGTATTTCAGTAACATTGTTGCTTCATTGTAATGTTGATAATAGTTACAGACGAGCGTTTTGTGTTGTTATTCTATTCTATTCTACTCATAGTCTGAAAGCAGACCCACGATTTGCATCCAAAATATGATTCAACAGAATTGCCCGAGGTGTTCCAAATGCATATTAGGATTAGTTTTCGGTAATGTGACGTCATATAATTAGCGGTTATGACGTAAGCGTTATTTTTCTGCGTTCCTGAATAGAAGAATAGAATAGAATATATTTTAGTTGCTCAAATATACCTATTTTGGGTTATAGGCATTTACAGAAAATTGAAAACAAAACACATAGACAGACAAATTATAATACACACAATGACATACAGAATCCACGCACAAACACACACGTGCATAATATAATTTATCAACATATAAACGGATAACACGTTGGAACAAATGGTTTGGAGTGCAGTTGAGCAATTATATAAATATCACAGAATGATATAATATTAAATTCGTTTATGAAGCTTCCTACAGCCGATTAAACCTTTTTATCTTTACATGTCGTTATAAACTGACGTCCAAAAGAAACGCTCCAATGAAATTTGTCGTTATTTTCCTTATGCCTTTTACAATGTTAGTGAAATGTATACTGTGTATTATCATTTTGACCGACAATTACGGCAAATTAAAAAATATGCGTTTCTATCCATTAACATGTCCATTTCCTGTGACTGGTCACGTTTTCTACGTGCGCTTCGTGTATGTACATCACGTGATGAAATTGGTCACATTTTACACAGTAACATGTGTTAAAGGATAGGCATCCACGAATTTAAAGATTTTCTTATGAGACATCCGAATTGAAGGATTCCAAGACTAAATTCTGAAAAAGGGGCTCTTAAAATAGCCAATTTTGAATGCGACGAATGCACAAACAAGTCGCAAGACAGTTTCAGATATTGTTTTTTTCTATACGGTGTCATGATCGACGCGTTAGAATTCTGCGATCGTTTATTGATCGGCCACGCTCAACGAGACCACACGTAACGCCTGTAAAGCAAGATAATTATACACGTTAACGTCATGTACGATTCAGGTTTGTGACGTTGTGATCAACGTTTTGTCAAATAGTTGGTAAAAAGGGTGGCCAAATAAGTGTTTTTCTGGCAACTGTTGTTGTTGCAAGTTACGTTTGAAATAGACACACTGCTTGGAAAATAGAGCTCGTAGATTAGCTTTTTTCGAATACGGGAAAATCAATAACAAGCCGCCTGACGTTTTGAAGTCTTCCATTGCCCGATTGGGCATCTTTGTCGACGAGTAAGAGTTACAGAAACATTTGCCAGTCGGCCAAAGTCAGATAGACCTCATGGAACGCCTGTTATACAAGAAACAGTCTGACGTTAACGTCAAATGCGTTTCGTGTTTGAGACGTTGAAATCGACGTCCTGGTTAATATTCACTGACTGTGGTCACCAAATAAGACGTGTAATGGTATCTTTTGTCGTCGCAAGTAAAGAATGAACCACGCGCGACTGATTTTCAAATGGAAATTCTGATACCGCTCTGTTTAAACGTGCCGTTTTTTCTATACTGGAACAATTTGATAATTTCTTTATCTTCATTTTTCAACAACAGATAATCAAATTTACAGATGGAAATAAGTATTTGTAATTTCAAAACAGGTTTACTGAAAAATCAGACATTTATTAGGACTGAGGCGTTTCTTTTGGACGTCAGTATACTTATAAATGCATCGACTGGGTTCATTTTGGCATCATATTTTATATCACTGTTGTTGATTACATCAAATAATAAGGTTCTTTTTGATTTATATTTTTACAAGACATTAAAAATGTATTTCGTTATCAATTAAGTTGCACGAGGTACATATTCTTTCTTCTCTTTTTTCGCCTAAATATCTTCCACGTTCTATACGTAATCCACTGGTGGTGAACTCGGACAAAGCGAGGAACGTTTTTCACGAATACAAGGTACAGATACTTCATGTTTAAATGCGCGTTTAAAATAAGTTTTACTAGTTTGAGCATGTACACAACGATTTGCACGTGTTTATCCGCCCAAAAAAATATGGACGAATCGGAGAGACACTTAGAGGCTATTGTAAGTTTTGTTATTTTATTTCTCTGACTGATTCTGAAGTTGGTATTACAATTCTTGGAGTAGAAGGGTTTTTTTTTGCGATGTGAAAATCGTACTTAACGTTTTTTGAAGGGGACTTGTACGGTTTATTTATGATACCGTGAACATTTTCAATAGCTGTTCGAATTGCAATGACTTTTGTCCTAACAATAGAATGGGTTTTCGGTTAAATATGGATAAATCGTAGGTGTTGTTATAAAATCCCGTAACTACAGCTTCAATAAAGTAGAGTTTGTGACGTTTTAGATTTACACCGACGAAGCACTAGTGTTTGTCCGAAAAAACGTCAATAAGTCTATATATAGTAGATAAAATTTATTCTTTTTCAAAGACGAATTAATGGTATACAATAATCATTTCCAAAACAATAGGCCTATCTGGTATTGCAGCCCCCAATTAGAAGGCTTTCAGTAATGACCACCATATAGATAGTGCTTCGTTTGCCCGTCCGTCCGTTTTTCTACCCGTCCGCCAATTTGTCTAGCTGACTGCTCTAGATGTCAAAATACATTAATTTTATATGTTGAGAAGTTAAAATGTGTGTACTAAATAAGAGAATATGAAAGAAAAATATTAAGAAAAAAGGAGCCAAATTATTTTCAGTATAGATCTATTCTTCTTTTGATTCAATGTTTTTCCAAACCTTTCACATCGTGAAAGACATAGGATCTTGCATAAACCTGTTTGCAGATGACACATGTTTATCTATTATTGTCAACGCTCCTGATACTGCAAGTGCACTTCTTCAATCTGATATTGACAAAATCTCAGCATGGGCCAATCAGTGGCTTGTTTCCTTTAATCCGCGCAAATCTGAGTCCCTTGTATTTTCACGTAAACGAAATAAACCTGTCCATCCGGATTTAACTATCTTTAATTCTGATATCCCAAATGTCCAGTCACATAAACATCTTGGTATTATTCTAACTGAGGATGGATCTTGGAAGAATCATATTGACCAAATAGAAGAAAAAGCTTGGAAACGTATTAATATAATGCGCAGACTAAAACTTACTTTAGACAGACAAGCTCTGCAAATTCTCTATTTCTCTTTTATAAGGCCAATTCTTGAATACGGAGACGTTATCTGGTGTAATCTTAATCAGAACCAAAAAGACCAATTGGATAAGATACAAAACGAGGCTGCTCGTATAGTAACTGGATGCAGTAGACAAGTTTCAATTGCTGACCTCAATAATGAAAGCGGTTGGGAAACATTGGTCTAGTTGAAACGAGTGAACATTTTTTCTTGGAGTGTAATATTTATCGGCATATTAGACCAGAGCTTATAAATAACATTAACAGAATATCTAATATAATGTCAATTGATATTCTTTTATATGGTGACAATAACCTTCCTTTTCAAGTTAATAAGCTGATCTTTGATGAAGTGCACCGATTTATTAGACAGAGCAAACGATTCTAATTTTCACTTAGTAGTAATTACTTGTAATGTGTGCTTAAGCATATTTGCACTAAAATATCATATGTCCTTTCTTGTCCACTTCAGTATACAAATCCATTTTTGTTTACCACTCCAATACAAAACATCTTTTTTCTTCGCATTTCATGTTTATCGATAATATTTATCTTCAAATTCATCTTTAAAACTTCTTTACACTTTCAAAAATCATTACATTTTATACATGCATTTTGGATTAATTAAAGGGACATTTCATCCCGATTTCAATTTTTTAAAGTATGTCTTGATGCCAAGATTGGTTATTCTAATGAGTATAAATACTATTAGTTTTTTTAAGTTGTTGCCAATAAGCGAGAAACACGCATTTAAAGTTGAGACATAATCGATAAATTGCATATAAATCCGAACTGTTGTCCACAACAATTTGTTCAATTTTAACACAAAAATATAAATTTCTCGTAAACGGCGCAATATTTTGGCTTGAAATTTTCAGAATTTTCGTAAGGAAATATGCTCTTTCAGATAAAAATAAAAGTAAAATTTATGACAAAAAATTCTGAAATGTCACTTTAACTATCTTTTTGAAAGTAAAGATTATTGCTATATTGATGAGGTCCTTAAGTCAAAAAACTACAGGAGAGGAACTATATAAGCTTTAAGCTTTCGTTCTGATCCTATTCACCAATGTATTATTTCATAATCATTCTATTGTCATTGTATTTGAATTTGTGAATAAAATATTATTAAATTAAACCTTTCTAATTGGGGGAAACTGTTTCGGAAATACATAATGTATTTCATTGCTTCGTCTTTGAATAGGGATCAATTTTATCGAGAAAGCAGTGATTAATTTCGGACTACGATGGCATTCCGTAAATGTAAATGTAAAACGTCGCAACTAGAGAGTCTACCTAAATCTCACCCAAAATGTGACTTGTGTGGGAACTTTTTGTTAATGCTCGACCTCCATGCCTAAATGAAACTTCGATATGTATGGAAGATCACTAGGGTGGAGGTCACATGATAGAGGTCCTTTTAAAGTCACCACAAGGTCAAAGGTCAACTAAGTGCAAAAATAAATGGTATAGCAAGAAAACCCGCCATAATTCACTTACTTCTGGGTCTAGACTAACAACTTTGGTATAAAAATGAAGCTGTGATATCCATCTTTATTTTGCAGTATAGATATGCAAATCAGCTAATTTGCATATATAAGATTTGGAAGATTTAATTAGAAATTTCGAACATTTTTTGGTCATTTTTATAGCATAAATTTGGAACATAAGCTATAACTCACTAAGTTTGTGGTGTAGATTCACGAATTGGATGCCATAATAAAGCCTAGACATCTGTCCTCAAGTGTAGTTAAGCAAAATAAGTAAATTACATATGTATGCTTTTTAATTATATTTTTAATCAATTGATGAAAATATTGCCAATTTGTGAATATGTGATTCACACAGTAATCAGACTTAAATGTATCACAAGAAAATTCTTTAAAAATCAATCATTGGGCCAATTCCAACCAAACTTGGTATGAATGTTCTTTGAGTGACCCTATTGAAGATGTGTTATCAAAATTTTGATTTGACAAAAAGTGGGCGTGGCAGGGCGGGGCTTATCTGCTTTAGAGAAATCACAAGAAAATTCTTTAAAAATCAACCACTAGCCCAATTCCAACCAAACGTGGTATGAATGTTCTTTGAGTGACCCTATTGGAGATTTGTTATCAGAATTTTAATTTGACTAAAAATGTGGGTGTGGCAGCACGGGGCTTATCAGACTGAGAGAAATCAAAAGAAAATTCTTAAAAAAATCAACTATTAGACCAATTTGAACCAAACTTGGTATGAATGTTCTTTGTGTGACCCTTTTGAAAATTTTGATTCTTCAAAAAATGTTGGCGTGGCATTGCGTGGCGATGCTCCTCGGACAAATGATAAGAAAATTCATTAAAAATCAACCGTTGGGCCAATTTTAACCAAACTTGACTTGAATGTTCTTTGAGTGACCCTTATAAACATTTGTAAACAAATTGTTTGATTCATTAACGTGGCAGGATGGGGACATTTTCAACACGGGGAAATCATGATTTAAAAAAAGGAACATTGTGCTAATTTTTACACAGCTTTGCTGAATCTATTTGAACAAAATTGTAACTAAATTGATCATGCAAGAAAAGTTTTACGTTAAGCCTAATCAAAACAGAAAGTCCGTAGTTATAAGCATTTGCATTTGACAAAATTGTCATTTTCGCTCATGCCATCTTGGTTAAGGAGAGCAATTTCGGACCATCATTGTCCTATTGTTAAGAATATAGCAGGAAAAACGTTTTAGTTCACTAAGTTCGCGGTGTACATTAACAGTTTAAAATCGTAGTTTCAAAATAAAGGCTAGATATCCATACCTAATTTAAGTTTTGCTTGCAGCTTAGTTTACCTTCATTTCCAAGATTTTTCATATTTTTTTTTTAAAAATCATGAAGAAATATGACAAATATATATTCTCTGATATATATATTGCTTTTATGATTCATGGAGGGTATTGTATATGCTGCATAATGCACAACTTCCCGTCACAAACAGAATAAAGCATGTTGCTGTCTTTTTACAGAATCAGATTGAAATATATTGTACAGTATACTAGAGAGTGTGTTTTCCATGGAAGCGTATCTTTTAAAAAGTTTGTTGAGGGGTATAGCTGGAGAAACAGCAATATTAAACTGCATTCTGAGTGTAGCCTACCAATTACTATGTCAAAATTAAGTTTTTGCGTCTGTCTTTATTTCATGGGAATATTTATGCAAAGTACCTAACTTGCAATAGCTCAACCGCATTAGGGTTTGAATAGTTAATATGAAATTCTGATGAAATTGTCTTCCGTTTGTGAATACCTGCATATGCCCATAGTGCATTTTGAAAAGTTTCATGTAGGACTCAATCACAATATTATTATATTACATATATTATACATATATTATTGATATTATGCTGCCAAAAATTCAGAATTTTGTGGTTTATAATCTTTCAATACTGTATGTCTTTACATTTGTCTGCATAACTTATTGCGAGCACTTAAGCATACTTAAAATTTCTTATCGTTTACATTTCAATAGCTTGAATTTGGTATGTAAGTAAATATCTTTTCGTACCAGAATTGGCGTCATTCATAAAATTAAGGTCAAATATCAGGGTCAGCTAAATATCCCTAAAGGGGAATCAGTTATGCCAAGAGTAGACGATGTTCCGTTATTACACAGTTTAGTTAAGGCTTCCTTTAACAGTAGACAAAAATGCAAACTGTGCTCATTTTCTTATCAAAGGAAATATGCCTAAATCCATTTTATCACAATTTCGTGACATTTAGCTGTCAAAGTGACGAATTAGGTGATCATGAATTTGGTCATCATGGATTTCCCTGGGATTTTTGGCATGCATTAACTGCTTGTCTCTCTTAGACTCACTAGTCATTGAAAGTACTTATCTTGGCGAAAAAATGTCGTTTTTTCTTTTCTTGGTAGAATCTAAAGCATACAGATTTTTGCATACAAGTGCTTTGGCACTAAATATTATTTTAGAATATCTGCTCTACCTCATCTTATTGAACCTTTGATTGTCACAGGAGGTGGCCCCTTGTCATTTAAAGGGCTGGTCTCTTGTCATTTAAAGGAAATGCATTAAGTATTTTGATAAGGTTTGCATTAACCTTCTATCCCAGTCTGTTTTGGATCATATTTGTATGTACAGTCTTTAATCAAAGTACCTCCTGGTGACGAACAAACATTCTCTTATCACTGTGGTTTGTTTCTGTAGCCAGAAGTGAACCATTAAAGTCGTTATATGCCCCTCAGAAGCTTCTCCAGATACCAACTATCACTTAATTATTGACATTCGAGTACTCAGAAGTTGATAATCTTCAGTACGTTAATGGCGGCGGTAAGGGAGGTAATCAGGTAAATACTAATTTCTGGATTTGTCTATACTTTTAAGTCGATACACAGAACTTTAAATAATCTGCTGTCTAATTTTCCAATTCCACTCCCAAAAAATGACAATAATTTTATCAATCATACCAGTTATTTATTGTGCATAAAGCTATGCTGGCACATTTAGATGGGTGCTTAACCTTCATTTTGATATCATAACTGTTAACCTACACCCAGAACACAGTGAGTTTTATCTGCTTCTCTAGCTATATCCCCTTAAACGACCTTTCAAAGACATTTTTTATGGAAAACGCACTCTCTAGCATATCGAAGTTTAAACTGATTTCCGAAAAAAGACTTCAAAATGCTTAATTTTTATGCTGGGCGGGAAGTTGTACATAAACCATGGGATTTACTAGTATTTCCAAGATGCTTGAAAGCACTGTATGTATCTAATATTCACAAATTCGTGATATGTTCATCATAATTCTAAAAATCTATTAAAAAAATCATTTAAATCGTGGACATGCAGATATGCTTATTCGCAAATTTTATGTGAAGTTTGGATCTCTAGGCTTTATTTCAATACCAAAATTGTTTGTGCACACCGCAGAGTTCGTGAACATTAGCTTTTTTCTTGCTATATAGGAAACAAAAACAATGGAAATTTCATGAAATTTCCCATTAACTCTTCAAAATTATACATTTGCAAATTAGTTGATTTGCATAACTACTAGGTTGCATAACTGTACCGAAAAATAAAGATGAATGCCTATGCTTTTATTTGATACCAAAATTGTTAATCTATACCAAGAACTGAGCTATATCTGATGTTCCCACTGTACTCTATAAAATTGATGAAAACTTCATCAGTTATTCTAATAAATTCTACAAAGTCATGATTATGCAAACTTTTTTTTGCATAACAATTCTGAAAAATAAGGACGGATGTGTTAGCTTCATTTTATAACACATCAACTGTAAGTGTAAACCCGGTATTAGTGAACTATAGCTGTTCATCCTACTGTACCCCACAGTCACTTTTACAAGACATGTTACCATGGAAACCACACCCTCTACGATACTGTAATTCAATGGGACATATCACTCGTTCTCAGAATAGGACGTCGATTTCAATTTGCAAATTGAGCAAAAATGAACTTCTTCAAAACCGTTGTTTTTCTTTTTAATTCCGTAGAACAAACATTTATGAACAATAATGCGAAATATCAGAACTCAAATACAGCGATTTTTATTTTTTGCAATACTTTTCTTAACTCTGGTATGAATTAAGTGTAATCTGCGTTATGAGTAAATAATTGACAATATTTTACGGATTATTTTAGATTTCACTGTAAGAAATGATTTTATCATATTTCTTGATATTCTAACTGAAAAAGTTTGTTATTTTCTATCCTGAATTCCCATTCTCAGTTTTTAGATAGTCATTTTGATAGATCTGTCGACGGTGAAAATACTCATTCTTTCAAAACTACAAATAAAAGTAGATGAAAAATTATCAAGTTGTCGATCTACAACTGTAATCCTGTAATAAATGTAATTTACTATTTAAATAGATATAAAAAGTATCTATTCTTTGTGCTTGTTTGCTAAATTTTACTTTCAAAATTGCCTGTCCTCGTCATAACGTAGATTAAATCACGACATAGAGTAGATTACACCAAATTGTAAATGACTAATTTGAGCTTAACAAACCGTAGGGTGCCAAGGAAAAGACTATAAATATGCTAAAAATATCTGTGAAAAAGTTTTCAGTCATTTATGAACGTAAAATTCTCTGAGGGAATCTATATTTACCGTAGACAGTAACAAGAACAGTAACAACTTTGAAATTATAGACTGAAATTCTCCACGTTATGGTTTTTACTTTCATGATTCTTTTCTGAATATCAAAACCTTTTATTGAATAGGTGTAATGATTTTTCTAAAAGATCCGTGTAAATTTTCGAAACAATCTTAGATGTGCACAAGCGAAAAGAAAGGGTATCATACACAAATAATAATACCCCTTTCCTCCGAAGTCCTGGTTCTGATTACCCTCTAGAATGGAAAGCAAGAAATAGATACGGAAAAGAAAATGCCAATAGTAAGCATTTTCTCCTTTTCCTGAAAAGTTTCTATGTTATGAATGACACACTGTCTGGTTTGAGTAACATTGTTTCACCTTCAAATTTGGGTTTAATTTTAGACCAGTCTAAAATTTCCTTTTATTATCCATATTCATAATGCGTGTGTTACATTTTTTAGTATTTTTTCATGAATGTAAGAATTATAAAGGCTCTGTGATGCAAAAGTCAAATTTGTGCGGATCTTTACTTTTGTAATGAATATTGTTTTCAAAATATCAAAAAAATGATTGAAAGAAACGAACGCATCCATATCATTGTACACAATGAGGCAGAACATTTAAGTGCCTAAATTTATTTTCCAATGCACTCTCCAAGAATAGTGTATCTGTGACAGCCTCGACCCATGGCATATGGTTGAATGATTCTGCGCACAATGCAATCAAACTTTACCAACAGCTGGTCAACAGGGACAATTTCTCAAACAGCAAACACTCAGCCTTGCAATTCAAACTATTCTGTTGATGATTAAATGGTTGTTGACATTAAATGAATTAATGTGAAATATAGCTTAGAAAATAGTTATTCAAAGAGAGAGAAAAAAACTGAATATCAGCATTTTTTGTCTTTTGTTTTAGTATTTTCTCAAACTGTTTCGTTCAAGGGCATCAAAACAGTGAAAAATCAGTATGAGTTAATGTTACCTGTGCAATGTGCCACTTTTAAAACGTAAAATTTGATTTGTAATCTACGTTATTTACTTTGGTAATCTACGTTAAGATATCTAGTTAAATTACTTTGATTCAACGCGGAAAATAAATATCTAAGCGAGTAGATTTGGACATTCGGCATCTAAAGCTCATAATAACATCGGTTTACATGCTATGATATCTTAAAGATATACTGGTAGAGCTTTAGAGCAGATATATATCCATTTTTGAAAGCTACGTTATAGCCTTTTTGCACAACAGATCAATTCAATCTTTTGAGTGAAATTACTATTAAAACATTTCAGACAATTGTTGTGCTTTTAAATTTGAAAAAAATCCACATTTCTTTAAGGATTACATTTAGGTTTCTGTAATAATTGACTATAAATATTAGAGGGTAAGTCATGAATTCCAAACACGAATTCAAAGTTTGTGTCAATAAGCGTGCTTTAATCAGGTCTGTTTTCACAATATGGAAAACATCTTATACAGTTTTTGTATCAATATATCCTTCATAGTATGAAAATTTATAAAACCGTAAAGAAATTGTGGAAATTCTTTAAAAACATGTAACTTACCTCGAATTCTGCCACCCTTCACATACTTCTAACGACACTCCACGAGACTGACATGTTGGACAATGAAACAAGGAACATGATTTTTTCAGACTCTGTATGTATATCCTACAGTTTGACAACCAATAAATCTCTCTATCGGGCTCAAAACAGCGAATTTCGTGTTTTTCACTAACGTAGCTTACATAACGTAAATTACTGCATAGGAAACTTTTCTCGATTGGCAATTCGGAAAAGAAATGAAAAAGTAATTTATTAGCGCTATTTCCTTCTCAAGTTCAATCCTACTTCCTACTATATTGGTTATTTTTCTATTTCTTCTAGTATGGGGAAACTGTCACTAACGTAAATTACAAGCTTAAAACAACGGTCTTACCTTGGTTGCATTATTGTGTTTTTAAACAAAACATGGAACACATGTGTGTCTATATTGCAGTATCATTATTCAAATGCTTGTTTAAGATGTTAATTTCGTTGATAATCATTGATTTAAAGGAGTTCTTGAATTATTTATTATTTTTCTAAATGATGCTTAACGTAGATTACCTAAATTCGGGGACACAATATTATTGCGGATATTTTTTTTCTTTTTACCTCAATTAGTGAAATATTGCTTATTTTTACGTTGGCACATATCCATTTATCAGTTTCCAAAATATCTTTTTTGTATTGCATTTTGCCAACTTGCCCATAAAAGCTTCAAATCAACAACGAACAGCTCGGGGACAGGCCAAAAATCGACCCCTTGGTATAAACATGGATTACCCAAATCCATAAAGTTGTAGACTATGATGAGTTTTACCCATTTTTTATTTGTACAATAGATTATTTTCAAGGTATGCAAACTTATTTTGAACTATTAATAATTTTCTATTTTTTATATATTTTTTAATAGCGAAGACAGCCTTTTTCAGAAATCGACGTCCTATTCTGAGAACGAAAAATGCATAATCATGTTTTTGATTGGATGTTTGCATAAACAATATGATTAAATCAACCCACAAAGCTTCAAGGCACCATGTGTATCAAATATTCATAAATTGGCGATAAAATCTTGCTCATGCAATTTAGCTAATTTGCACAATCAAATTGAGGTCAGATGTCTAGGCTTTATTTTGGTACCCAATTCGTGAATGTACACCACAAATTATAGCTTATGTTTCAACTACATTATAAAGAAAACGACAAAACAATCATCAAAATTTCTAATGACATGAGTGAAAATGGCATTTTTTTTCAAATACAAAGGCTTATAACCAAGGACTTTCTGTTCCGATCAGGCTAGAAGTAAAACAATTCTTGCATAATCAATGTACTTACAATTTCGTTCAAATCGATCCAACAAAGTTGGGTGTAAATTAGCACAATGGTTGTTTTTAAAGTATTTTTTCATGATTTCTCCAAGTTGAAAATGACCCCACCCTGCCACGTCCATATTTGTTGTTGATTTCAAACAATTTGTTAGCAATTGTTCAAAAGGATCACTCAAAGAACAATCACGTAAAGTTTGGTTCAAATTGACCCGATGGTTGATTTTTAAAGAATTTTCTTTTAATTCGTTTAAGTTCGATAAGTCCCGCCCTGCCACGTCCACGTTTTTTGACGAATCAAAATTTTGTTAAAATATGTTCAAAAGGGTCACACAAGGAACATTCATGCCAGGTTTGGTTCAAATTGGCCCAGTGGGTGATTTTTAAAGAATTTTCTTGTGATTTCTCTAAGGCAGATAAGCCCGGCCCTGCCACGCCCACTTTTTTGTCAAATCAAAATTTTGATAACACATCTTCAATAGGGTCACTCAAAGTAAATTCATACCAAGTTTGGTTGGAATTGGCCCAATGATTGATTTTTAAAGAATTTTCTTGTGATACCTTTAAGTCTGATTACTGTGTGAATCAAATATTCACAAATTGGCGATATTTTCATCAATCAATTAAAAAATAATTAAAAAGCATGCATATGTAATTTACTTATTTTGCTTAACTATACTTGAGGACAGATGTCTAGGCTTTATTTTGGCATCCAATTCGTGAATCTACACCACAAACATAGTGAGTTATAGCTTATGTTCCAACTTTATGCTATAAAAAATGACCAAAAAATGTTCGAAATTTCTAATTAAATCTTCCAAATCTTATATATGTAAATTAGCTGATTTGCATATCTATACTGCAAAATTAACATGGATGTCCCAGCTTCATTTTGATACCAAATTTGTTAGTCTAGACCCAGAAGTAAGTGAGTTATGGCGGATTTTCTTGCTACACCATTTATTTTTGCACTTAGTTGACCTTTGACCTTGTGGTGACCTTTAAAGGACCTCTATCATGTGACCTCCACTCTAGTGATCTTCCATACATATCGAAGTTTCATTTAAGCATGGAGGTCGAGCATTAACAAAACGTTCTTACGCATGTGTTTTCTAGGGCCTTATTTCTATAATTTAGGTAGTTGATAGGTGCCTTAACCCCTTCGCTGCCCCGTGACGGCCTGGGTCGTCATGCGAAAATGTCGCTATACTGCGTGACGGCATTAGCCGTCATGAGGGGAAAACGATGTTTTTTTTTCAAAGTTTAATAGCAACAAATGTAATTTCCAAAATGAATAAAAATATATTCACTGAATAGCATTTTCAATTATCTTTCAGAAAATATAAGGTTTTATATAGTTTTATTGAATAGTTTTTTAGTTATAAGTTGATTTCTTACACTACCGTCAATTTCTTGGAAAATAGCTTGGCAAATAGGAACCAATTTTCAAATATTTGTCTGGCAGCGAAGGGGTTAAAAGGAAAAGTATCATTATCCTTTCCCATGAGTGAAACATTTTAACCCTTTCCCAAACAATGATTTTGACGTAATCTGTCAACAATAATATTGGGAAAAATACAAAAGTCGGAATGCATAGCGACGAAAATTCTCTTGAAAACTGTCTGAAAGTTTTTGGACTGTCATATTTACAAAGTCATTGTACATTTAGTATTAGTGTGACCTTTCAAAGCAGAACTTATACACAAAAACATGCTAATTTTTTAATTTTGCTTTTAGTTTGTATATCCTATTGGACATTGTATTGTTAAGAGGTGAAACTGAAAATTGAAAAAGTAGAAGTTTTATGACAATAAGCTATACGCACTTCAACGCCAATTACACAAAACGCGGGAACGACGTCGTATTGTTTGGCGGCGATGTTATAAAGTCATGAAAACAGATCATGAACGTAAACTTTTGTTTCAGGAGAAATGTAGTGAAACGTCTTTTTTTAACATTTTATCTTTAAGAAATCTAAAATATTGAAACAAATGGATTTAATCATGGTAGCACAAATATACTCACCGTCATTAGAAAGTAGCCACTTGTCTAATGCAAATGGTCGCCAATTTTAGGATTATTCATAAATGTACCGAAATAAATACAAGATATTGAAGCATGGCAAGTGAATCGAAAACAGTCGAATTACCCCATTAATTAGACTGTTTTCGATTTACTTGCCATGCTACAATTTTGAGACGATTCCAACGCACCCAACGTCTACACGTGACGTCATTCCGACAAGACAACCATTATCGGAACGACTACCTGTGAAATTGACAGAAAAAGGCAAACGTTACAGATAGATTGCTTCCTGAGTTGAGTTCTATCAGCAGTAGAGGCTGATTAACGGATTAGACCATCCGTTTCAGGCGTCTTGCGATACACATAGTCTTGCTACGATGTTATTGACAACATTACCTTCAGTGGGTTAGACAGCATCTATTGTTTTCTAAGGACAATTGCATAGCATGTATTAATACCAACGGTGTTCACACTCGAAAATGTCTTGTAAACGCGAATCTTATCCTTATCCACTTTCAGGAATTGTTACACGGTAATAACAAGTATAGTAATAAATTGACAATTATTGAAAGTAAAAGGTTAAATGTGCATTTGTAAAATTTTATTCATGTACCGTATGCAGTCAAGGTGTTAATTAAAAAGGAAATGCGCACAGTTAACTTTTCCCGTTAGTATACTTTAGAATGCATACCCGTAGAAAGCAATTCCATATGGACCCTGTCTGGGCCAGTGTCTAATATTCGGAGGGGGGGGGGGACTAAATTAGATTTGCCATAAGTTTTAAATGTGAAATGATGATAATTCGGCATTTTTGCCAACTATGAAGGGGGGGGGGTTGGCTCCAGAGTCCCCCTGTTCGTACGGGCCTGGGATGTGTGAAACAGTGGATCTTCCTTAGAATAAATGGTGATAATAGTAATGACAAACATTTCAGTATAGATCTGGAAACGTTCATTTAGGCTTTTGCGACCAACATGGATCAAGATCAGACTTTGCATGTGCACTGTCTTATCAAGATCCATCTTGTTATCATTTAATAGCTTATTCTCCATCTGTACCAAATTTAAGAAGGCAAAACGAAAATCTTACCGGTGAAACTCCAAGGTAACGATCAAAATGATGATGATGATGATGATGATGATGATGATGATGATGATGATGATGATGATGGTGTCATCTAATTGCCATCACCTGTCAGTAATATCTGAAAGGGGAGTTAGGCAGTACATATTGATATATAGTGAAACAAGTACCTGGTGCTCTAATTTGATGCCGAAAATCCATAGTTAGATGATCATATCAGTGCGATATTACCGAATAAATGTTTAAATGTGCCGTTAAGTCCAGTGCAATCGATTAATTTATCAAACATGTTCTCATAAAACACCGTAGCTGGAAAAGATAACATCGCAAACATGCTGTAGCGTTGTAACGAATAAACCGCACAATGATTTTCAATGACATGACACCGAAAACTGCCATTTACAGCCTTTATTTGTACATTTATATGTCTTTTTTGTTTACTTGCAATACAAATAGATAAACATTAACAGTGATGTCGTACCATTTCGTTCGGGCGATTAAGATCAACCCACATGATCTCAATATGCGCTTTGTACACTTGCAATCCGTTTATACCATTTGAAAATAATGATCGATAAAACTGATATTTTCGTGCGTATTATAAATCATATCTACATACCTTAGAAACTTCCATTTGAGTGCATCCTTTAAAAAAAGACGGAAAGAGAAGGAAAACAAAATGCCACGTGTACACTCACCCGAACTTCTAAACGGCCACTTTTATTTTTTGAATAAATAAATCATATCAATTCAATTGTTAGTTTGGTTTTTGTACTTAACGAAGTCACATTCTATCTTTTCGAACAAGGAACAGTAGTGTCACGTCAAAAAAGAAGCACGTGACGTCATTTTGATTGAAACGTTAAAATTGCACGTGTGTATTTTGAATTTTTACGTGATAAATATCGATTCTGTTTTGATAATTTATCCATATGGATAGCCCATTCAGAAAAACATTTAACATGTCAAGAATTATTATCAAAACGCGAGAAATGACCTTCGGCATGTTTGATGTTGGAGCTCCAGTCAGAAAGGTCAATTTGATAATTTCCTTTTCTGACAAAATTTTAATGCAATCATTCGAATTCTTTTGTTTCTGGGTTAAACATGTCGTTTTTATTGTTTTTCGATGAATCGAATCTGATATTTGCGGCTTTTTCACAAATAAGAAAATTTAGGATGAGTGCATGCGTACCGGAAGTGTTCATAAAACACGACGACGGCCACACTTGACTGACTTGAGGACTACTAGTCGTCAACAAGATGGACAGCTTTACGAAGCAATTTTTAGAAATAATTTCATGCATGTACAAATAACGATAGACGAAATTTGGGTAATCCTAGCCACCCAATCCACTACAAACGGCTATGAGGCGCTTCAATAAAAGCGATCCTAGGCCGCAGCGTCAACGAGATGTCAAAGCCTTAGCACTGTGAAACATATTTTGAAGCCTAAACTGTACTAAACATCCCCTATGTTATCGGAAAATGGATTGGACACAAAATACGTTTCGTGATTAATCAAGAATCAAGCCTTGGACTTCTTAAACAGACGGATTCGAGAACTGCCAAAGTAAATGATTTAGAAGACCTGACTCGGCAAACCTGGTATTTCCGCACTGTACCATACCCTACAGTATCTTCAAGAATGCATATTATCCACGAGAATAGGATTCTTAGCCATGATAAATGCACACAGAGATCACATGGGATATTAGGTTGTGATATGCGAATTTTTATTCATAGGGTAGTGCACTTCTAAACGTCACCATTTTGTTAATTTCGAACTCAACGTCGTGAAACTTTATCATATTTTTAACAAATGAATGTATTTTACAAAGAACCAAAACAACATGAGTTTTCATCAGAGATGTTGATATAATGGTGAAAGAATTAGGTGGCCGTTTAGAAGTTCGGGTGAGTGTATTGTTTACAAAAACTCGGATGTGCAATGAAGTATCTGTACCTTGTATTCGTGAAAAACGTCCCTCGTTAAAGTTCACCACCAGTGTAATCTATGTGCACTAATAGAGAACTTTACTTTCGGATATTTTTATCTAGTATGTTCTTAATGTAACATTCAATTTCGAAATTCTTCTTAAGTAAGCTGTATATTTCTAATTTGTTCATTTTGTCATGAGATGAAATGCGATTCCTCCAGAAAGTAACAAATCTTTCTTTAATTTCAGATTTTATTGAATGAATTAAAGACAGGCGATCAAATGTTCCCTGGTTTTTCCAAACATGAGAAACCCCTAGGTCATCTAAAATATTTCTCACAAATTTCACCCAACGAGCTTTTACGCCTGATGCATTTAGGCCTAATTGTTCTGTGTGGGCTTTCGACTAAATGGATTCGTTGTCAGAATTGATAATAGGCCTATGTATCCAAAAATTTACACAATTTGTTAGAGCAGTTAACAAGATAGGATAGTGTCCTAGTTCACTAAGAATCGCTAAATTTGAAGCTTAAGAATGAAGTCCGAGAACATATTTACAAAACTTGATATGGATTTTTGAACACTTGGAATTATTTTTAGCGATGATTCAAACAATTCTTCTAATGGTTTGTCACTGTACATACCATGCTTTGTAAGGCGCCTAAATTTCGCTACATGTACTATATAATGCATTTAGGTTTTACGAGCACATCAAAAAAGATGTAACATCACTGGAGGATCTGTATTCTTATAAAAAATACCTTGTTTGATAGAAAACAATGCCTTGTTAGCACTTAAACTTAAATGTTTTCAGCAATTGATAATTTCCCATTGTTTGAAAAAAGTATGCCAAGATATTTGTATTCATTAACAAAATCAAGCTTTTGCCCATCGATTTGAAAGGGATAAAGGTTTCTCGAGATTCTCCCTGTCTTTGAGAATATCATTACTTTCGATTTGTCTGTATTGATAACTAAACCCCACCGAGTACAAAACTTTTGAACACTGTCAATGTTATTTTGAAGACTTGTTTCAGACCTTGCTAGTAAAACTAAATCATCTGCATATAAAAGATGGCTCACTTTATAGTTATCTAAAACAGGTGCATCATTATCACACAAATTATCACCAATATCGTTAATAAAAAGATTAAATAGCAAGGGACTTATAACATTCCCCTGGTGCACTCCTTGTGTAATATTTTTAAGAATCTGTTAAAAGGTTTTTACACCTAACCCTTGATACTGAAAATTGATACATTGATCTTATAACCTGGTATATTTTTCCATTTATACCCGATTATTGTAGTTTCAATAACAAGCGGTCATGCCAAACGGTATCGAAAGCTTTTTTTACGATCAATAAAGCAGACAAACATTTTATCATTTCTTCCGCTAGTTTGAGTATATTTACCTACAATTGTTTTTAGAATAAATATCTGGTCAGATGTTCGGAAATTCTTTGGAAATCCAGCCTGTGCCCTGTTAAAAATAATTATGCCTGTTTTCCAAGTGGTTTATAAGTATGTTATTCAAAACATGACAGAATAACTTTCCAAGGCAACTATTCAAGGTAATGCCTCTGTAGTTGTTAGGATCTGATATATTACCTTGTTTGTGAATAGTAACAGTTATACCTTCAGTCCAGAGGAGCGTTCTTTAGAGCGAGATTTCTTGAGATATCTTGAGATTTCTTAAGATATTCAAGGATATAAGCGTTATTTAGAGTAAGACTTTTAAGACGCTCAATGGGAGGCGCCATTACCCTATACTTCGTGCGGAACCCCTCAGTCAACTCTGTACAAGTACAAATATAACAATATAAAAGAGATTTGACCGAGTTGTTCCGAACACTCCATAATTAAGGTGGCCGAATTCGATTCGACTGCGCATCCAAAACGCGCATGTTGTCGTAAATAAGATAGCGACCTAAAGTTTCAGAAAAAAGGTAGAAAGTTAGATCCGTTACATTTTTTAGATAAACTATACAAAATTTTGCATCAGTTTTTCATCGAACAAGAATAAAACGTGAAAATATATCAGGCCGTATTTGAAATGTTTTGATGACGTCATTTAAACACATGCGTTTTGGCGTTCAAAGTAACGACGTCGGTAATACGGTAATGTTAAGATACACAAAATCGGCCGATTTCTGACGAATGTATCGTAAGAAAAGTCCAAATTTGGTTCGAAATATCGGAAATTTCTGACTTTTGTCTAGTACGTTCCACTTTCACACTACAGTTCAAGACATTGCACCAATGTTAGATAAATATAGCTTATTCCAAAGCCATTCAGGCCTAACATTTCCCTTTCCCACAATAGAATAAAACAATTTTGAGACGTCAAACATTTATTTTAAAATCTATTTTATGTCTTAATCAAACAAGCAACATATTACGATCACGATTATGACTGTTTTTGGTCAATACTTCCTATAACTATGTGCTAATAGCTATACAAAAATCGAGCTAAAAGGCTGCTTTTTTGTGGAAAAGTACACGTTTGAGACGGTCCCCCGTTTATGTACAGTGGTGACATTTGTTTTATTTCTTTATTTTACAAATTATTTGCAGGTTCATCAATTACCAAATCTTTATCAAAATTTCTTATGCAGAAAATCCTAAAATTTTAACATTTGCGCCAAAGATCAGATGAAACACTGCTATTTTGGCACTTTTGAGACAACCCCCAATTCATATATTGAGGTGACTTTTGTTTTTTATTTCTTTATTTTACAGATTATTTACTGGTTCATCAATTACCAAAATATCATCAAATTCTCTAGGGCAGAAATTTCTAAAATTTAACAATTGCGTCAAAATCAGCTGAAACACTGCTATTCCGGCACTTTTGAGACAACCCCCAATTCATATACTGTGGTGACTTTTGTTGTTTATTTCTTTATTTCACAGATCATGAGCAGGTTCATCAATTTACAAAATATTATCAAATTCTCTAGGCAGAAATTTCTAAAATTTTAACATTTGCGTCAAAAATCAGCTGAAACACTGCTATTCCGGCACTTTTGAGACAACCCCCAATTCATATGATGTGGTTACTTTTTTTTATTTCTTTATTTCACAGATCATGACCATTGACCAGGTTCATCAATTTACAAAATATTATCAAATTCTCTAGGGCAGAAATTCTCTATTTTTTAACATTTGTGTAAAAATATTCAAATTTCCCATTGGCCTCCATGTTAAAAATAGCCATTTCAGTGCTGGTTTTGAGACGGTCCCCATTCTTTCCCTAGATGGTGACTTATCTTTTTTATTATCTTAAAATGTCAGTAAGGATTCTTTTTATAACATGCGACAGTTTGAGTCAATTCTCTAGGGCAGTTTTCTTGTTATGGAATCGCATTCGGCCACCTTAATAAACCGCGGTGTTCCGAACGCTCCATACTTTATATAAATGACGTCATAATGACGTCATTTTTATAAATATGGAGCATTCGGAACAGCTCGGTCAAAGTCTCGGTCTGAAGGGACCATATTACCAGAACACACTACATTTATTTTCCGTGTATTTGCAGTGTTTGTTACAAAATACCCTCGCCTAGATCACCATACCTTTGATGAAGCCTCTCAGCTCTGTATCGAACTCGGAACCCGGCTGGCCTCGCCTGATGATCTGCTGTACTCACACAGCATCGGCTTCGGGTATGAAAGGTGTACCTGGCTGTCAGATGGAACCATTGGTTATATTCTACAATATTGGTCCGAAATTGTGTTCTGTACGTCATATTCGCGGCCGTGGGCTCTTTGTGTTTTAAACTAGTTATACCAAATTTACACGGTGGGGATTGTGCATGCTGGGATGGGTAAATCTACGGACAAATTTGCCTCGCTTCAGGTAAGACATTTTGCAATAACTTCCTTATTTCTGCGTCAATTAAAAAACGGTTTGCATGTACCCCGCCTTACTGAGCTCTTTCCTCCGATGTATGCTTTACACGAAACCTTTTTGTACTTTTTGCGAAAAGTGATCCCAACCGACCAGAAAAACGACAAAAAATCTGGTCGTTTTTCAGGTCAGTTGGGATCAACTTTTGGCAAAAATATGAGGAGTTTTCAAATAAGTAATAGACACAGAAATAAGAAAATTATTGCACAATTTCCTACCTGAAGCGTGGCTTATTTTGCCGTAGTCGTTATCATTTCGTTTTCTGGTCAGTTGGGATCAATTTTTGGAAAAATTAAAAGGATACCACAAATAGTCCATGTCTTCGAGGAAAGGGATTTTCAAGGCGGGGTACATGCAACAGACCTTTTGAAAATCGACAAAGAAATAAAGGAGTTATTGCAAAATATTTGACAAGATTCGAGATTATTTTTGTCCGTATTCGTTATCCATCCCAGCATGCACAATCCCCACCGTGTTTATCAGCCGGCAAAATTATCGATAAATCTAAATTCAAGATAATTAGTAAATTCAAATGGAATTGTTGACATCGTGGAATAGAAAACATTGTTCTGTGACGGTAACAGATGGTGAGGGCGACGGTAACAGATGGTCTAATTGCAAAAAATGAATTTTTTTGAAAAAATATGCAAAACTTTTGTGTTGACAACCTCGGGATGGTTAATAATATGCGTTTCAGACAGAGAATGAGCCGAAATTACAAGACAGATAGCTGAATTTAGGGAAAATCCAAACCTAAATTCAACCCCATCACTGATGGGGTTAGAATTATTTTGAAATTGTTGCACATGCGCATACAGCGCGGACCATGATTCAAACGAGATTCATACTTGAATTTCAATATGACGTCATCATGTATGTTGTGACGTCATTTAAGAAAGTCGCATGTCCTACTGTTTTGACCTACTTTCGATATCGCTTCATGAATTTGGTATCAAATTGCGAAAAAATGAGTCGTTGCTTCAATAGTTTGTTGTAATCATTTAATCAGGTCATATAAAGCTTAAAAAGTGTACATTTCGTTTGTATTTGACAATTTTTGGGTCCAAATCTTGGAAATAGTAGCTTTAAAGTTTTTCAAAGACATTTTGTATTATTATTTTTTATATTATACGGTAAACATTTTCTCAAAAAATAGATAATTGCATTTGTAGTTTCTCAATGTTAAATAGAATCAAAGTTGTTTTTTTAAATTACATGTACATTAGTTTTGAAGTTGCACTCTTCTTCGAATGATCTATAATGATGTAATCTACTAACAAAATTTAAAACTTTTGCAATTCCAAAGCTTTAGACGACAAAGTGGAAATTCATGAAAACAGACAAAAATCGTATAGATCTATGTTGCTTTGAAAACGTAAACCATTTACACAACTTTGTTTCACTGGTGGTGAACTCGGCCAAAGCGAGGGACGTCCTTTCGCGATCACGAAATGTATTCCGTCGGTGTTGTTATAAAATACCGTAACTACGGCTTTATCGAAGCCGTAGTTACGAGAATTTATAACAACACCGACAGTTTGTCAATACGAAACAGTAAACCCGGTCTGTTTTTAGAACAAGTTCATTGTCATTAGAAAAATATCAATAAACTCAGATTAAACGCAAAATATCTATACCTTGTTGTAGCGAAAATTGTTTTAGTTTACCACCGGTGTTTTAGGCTTTCTTGTTTGAGGAAGTTAAGAAGTCATTGACAGTAACGAGGAAAGCCAATATTAATAAGGTTTTCCTCTTCCTCTCATTGCCCCTCCATGAATTATCATTAAAAAGTTCTTTCAATTGCAGTATCAGTTTTGTCGTCTATGAAATATATCAAGTTGGAAAAGCTGGAATATTTGTCGACTAGGAAAGGATAATACAACAAACAAGAACAATCATACTACATGTATATAGTTAACCAATTATCAAACGGCAGGTTTTTAGAATTGTACAAAATCAAAGATGTTGCAGATGGTTATTTTAAGCGAAGGAATTTTTAATTTAGAGTCTTTCTGTATAGAAAACACTGTGAAATATTAAGAAATTGCTTTTTTTCAATATATTGTGGTAAATGAAGAAATTGCTTGTGACAAGCAATTCCTTCCCTTTTCACAATGTTTTCAAAAGCCAGTTTCTTGCGGTGAGTCAAAAAGAGTCACTGTTTGGTAAAGGGTTAATGTTCTTTTCTTATTAAGTCCAACCATCATGTAAATAGTGTTCCTTTTAGTTTGTTGAAAACGGCGTAAAACCCCAATGAACTCAAAATTTTAGTTTGTTGTGTATAATGTATATTCTTCGATTATTGTTCGTTTGTATGAAATTGTATATTCACTTTGGAGGAATTATAGGAGAAAATATATATTATTGGATCTATAGCAGAATAATGTTGGTTATCAACATTTTCTCCTTTTACTGCAATCCCCACCGTGTTTTTCACAAACGGTAAGATTTTAGATAAACACAATAGCAATGAAATTTGTGCTAAATATAGACAAGTCGCTACTTTCACGGTGAGGATTGTGCATGCTGGGATGGATAACGAATACGGACAAAAATAATCTCGAATCTTGTCAAATATTTTGCAATAACTCCTTTATTTCTTTGTCGATTTTCAAAAGGTCTGTTGCATGTACCCCGCCTTGAAAATCCCTTTCCTCGGATACATGGATTATTTGTGGTATCCTTTTAATTTTTCAAAAAAATTGATCCCAACTGACCAGAAAACGAAATGATAACGAGTACGGCAAAATTAGCCACGCTTCAGGTAGGAAATTGTGCAATAATTTTCTTATTTCTGTGTCAATTTTCAAGCGGTTTGTTGCATGTACCCGGCCTTACTGAGCGCTTTCCTCAGGTGTATTACTTATTTGAAAACTCCCCATATTTTTTCCCAAAAATTGATCCAAACTGACCTGAAAAACGACCAGATTTTTTGTCGTTTTTCTGGTCGGTTGGGATCACTTTTCGCAAAAAGTACAAAAAGGTTTCGTGTAAAGCATACATCGGAGGAAAGAGCTCAGTAAGGCGGGGTACATGCAAACCGTTTTTTAATTGACGCAGAAATAAGGAAGTTATTGCAAAATGTCTTACCTGATGCGAGGCAAAATTGTCCGTAGATTTACCCATCCCAACATGCACAATCCCCACCGATTTCTATATTCTTTACAAGAATTTTTATATAGTTTTTCTTTGCTTTAAAAATAGAATATTTAGCTTTGTTCCGTAAATTTTTGAAACGTTCACAATTCGAATAAGTTCTATTTCACGGTGGGTAACCCACGTGACTTTTGGAAAGAGTCCACAAGGAAAAATCGTCCGTTTGTTTGATGAATCCACGGGATTTGGAGCAGAGTGAGTTACAAACGGGAATGGCCCTCTCAAATGCGCGTACGGTGCACTTTATCTCGTCAAAATCCACAGAGTATAAGCTGAGAAATTAAACAAAACATACTTTGAAGCGGACGACTTTTTCGGTGTGAACGCTTCCCAAAAGTCACGTGGGTTACCCACCGTGTATTTGTCCTATATACTGACCATGCCCTGTCTGTAAGTTTGATGCATTCAAGGACTTCTGGATTTATCCAGGGATCGGATCGACGTTTGATTCTGATCTCTTTCACTGGTGCAACAATGTCAAGTGCTTCCAGAAAATTGATTTAAAGGATAGCCATGCTTCACAGACACGGTCACTTAGAAGGACGGGACACCAGTCAACAGAAAGCAACAATAACTGAAATGATTCTTTAGTGTAGGTGAGACCGGGGCTAGTCCGCCCTCGGGGCATGTTCGGTCAGTGGCTCTGTAGAGCCTCTCGACATAGATAGAGAGCCTGGAACCAGATTGTAATGTCTCTTATGACGAAAGCTGTTCGCAGAAAGTTTTTGGTCCCATTGAATAGAAAAATATGGAAGTTAGAACACACTTCTTATTTTTTTGACACTGTCAGTAAATTTTCCACATTTGCGTAAATTTTCATTTATAATAAGGTTCGCTATGATTCAGATTTCCTTTTTGCATACTTATGAAGACAATTAAGTCCCTTTTCAGATTAAAACTTAAGATGACGATTTCATGTCATCTAAAAGAAGATGTAACGTGATGCTTCCATGAGGTCTGTCTGGGGCTAGTCCGACTATTGGGGTTGGGGCAAGTTCGCCCACGACCAATCTTGCACATGAATAAAAAGAATGATCACGGTTAGAAATGTCATTTCCTGTCGCATCAAAATATATAAATCGCAAAGACCTAGCTATAACTAAAGCGTAAAAATAAAAATTCAAAACCACTGGCCGAACTTACCCCGGCCCCCAGCTTGTTATCCCAAATGCCGCCTTTCTCACGATGTTTGGCTCATAAAACAATACCTTTTTTCAATCTATACCTTCATTTGGCATTCGTATACGAATTCCTAGAAATTTAAACTGACTAAAAATCCTTTATAGCTCTGAGCATACCTAGCCCCAATAACCGGTCGAACTTGTCCCGCGCATGGGGCAAGTCTGCCCACTACGATCAAAACTCTAAAACTTGAATTTTTCCTTCTTGAAAAGAAACATATAAAAATGATAGACGCAGTAAGAAAGGCTATCACTTGTAGAACTCATTTATATAAATTACAACCAAATAGCTCACATAGAATTCAAAATATGAGAAATCGAAAAAAAGGGGGGCGAACTAGCCCTGGTCTCCCCTAATGTTTACATGATCTGATAGTAATTGTTTTATGCTTACCAATGAAGTTTTTACATACCTTCCTAGTACCAAATACTAAATAGTGATCACTTAAACATGTAGTTACAACTCCTGATTAAAGAATTTTATCAGAATCTGTAACTAAAACAAGATCAAGTGTAGAACTAGATGAAACAGTTTCTCTTGTAAAATCACACATAAGTTAAATATATAAAATTCCATAAAACATCTTAAAGATTTTTGCAGTGTACAACTTCTTGGCGAAGATACATCAGTGTTAAAATCTCCTAAAATGTAAGTTCAATATGAATTGAAATGTGATGTAGTTAAACAAATAGTTTCTAAGATTTTATAAAAGTGTGTTTGTTTTGGTGGTCTTTAAATTACTGACAATAACAAAAGTTTAGATTTTGGTAGTAAGAGTTCAATCCAAAGTGCTTCTAGCTCGTCATGTTGAAGATTTTCTCGGGTAAAGTAAAGTCACTTCTAATATATAAACAAACTCCACCTCAATGGTTTTGATCTAGGTTTTGACCTCGCAATAACTGCTTTTGGTCATGATCCGGATATCTTCAAGGTAAACATTAAGGACAGTTCTGACAAAGCTTGGACAAAAAATGGCACTTCAATAGCAAACGGAAGGATTGTTATAAGATTCGGCCGCGTGACCTAGTTAATGACTCGGCATGATCCTTTTCTTGACATGACCTAGATATCATCAAGAACATTTTGGACAATTTCGACAAAGTTCAACCAAATTTGGCACTTTCAGAGTAAAAAGAATCTTACAATATTTGACCAAAATGACACAGTTTTTGACCTGGCATGACCTTGTTTTTTAAACATGGCTTTTAGAAATACATTGTATCACCAAGACAAAGATTCCGACCCATTTTCAAAACGATCGAGGAAGAAATAGCCTCTGGAGCAAAGTAGAGATTTGACCTACTGACTTACGCTTTGACCCCATTCTGGTCCCGATTCAAGTTATTTTAAGAATTCTAGAAATGGATGACCCAAAAATCATATGTATGAAATTTGGTTGAATTCTGCCCAGTACTTTAGTAGGAGAAGATTTTTAATGAAATGTCGACGGACGGATGGACGCCGGACAATGACTGAACACAATACCTCACCTGAGCACTATGTGCCCAGATGAGCTAAAATCTTTGTTCGAAAACCTTTGTTAGATACGTTTTTGACAGAATCGGTCATATTTCGAGGGTTTCGAAACAGATACGAAGAACGAGGGGCAATGGAGACCGGGTTCTCCCCCAAGAAGATTTCGTACGAAATAACATGAATATGCACAATCTGTTGTATTTTGAGAAACTCATACAGGGAGATAAAACCAACAAGCTTTTGAAAACAAGAGGTCAAGAGGGCCTTATCGGTTACCTGAATCAAATGAGCAGAAAAACATGGATGTGCAGATTATGATATAATCCCTACAAGTATATTGAAAAAAGGGAATAAAAAAATAACCGATGACAACTTCGTGACTTGTACAAATCTAAAGGGCAATCCAATGGGGATGCATCCTGCCATGTTTAGTTGAAATCCATTCAAAGGTTCTTAAGAAGCCGAAAATGTAAAACGTTAAGTTATGACGTAACACCACAAACCCTCCTCCCCTCCTCCCCCAAAGCATGGTCATTTTTAAACATGCTTTCCTTGTACAAACCTTGTAGTCCTTGCAATAAAAGCACTAAGATCCAAATATAAATCCAATCCAACAGCCAGTGTATAAGAAGAAAAAGATTTTTAAGATGTACATGTATCCTATTTACCCCCTTTTCGTCCCTTTTATGGGCCCAAGGGGAAGTAACTCCATGATTTGAACAAATCTAAAGCGACTGTCAGTGGGAATCCTTCCTGTCAAGTTTGGTTGAAATCCGTTCAATGGTTCTAAGAAGAAGTCAAAAATGTTTAAAGTTAAACATTAACGCGACGCCAAACCCCCTTCTCCCCCAGCACGGCTATTTCTTGACGTTTTTCATCTCTTTTACAAACTTTGTAGTCGTTGCCATGAAGACTCTAAATACCAAATGTGAAACCAATCTAACAGCCGGTTCATGAGAAGAAGATTTTTAATATGCACCCTATTTAGCCCCGTTATGGTGCCCCTAGAGGAGGTTACCTCATGTATTAGATAGAGGCTGTATAGTAGATTCTACGCGAAATAAACATTTAGATGCGCGCAGCGTATTGAATGTTTATGACGCGTAGAATTTACTATACAGGCTCTATCTAACTTAGTGTTCGCTAGCGGTTGATCAAAGACGAGGGCGTAGTTATGTATAGACGTCACATAAATAGCCGACAGCCTGTTTATGCGAAATATAGCGGCGAATTTTTAAAATATGCTGCAATTTCGTTGGTCCAAAAAGTAGGTCGAACACTAAGATATTTACAAATCTGAAGCGGCTTTCCATGGGGATGATTCCTGCTAAGTTTTGTTGAATGCCGCCCAATGGTTCGCAAGTAAAAGTCGAAAATGTAAAAAGTTAACGCACGACGTACGACGAACGACGGACGAAACGCAGTCGCAGTAGGTCACCATGTCCTTGAAAGTAAAGTCAGACAAAAGTACTAATATTACATGTAAACTGCCTAATGGAAATATAAATTATTAATTGGACGTCCGAAAGGACGTACAATTCTTATAACCACTTTTGGACAGGCGAAATGGGTTTTCATTACCAAAAAACCCTTTCTCAGACTCAATTGCCAGTTGACCAAAATTCAAAATAGATTTTGCGACCATACAGGAAAACTGTCGTATCTTTTCCTACTTTCTATGTGTTCTCTAACAAATACTATAAGATTCATTGGCCGATTCAATTCATGCCACGTCTTAACCAACTTTACGATCTTTTTTCGATTTAATCATTTTCTTGTAGTTTTTTGACTTTCGTAATATTTATTGTGTAAAGGGTAAGATCTTTAGAAAGCGATACATGCATACACTATGGTTATAATGTAAACAGACACCCTATATCATCATCAGCAGCGATAGCTCAAACGGGAAAGGATTAACCTCGCAACCTTTTTTCAGTTTGAAATTTGGAACGCCGTTGGTTCAAAACCAGTTCGGATTATTATACCCCCCACAACAAAGTTATGGGGGGGTATACTGGATTCAGGTTGTCCGTCCGTCTGTCCGTCCGTCCGTCCGTCCGTCCGTCCGTCCGTGGACATAATTTTGTGTCCTCTTCTCCTCCCACAGTTTTTGACCGATTTTGCTGAAATTTTAGCAGGATGTTTCCTATCATATGAAGTTGTGCACCTGCAATTTTTATCTTGATCCAGGCAGTAGTTTCAGAGTTATGCCAATTTGAACTTTAGCACTTTTTCAGTGACAACGCGCTAGTGGGGGGTATTTGTCCGCTTTGCGACAGTTCTAGTTTCTTCTGTAAAACGTTTGTTTTTCTTGGATGTGTTTACTGAAAATAATTAATTAGTAGACTTAGTCTGAAAACACACATTTTAGAATGATTACCCAATTTAATGCACGTATTGTGTATGATAGGTTCCTTTTCTTTGATCATTGTTGTTTAGGTCTTTGACATATTTAAAGAAACGGGGTTTCCACGAGACGTACTTTGGAACCAGGGTTTTGAAATTGATTATCGGGGAGTAAGTTCATTTCGCAACTCGGGTTCGACTCGATGACAAATCGGGGTTCCATCTGAACAGCCTCAGATGAGACATCCACCTATTCAGAAAAATAGTTGCTCTTACGAGTTTTTTTTTTTATTTTTTTTTTCTCTCCAGCATCTGTATCACTGATATTCGACAGTATCATGACCTATTTACATACTGATCGATGATCATGACAACAATGATTATTACTAGTATAAGACTAAGTGACAGCGATCTGTATTTATTTCGTTTAAGAGACCCGTTTACGTGTATTGAGCTAAGAAGATGAAGCAATGGGTCTGCAACAGATGGTACCTGGATGATCGTATGAATATGTTTACAGATAGGGACATTGCTATTCTCAAATTTTCGTTGATAATGATATGAAGATTTAAATTGCTTATTGTACTCCACTTCCATTTTCCCGACGGCGCGTTCCCAATTTCTTCTTTTTATGCACATCTGTAGATGTAAGGATGCTGCGGTAGTACTTGTATGGGGAATCCATGGCTAGGTGCTCCAATTCATCTGGTATTTTGTTTCAGGAAAAGTATGTATTGAATTTGTTTTGTAACCACAACCAGGGAAAACTGCTACCGTGTTTTCTTCTTTTTTTACTCTAAACAGGAATAAAAATCAAAGTGCTTGGAGCACTATATTTAGACGCCTCTCATTGATTGTGCGGAATTATATGTAAATGATCGGCGTTTCATTACTTTATTTCGTTGAATTTGTGTTATGATCGATTCTAAATCACTGCGGTCGTTTTTTCGCCAACGATGGTGGAGACAGAAGTCGAACAAGAGTGCCATGGTCACAATATACGCCGCCACTTATAAAACTTGAGACAAAAAAAAAAAAATGACATTGACAAGGATTTATAAATATTCACACAAAAACCTGTAAAAAGTTGTGTTCACAAAAAGGTTTCTATAAATATCCAGTCAAAAACCTGGAAGGGATTGCGTTCACGAGACTGAAATATCATTAAGCCCTAGAGACTAAGATTGAAGGGGGCATAACTCAGGCAAAATTCAATGAACCATAAAATCCTTACTTCATGCACATCTACCAATTAAGGTAATAACATCCACCAAGTTTCTTAAGTATCCCGTCAGAATCTTAGAAGAAGTTGTGTTGACAAGGCTGCAATTTCAATCAGCCCCAGAGAATAAGTTTTAAGGGGGCATAACTCTAGAAAAAATCAATGAACCATAAAATCCTTCCTTCATGCAAATCTACCAATTGAAGTGATTGACCAAGTGTCATTATTATCCAGCCATAAACGTAGGAGGACTTGCGTTGACAAGGCTGCAATTTCAATAAGCCCCACAAACTAAGTTTAAAGGGGGCATAACTCTAGAAAAAATCAATGAACCATAAGATTCTTCCTTCATGCACATCTACCAATTGAGGTGATAACATTGACCAAGTTTCATTAAGATCTAGCCAGAAACTTAGGAGGAGTTGTGTTGACAAGGCTGCAATTTCAATAAGCCCCAGAGACTAAGTTTTCAAGGGGCATAACTCAGGCAAAAATCAACGAACCATAAAATCCTTCCTTCATGCACATCTACCAATTGAGGTGATAATATTGACCAAGTTTCAAGAAGATCCAGCCAGAAACTTAGGAGGAGTTGCGTTGACAAGAAAAGTGGACGGACGTACATACGGACGGGGACGGATGGACGGACGGATGGACGGACAGACGGAGAAGATGACGCCAATATACGGCCGCCTCCGGCGGCGTTTAAAAAAGATGATTAAAAAGAACAATGTCTGAGTAGAATTCGAACCCAGTGCCTTCCGGATATAACATGTGTAAAGAGTATAAGGTGAGTGCTCTGTTAAGTGAGCTATCGCGGCTTTCATTTATGTAGCGCGTTGGCTTACATTTTGAATAAATTGCTTTGTAGCGTACTTTATAAAATCAATGAAAAGTATAACTGACGACAATACTCATAGTAAACCGAAACAAGAAGACAAAAGTGCTAATCGCATGGCCTTAATTGAATTTGGTAATCAAATTAATAGTGATTATTCATAGCGACAAATCAGTTGTCTTGAAACGGCAATCAAATCAATTTGAAGCCTGAGAAGGGTTTTCTGGTATTAAAGCCGATTTCGTATGTCCGAAACCGATCTTATAGAATTAAACACAGAAGAATGAATAAAATATCTTTCGTTCATGTACAATCCCGCTCAATAAATCAGAGACGTCCAATTACAGTGCTCTCAGCACTTTGATTTACTTGGTTATCTCTTTCCCGAACAACATAATTTCACACTGGTTTATATGAAAACGGTTGAATAAAATCATAAACGTTTCTGAAATAATTTTGTCCAATAACATAACGTGGAAAACAACGGATTATGCGTTGTTTTTCTTATTTCTATTTTCCTATACGCTTTTCCAAGGTTTTATATTAAAGAGACATAAAACACTGATCAATTGGTAAAGGGTTGTTTAATGGAGATCCGATGTTGCAAGTTTTAAAAAGCACCAAACCTGCGTTTGAAATCATTTCCAGAAACGTGCTTATGTAAAAATGAGAGTTTTGTCGAGCATAATTCTGTCTGTATTAACCTGTGGTATAACACCACTTAAAATCAACTTCAAAACATTCACGGGTCTGCGTGGAAAAGGCTACACATTATCTGATGGATTTGTGAATCAAACACTAGACAATATCCGTTTGATTCCGTGCATCAACACGTGCAGTACCGGGGCTAACTGTCGGAGCGTGTCGTGGAACTCCGACATCCAGAAGTGTCTGCTCGGTTTGACCGACGTGACTAATTATGTTGAAGCTTCAACTCAACTCTCCGAAGTCAGCGGTTGGAACACATACAGTTTGATGGAATATACAGGTCGGTAGTCTTGCTTTCCTTCTTCGGCACATGGTTTACAGTTGAATTTTAGAAAGAAAACAAGAGAGTTATTTTAGGCTACATCGTTTTACTTTACGAACATGTTTTGCCTAGATTAATATATAACAACATATCCGATTGAACGAGAAATATGCCTACAAAATACCATGGACTCTTTTTAGAGCTAGTTTCTCCGTTTACCACCCGTGATTAAGGGTCAAATAAAATGCTAACATTCTAAATAAATTGACGCAAATGTTCGAAAGATCCTTTAGTAAAACGGGGCCCTGAATTTGACGTCACTATTGGAAAAGGCTTGAGAAAACGTTTCAGACAAATGAAGAAAATGCTCATGAACATCATTTTCTCCTTTGTCTCAATTCTTTCTGTGCTAGATCTAAATGATCAACAGAATGTATCTATTCTATCGTCTGTAGCATATTGCAAAGTGAAGTGTCGAAATTGTTGTCGTCTGGTAAAGAGTAAAGTCGATGTGGTCGACAATTATGCATTAAAGATCTGGAACCATAATAGACACTTTTGAAAATACAAAAAGTATTGTTATATATTATTTTTATGATATAAGACGGAGGTAAAATGAAACTTAAAACAATATTTTACCGATATGTTGGAATTTTATAATTATATTTTTTTAGTTATTGACCCCCTTTTACAAAAAAGGATGGAAAATGGGAATCACCAACTCCGTAAATCTCATATTTTTTCCAGAAAATGATAATATCTGACATTTTTCAGCTTGTATGCCACAACAGATATGTATGTAACATAAATAAGCTAAATACAAAACTATGAAAAATAAAATTGAGAAAAATCACTTGATTATACATAAGGTTTATGATTTTGCGACTGAATTTTTTCCATGTTTAAGAAAAATGAAAATTTTTCTTTGATCTGTAATTTTTGTAATATTGACTGGCAGGGTATGAGACCTACATCAAAATTATCTCTAATTTATACTTGTGCAAATAAAATAAGAATGGGAAAAAGTTACCGTTAAATTTTGGTTTTTTATGAATTCAAACTTAGTAGGGGCGCATAAAACAAGGACAAAATTATCCAAAATAGGTCATTCTATTCCATCAAATATTGTAAGGTCAAATGTAACAACACATTATATTTTATAGTAACTTATATAAAGAACTTATTTTTATCAAATATTCATTGCCAGATTTCCCTGTAGTTACTACATAAACTATTGTTAACAAAACAAGGGCATTATATACATCGGTGGGGAATCATGTGACACTAAATTTCAGAAAATCGCCAATAATTTTGTAAATACTTGACCAATTTGAAATCGGTTTGAAACAGAAAAAAGTGCAAAACGCCCGATATCAGATGGGTGGAAACTCTTTTACAAATCAAGTGATAAAAACGTTATTGACGACCAGATTAAGTTTTGGTTGGTCGTCAATAACTTTCATATCAGCTGATTTTTCAAAGATTATCCTTGGTATTCAGCAAAGTCATGGAGTGTTCCCGCTTTCTCTGCTTAAATCCTTCTTTTTCAAATCGGTCATCTTTTGACAGAATTGTTGGAAAATATCGAAAATATTATGTCAGGTGATTCCCCGCCATGATATAAGATTCGTGGGATGGAAGAGGGTTGAAATTGGTGTCATGTACTACTGTATAAGAACGCCTTTATCAATCAAATTAAGCTAATCTTACACGAACATTTATGTTTGATGACAGGATCTTTACTTACCTACGAGGGGCGTTCAATTAAAAGTGGTACTAATGGTCCGCCATACTTAACGGTTCTATAGAACTAGTGGTGCTTGTGGCTATTTGACTGGAAAATTACTGTATATATTTTAAGCAAAATATGCTCAAGATCTTACAAAGATATATGTGATAAATGCTATAAATCGGTAGATAATCCCGTCATTCACAAACTGTGTTTTTGCAATGCAAATGACCAAATAAGACAACAGTTATGGGTATCTATTATGGAATTTTCCGGGTTTGGTGTGTTTAATGAGTTTATTAAAAAACACCCATCTCTACAGATCTTAGATTGTCTTACTGGTCTTGCATACGCGTCAGTAGAAAATGCAGATTTATATTGCCTCCTCCTTAAACACATGAGGAAAATGCTGTAATACCAGTACTATCCCCCAACAAATTATAAGTACAATTTGTAAGAATTGCAAGCAGTAGATACATGAGTGTAATAATCGATTTGATCAATTATTTATTATCCTTGCATAGGATTATTTGATATAACTGCTTTTCTTCAAAAGCCTCGTATCAGTAGCTTAAAATAAGCTGCAGGTGCGAGGTTTTTGCAGAAAAGCCACTATATGGTGATGTGCAAATTATCATGATTTGCTATAAGGTTATTTGTAACCTAGTTGAAATTTATTTTCCCATATGTTTATTAATCTATACTTTGTTGGGGACATTCGAAGACGCCGTAACTAGAGTTTATATTGTAGTTACGGTGTTGTCGAATGTAGCCGACGGCATTATAGCAGAATAGGTCTATTTTACAAAATAATTCTATTCTCATCGACAGTATACGTATTACGACCAAACTTTAACAAAGCTGTGATCATGATTTGATAGAGGGCATTGAGGGAGAGAAGGGAAATGCTTTAAACGAGTGTTTTCCTCTTTTCCCTCAATGTCTTCTCCCATAATCATGCAGTTTAGAATCACAGAATATGCAAGGAAATTCTTGTTTTCGGATCAGTCTAAACTTTTGTTGTCTAGGCACAGGTTTGAGTCTTTACATTGTGTGCCATTGCATTTCGTTTCGGTAATGGTATGCGAAAGTGTAATTATCTATTTGCTGTCGATATGAGTATTAGCTTTCCCAAACAGCAATCATTTCACAAACCTTCTAAATATGCGTTTAAAATGCTTAAACAAGAAAACATTGATTAACAGCATTTTCCACAGTTTTCTGGTTCGAAATATTGAGAATTGATACGAATACGCATCTATTTTGTCATCTATCTTTCTATTCAATCTTGGCCTGTCTACCATTTTGTCGTTTGGGAAAGGATTTATAATGAATTTACATCATTTTGTTGTACATTTCTTTTGATTCTTAGTATAGTAATGTTCTATTTGTATTGTCTCAGTTTGTGTTATTATGTGTTGTAATTTATCATGTTGTATATTTTATACTGATCTTCTGCAAAGGAGGAATTAATAAAGTATAACATATACACTGGCTATTTCGCTGTGCGCAAAATGGAAAATGAACTGAAGTAGGATACACGGGCCTACATTAAAGGTCGCAGGGCCTACATTAAAGGTCGCATAGGCTTTGAAATATCTGCATCACATGTATATAATGAACTATATCAGATTTGTGGACATTAGAACGTTGAATATATGTCAGTTTTTAGAAAGGTAATAAAAATTAAAATTGGTAAAACTGGCCTGAATGATGCCCCCTCTCAGACAACCCGGGTAGAGCTAGTACCAATGCAAATGTTGCTGTAAATTCCGACATGAATGAACAAGACGCATGGTTCAATGTGCAAGAAATAGCAGATAAAGTTGGTTTTTCATCGGGGACATGTTATACGATTTTGACGAAAGGGCTGAAACACAGAAAGACTTATGCCCATTGGGTCCCCCACCTGCTGCCTAAAGGACTGAGAGCCACCCGTGCAAAAATATTTTTAAATAATGCAATAAATGCAACAAATGTGGGCTTTCTGAGCTTTATACAGATGATTGAACAATACTCCACTATTATGAGCACCAACGACGTGTCATTAACAAACAATGGTTGCGAAAAGATCAGGCAATGTCCGCAATAGCCATAAAATAAAAGCGCGGCAAAAGTTTTGTAAGCGGTAATTTTCAAATGTAACGGGTGTATTTTTCAAATTACTGTTTCAAATAGTAACACTATCGCCGGTCATTCATACAAGAAATGTATGTCGGCGAAAGTAAAGGAATATCACGAAAAGAGCAGGTCTAGGACCGGCTAAAGAGGCATGTACCAAATCCATGACAACGGAGCTGTCCACAGGTGACATCTTGTCCAAGACTTCCTGAAAGAGACATATGCTACACAAAGTTTTCACCCACCCTTATAGCCGGGATTAAGCCCGTGTGGCTCCTTTGTGTTCCCCATGATGACGAAAAAAGCCTCTGGTCGTCGGTATAGGTCTTTATGTTCCATATGCAGTGCAATTTACCAGTGTCTGCGGGGTGTTCAAAAAGAGGCCCATTTATTGGCATATAAGTAATGGATCTCAAAAACTTCAGAAGTGTGTGGGTGTCATAGAGGATTACTTCGAAGGATTTAAGAAGCTTAAAATTGAATTGCGACATAACTATGGCTTATATAACCCCAGTTCCAAAATTAATTGAACGTCCCTCGTATAGTCCTTTATTTAACGATATTATGGCACATGTTTAAAACTGTTCATTTCTCTAAGCGTTTTTCTGTTATTTCTACCAGTGATCTGGGCCCCGTTTTATCAACGAAATTACGCACATTATTTTCGTAGATTTGAACGGAAGTTCAAATTTTTTGCGTAAGTGCGTTTTACAAAACATGTTCGCAGCTAAGATTAGATTTTCCTAAGTTTTTTACCCGTAACTTTACGATCAAAAATATTTGACGTAAATCTGTTCGTCACCACTGTCGATGCCTTAATTTACCGTTTAAAGCCTTGATAACCCCAAAATTACTGAAAATATCAAAATATCTATGAAAGGAAATGTTGAAAATGAACAAACCACGGAAAATTCATGTGAATAGCAATGGATTTTGTGCTAACAATAGACTGGGTTTAAAGTTATGTTTTGTTAAACCGTCAGTGTTGTCATAAAATATCGTAACTACGGCCTGATTTAAGCCGTAGCTACGAGATTTTATAACAGCTCCAACGAATTACTATTGTATGTCCGAAATAACGTCACGATTAACTTGATAAAATCGTTCCCTATTTCGCTGTACTTTCACTTTCTTTTTTTGTTGCTATTTATAGAATACAACATGAAAAGGTATTTTTCATGTATTTCCGATTCTAATGGAATGAATGTACGTTTAATATACGTTTAATCGCCAGAGTGTTCAGAACGATAATATTTAAGCATTTTTCATGCTACTTACAACGAGAAATACGAGAATTATCTCTATCTATGCAGAAAAATACACTTTAAATAGCTTACACGGCCGATATACACTACTCAAAACTTATAACTACTCCGACTACATCATAAAGAATATCTCCGGACAGGCATAACATATCTTAAAGGGACATAACATTCCAATAACATTTTTTAAAGTATGTCTTGATGCAAAGGTTGGTTATTCTAATGCATAGAATTGCTATCAGTTTGTTGAAATTGTTATTCATAAGCAAAAAATAAGCCTTTAAAGTTGAGACAGCTAATTAGGCCTACATATAAATCTGAACTGTTGTGGACAACAATTTGATCATTTTTAGCACAAAAATATATATTTCTCGTAAACGGCGCAACATTTTGGCTTGAAATTTTCAGAATTTTTCATACGGAAATATGCTCCATCAGATAAAAATAAAAGCAAAATTTATGAAAAAATATCGTGAAATGTCACTTTAACCAAATTTGACACAGCTTCACTCCAACCATGTTACCGTCATATGTTCAATTTTCATAAACTTCACCAAAACTTGAATTGAACAAGAATCAGCTAACGGAGACCACTGTTGGTAGCAAAAGTCACAAAGTCAATATCTTGTGCGTTGCATGTTCTCTCTCATGATAGCATGGTATCAGGAACGCATGAACAGTTTGTAATTCCTGAAATATAATGTAGGGATATCTTCCTAATATTTTAGAAGTCTATGTAAGGTTCTCTACGCTCGCTACACATGTACCAGAACATCATCATACTGGACAGTAAATCGTTAGTCTGTAAAGCACTTTTTCACAATTAGTAAATTTAATGCATCATTGGCAACTAAAGATGAACATGTTAATTGTGAGATCATGGTTGATGCGACTTGTTCATACGCATGATGAATTTAGCCATTATCGGATAGTTTGGCCACTGAATGGTCTCCCTTGAAGGCATTATATGTGTCCCTTTTTATGACAGCTTCTGGACGCTTCAACTCACATAGGCGAGACAAAACAATGTCACGATCCCAATTCTGGTTTGATTTCCTATCACTTGGTTGTCTTGGTAGGTTGGCAGCACTTCCGGTTTGTCTGTACTCGGCAACAAGTTGGGTGATAGCAGGGGTGACACCGGCGTAACTTTTCCCTTCTTTAGCCTATGTTAAAATGGTCAACTTACCGCTGTCACAGCACCTTCCACAACATTCGCGGACACTCGTGACTTAGGCTGCTTCATCTACTGACTCTATACTCTCTTTTAATGGTGGTTTCAATATAGGTTGAGAAGGAAAATCTGAAAATATCCAACAAAGAACATGACCACTATTTACTTTCACTTTAGAATGGCTGTTTTCCGCCAAACTACATGTACATTTTTGGGAAGTATCCGCAGAAAGTAGTCCTGCAAATAATGCAAAAAATATGCTATAAAACCAAAGAGCAGATGCAAAAATACTAACTTATCAAAGAAAACAGTACTTAAACTATTGTTTAACACTCCAAACAGCCCTCTGCATGCAGAGACAAAAATTTCTAGGACTATTTTCTATTGTACAACGACCCGGAAGCAAACAGTAGACTGGGGTCACTCCTAAATGAAACCAGATTTCCCACATGAACTTATTTTTTCAATTTTTCCTAGTTTTTGTGTTATCTATGAGTAAAATAACACAAAAAATCAAAGAGTTAAAGTCTATTTCCAATGATTCATGGCCATTTAAACAGAGAATGTGGTATGGCAAAAATCCAGGTTTTAAAGCAGGTTTTTTCATTCACTTATAACCTGTATGTAGCGGACGATAATTCACCTGGCAGAGCTTTCCATTCGATTAACATGGGCTGCTCTGCCAGGTCGATTCTCGTCCGCTATAACAATGCCAGTTATTTCCTTGTGCCTGAATGGATTGACATCAAATAAAAAGTAATGTCTGTTGCAGATGCAGGATCACATTCTGGTAGCAGATTCATTCATCTTGTACCAATTTAGGACTCTTCAGGTTGTAATTTACACTGAAAAGTGGTAAATATTTGGAGAAAAACATCATTTGGAAAGGTTTAAAACCTTAAAAGTAATGTTTTTTGCTTAATATTTGCTTTTCATGTGCATTGCAACTCACATACTCACCTAAAAAATTAAGAAATTTAGAATGATTCAAAAGAAACTTACTCGTAAAGATCGGTTGAGTAGTCCGGACCTTCCGCTTGGCGTTTCATCGGTTCGGCCCAAAACACGTTCTCCGCTGTTAGTTTGGGGGGGGGGGCGATTCAAAGTTAAAATCAAATCAAATCAAATCAAATATTTTATTGGTCTAAAATCCAAAGATAGGATTGTCACCACAAATACAAAACAGATCATACAACAAGCATAGTAAATGACATAATGTTAGATCTATTATAGATTCACAATTAAACGAGAATGATCATGGAAGGGTTAAATTGCTTTTTAGAAAAAAGCTGAAACCACTCTCGTTCAACATTGAATACACTATACATGTAGTAGAGAGAACCATCTTGAACAAATAGGAACAGTTAGAGGCATGTTGGTATAGAAATGAGATGCAACACTGGCATTGATTAGTATCTCGGGAGTCACTATGGTTGGAGAAATGACATGTTTAATAAAGCACAGCATTCTCCACCAGAGTGTCTCAAACTATGGTTTAGTTGTGATGGGATCGATAAACAGCATAAATTTATGGTAATCAGGTAAAAATGATAGTCTACTTACAAACTGCAAATTCAGATGGAGATTCCTCATGGATCAAGAAATGATCCTGTGTGAAATCTTAATTATGAAAATCATTAGATCTATAATTTATGCTTTGTGTGATTTTTGAAAGGGCAAAGATTCCTGTAGTGTTGAGGCTCATTTTAACCCTTTCCCTAAACGACAAAAAATGGCTTGTTTCATTTCGAAACTTAATGCAGGTAGCCTACTGATAATGTGGAAAGAGAACATTGAAATACTGTTTTATGTTGTAAACTTTGGGGCAAAAGTAGAAAATGCAACATTTCAGCTTTTTCATCGTTTGCCTCAAGGTTTCCATCTATTCCATTAAGTTAATAAGTTTACATGCCTTACAAGTTAATAAGTTTACATGACTGACACAACAACAACAGTCAGTACAATGCCTGCGATTTCTTGTCGAAGATCAAGCCAGTGAACCATCGGTTCAGCATCGCAGCCCTTCAACAAGAGCCTCGCAACAACAGCTTTAAACAAGCTGCAGTTACAATGCACCCGTCAAAAAGCAGCGATATAGTGTTTTCTAAATAGAAGGTTGGCTAATTATAGGTACAAGGTACATAAAATTGTTAAGCTTGAATAGTCTAGATAATTTGTAACAAATTCATTCTCTCCCTATACATGATATGAACATGGGATATACATATCACATTTAAATCATATTGATCATTACTAAGGATAAACTTAATTTTCTCATTATTAGACTTGTATATAAACGACTGGCAAATATTTTCAAGACTTTGAAAGAAAGGCTCTCTTATATGTTTTAATTTTGTGCATGTTAGGATAAAATGTTCTTCGTCTTCAATACCATTTTGGCATAGTTTACAAACTCTTTCATTAACAGGGATTTTCTTATATCTCCCTTCTTCAATGTAGAGTTTGTGAGCACTAAGCCTCAATTTACAAAAAGTAGAAATTTCTTCTTTTGAACAATCACCTATTAATAAATATTTTTCTAGTGAATAGTTTGTTTTAATATCCCTATAAGTCCGGAGTTTATTACCGTTAGTGGGATTACCACTATCATCAAACAAAACATTTTTCCAGAATACGGTATAAGATTCTTTTAATTTCGTGGTTATTGAATTCAATAACCTTGACTTGGAAAAAGTGGATTGATTATCCCAAACATGGGTGAAATTCAATTTATTCAGAAGCGTTCTGACATTAGCTCCAAAACCCTTAGGTAAATTAATGCTATCCTTATATGCCTTGGTTACTAGCTTATCTCTATCAGATTCAATAATATGTAACCAGAATCCAATGCTAGATTTTAAACAAAATAGGGCAATAGGAAATATCCCAAGCTCCGCTCTAACTGCATTATTAGAGGCCAATTTGTGAACTCCTAAAATATATTTACAGAATTTAAGTTGCGTTTTTTCAGTAATGAGGGTGTCATATTTCTGTTCGAGAGATCCTGCCTGCGAAACAAGTTTTTCACCTGCCCATACTTCGCTACAGTAAAGCAAAATAGGTTTAACACATTGTTCATATAACTTAAGAAATAAAGGTGTATTCATTTTATCTGAACCAATTGCTTTTCTAATACAAAATGAGGATTTTTGAGCCTTCATGCAAAGATAGTTTATACCCTCGGTAAAAGTACCAGAGGATTTAAAAATTATGCCAAGATATTTATACGAGTTTACAACTTCTACTACATTCCCTTCAAATTTGAAAGCAAAATCTCTAAACATCTTGCCGCCCTTATTAAATATGATAACTTTAGTCTTAGAAATATTGCCTTTCAAGTTCCATTTATTACAGAACATGCTAAGCTTATTTAATGTAGCTTGCAAACCTTTAGCACTATTTGACAATAGAACAATATCATCTGCATATAATAAACATGAAGTATTTATATCATCTATTTGAACCTGATCACAATCTCTGTCAAATAATGTCAAAATGTCATTTATATATAGAGAAAAAAGGCATGGGCTCATAATACAACCCTGTTTTACACCAACTTTAGTTGCAAAACTTTCACTTAGACAATTTCCCATTTTCACCGAACAATACAATGATTTGTACATGTCTCTTACAATGTTGTAAAAAGGGCCAGTGAAATTGTATTTTGATAATTTATAGAATAAAGCATCTCTATTTATTGTATCAAATGCCTTACTTAAATCAACAAAACAAGAATATAGATACTTTTTTGACTTGAAAGCCTTATCAATTAATGTTTTTAATGTTAAAATATGGTCACTTGTTCGGCATTTTTTCCTAAAGCCAATTTGTTCAGGACTTATAATATTATTTGTTTCAACATAGCTATCCATTCTATTAGATAAAATTTTACTAAATAGTTTACTAAAACAACTAGAAATGGCTATACCCCTATAATTGGAAGGATAATTAGTCCCTCCCCCTTTATAGACTGGTTTGATAATATTTTCTCTCCAACAGTCTGGATAAAAACCCTGCTGAAGAATATAATTCATGATAAGGACGTATTCCTTGATAAGATATTGTGAAGATAATTTTAACATTTCATTGGAAATTCCATCACATCCACAAGCCTTTCCATTTTTTAATTGTCGAACTGAATTTTGAATCTCTTCAACAGAGATTTCTTTGTTAAGAACTGTGTTGTCCAAAGATTTGTACCCATTATCTTCCAAATTGTCATCAAAGTTATTCATATACTCAATGTTAAACAAAGATTTGAAATGATTCATCCAAATATCAGGGGCTATATCCTCTGAGGGGTCAGTTTTATGCTTATCCATTAAATTGTTAACATTGGTCCAAAATTCTCTAGGGTTCTTCCTTTCATTTTGAAGCATTTTGTCCAAAATTTTAGCTTTGTAAATTCTATGCTTTTTCCGGACAAGTCTTTTGTAAACTTTTCTTTCATGAAACAGTTTAGCTCGTAAATGGTTGTCCCAAGAATTGTTGGCAAACTGCCTACTTAAAAATTTTAGATGTTTATACTTTGATGTGCATTCATCATCAAACCAGAGTTGTTTTTTTCTTAGTTTTTTTCCTATTTTTCTTTGCATATCTACTTGAATGACAGCCCTGTAAGGCAGCACAGTTCAAAACTGATGAAAATTTACTGACCATTTGATTTACTTTCTCTTTACCAGTCAAGTTACAATCATTTGAAATATCTGACAGAGACTGAGAAAATGCTTTTTTATCAATACAAGAGAGGTTATTCAGGAAGGACTGTTGCTTGACCTCATCCCAAATAACATGTTTGGGTGGAAGTCTTTGCATATTTGTAGAGTGGCGACAATACTATGATTGAACTTTTACCAATATAGGACAATGATCTGAGAAAGAAATATCAAAACTTCTAACACAAAAAAAGGATACATCATTTAACATGGTAGCACTGCAAATACAATAATCATCTATAGAAGAGCAATTATAGCCATGAAATGTAGCTTTTCCTTTTGTGTCCCCAATCGTTCTGCCATTTAATATTCTCAACTGTGATGATATACATAAGTCTAGAATTATTTTTCCATATTCATTTGAGATTTGAGGAGAGAAAGTATTTCTTGAACGATGGACATTATCAATAGAATAATTCAAAGGGATGAAATCATCCAAATTGTCATTTGTTTCTCCAGGTATAAAATCAAGGTCATTGGAATTGATATGAGCGTTTAAGTCCCCCATTATCATCACTTTGCCGCCATCACTAAATTTTATAATATCAGATTCAAGTTTTTGGAATAGAATTTTATCTGTGTCATTCTTTTTAGTATAACTAGATGAAATAGGGGAAATATAGATACCACATATATACAAGTCTTGTTTGAAACGGAAAAACTCTTTATTAAGTTTGATCCAAATCATATCTTGATGAGATTTATTGATTGTTTTGACACCTGTTCTGAGGTTATTCCTAATGAAGATAGCTACTCCACCCCTTAGTCTACTTGGGGTCTCAGATCTACAATTAGAGATACAAAAATAACCATTCAAATTCAATATATCATTTGAACAGGCATGAGTCTCAGTGAGTATAACAATATCTGAGTTTAAGTTTTGGCAGAATAGAGGATTATCTAATTTGCAAGTGCGGATACCATTGACATTTCTAAATAAACCATTAACATTCCAACTACAAACAGTAAATGACTTTGAACAATACATATTACTTCTGTTATCCATAAAAATTCAAAAATGGATCATAAAAAAGTGGCATATGAATGGTGCAAATACCTGACTGTATATAAACTTTTTTTAAAGCTAAAGTGTAATACAATTGTAAGATTTGTTACCCTGAGTAAGAGTGATTATGATTGTTTGAAGTAGAATTTTAACTCTTCTCATGCTTTCAATGACATGATTTGGTTGTGTAAAAGGTTTTAGCAGACAGTGAAGACTAAGATCAGTTGGCATGAACATGCAATCTGATCTTACTCTTCACTGTATTTCATTTATTTAATTATCATGGGAAAACCTTGAGTCAGACCCATTGGAGATTTGCCATATAAAATAGGCCATTACTTTTTTGAAAAAAATTCAATTTAACAGGACAAGGGTCAATATCTTACTATATACTTAACCAAACAGCAAAATGTTTTAGACTTGTCCCAAATCAAAGAAGTTGCAGACGATAATTTAAATTAGATGAAGTTTTACACTTTTTGGTCTTATTGTATAGAAAATATTGGGGGAAATGAAGAAACAGCTTGTCACAAGCAATCTCCTCATTTTCCACAATATTTTCAAAAAACATAATCTTATGAGAAGTAAAAAAAGAATTTGTAAACTCTAAGTCTAGAGCAAATTTAGACTAGGATTCGAAAAGTAACTGGCAACTTCAACACTAGTTATTATCTTGGAGGGTGAGTGAAATACTGAGTCCAATGCCAATATTATCCTAAAAACATTCAACCCAGTCCCAAACTCACCCCATATTTCATATTTATTATTCAGGGGAGAGAACTGTGATGTAATCACTTGCAAAAAACTTTGACAGTTATTTCCCTTCTTATATAACTAACTGTCTCAACCATCTAATCGTCGCTTTTCTGTAAAAACCTCGCATCCGCAGCTTGTTTTAAGCTGCAGATACGAGGTTTTCGCAGAAAAGCGACATAATATTCTTTTCAAGCTAATCAAAACTATAGACAGCTTAAATCTAACCCACTACCAAACGACAAACTTTTAGACTAGTCCAAATTCAAAGATGATACAGACGACAATTTCAAGTGAATGAAATTTTACATTGGTCTTTTTACATAGAAATCATTGTGGGAAAAGAAGCAACTGCTTGTGACAAGCAATTTCTTCATTTTCCACAATGCTTTCCAAAGCCTTTTTCATTTGGGGAGTCCGGAGGCGTTAATGTATGATAATGGGTTGAAGATGGATCAGATCATGATAATTTAGAATTAATAGTTCAATTTGAATTTAAGTAAATTGGTTTAACTCATAACCAGACAACAATATTTTAGACTTGTCAAACTTCAAAGATGTTGTAGATGGCAATTACAAGAACTTTATTGAAACTATACATTATTTGGTCTTTCATAATGATAAAATATTGTGGGAAAGGAAAAAATGGCTTGTCACAAGCAATCTCTTCATCTTCCACAATGCTTTCCAAATTCTTTATCTTGTGGGGCAGAATTTTGGAGCTTTCCAATATGAAAGGTATTGCAGACTACTATTTTAAATCGATGAAATTTTCAAAATACTTGTTTTTTGTTCCAGAAATCACTGTGAATAATGAAGAAACTGCTTACCGCAAGCAACTTCTTCACATTCAACAATGATTTCCAAAACAATTTTCTTACAGGAGACAAAAAGCATCCCTCTGAGGGAATGGGTTTTCAAAAGACTAAAAACATGTCTCTATTGCATGACATTACTTAAGCTTTATAATTAACATTTCCTTGCAAGGTTCCCTCAATATTGTTGTTTTAGAGTAAAAGCTTGCATAATATAATGAAGGATCAATCAGACTATAGACTATAGGTTAGAATAACAAGCTAATAGGGTTCATCTAACAATAAGAATAGCAAATTGACTAGAACTAGAGAAAACAAAAACATCATATATGAGAATTAACCCCTGTCATGCTGAATTAATAGTAATAAAAAAAAGTTATGATGAAAATATGCTAAACTGCTGAAAAGCAAGAATGCTGAAAGCACTGGTAGCATCCATTGTGCGTGGAATAAGAAATCTATTTATCTGAAAATGTAAAAAAAAAAAAAAAAAAAAAAAAAAAAAGAAAGCAGGTGGTATAGACAAGGATCAGACTGCACATGTGCAGGCCAATCCCTGTCTATTCAACCCAACAAGCAGGAAAATTCCAGGTTCAGCATGACAAGGGTCAAACATTTTCAAATTATAGGTACAAGTATTATGTACATTTTGTACTGTAAGATATATTTGATTAGCTTAGTTTGAACCCATGATCCGCATTATGGCGGATGCTAAATCTGAAACCTTTCGATCATGATTCCAGCCATACTGCTGATTGGGTCTTCTACCTTGATATGACGGAGAAGTTGTCCTAGCCCTTTGTGTTGATGAATGTGAAAGTACTTGATTATGATTTCTTTGTTGATTTCCTGATCTATAAATTTTAGACTGGAACATTCTCAGGGCAATAATCATGTTGTTGGCTAGCACTTTTGTACCATTGTTATTTAAGTGTATATTGTCTTTAAAGAGACTTTCGTTTATTCTACCTCCTCTCAAGAAATTGTCATTTCTACTTATTATGAGGTTCTTGGTTTTGTCTAGCTTGTAAAATAACAGGCTCCCGAGAGCTGCTATTTTACTAGCAAGAACTGGCTCTTGACAGGCTATTGGTAAAGATAATAAGACCTTGTCAGATTTCTCAAGACACAAATATGTCAAGTTTTCAAGATTTTTCGACACTTCTTCAACTGGTTTATTTTTCAAGTCATTCACTCCTACATGTATTATAGTGATGTCAGCATGTTCTAAGTGCTCTTGCACCCATGCAGAAGCCTCTGGGACAGTAGGGGTGAAGGATTTCTTTGTATTAGCCTGTCTGTCATTAACTAACTTATTGACGATTATATCTTTGCACATAGAATCATGTAACAGCAGGACCTGGGGAGTTTCTTTATAACTTGTAACAGTAGCTGGAGACACTTGTGAATCGTTTTCTGAATCGGTCAAATCTGTGTTTTTCTCCTTCAGAGTAGGCGACACATTGTCGCAGGTCAGATCCTGATTCTTGTTAATAATCTTTTTGGGTGCCTGAACTTTACGTGGGCCTTGGGGGGTATGATCTTTCCCTACTGTGTTCCAATGTTCTCCATTCAAATCATAGGCCATGTTATGCAGTCTATCTTGCAGTTGTAAAACCATGTTATTCTCATTCTTAAGCCTTTCTTCATATTGTTTTGATTCAGACGCGGCTTTCTTTTTCTCGAAATCTACAGTCATCTCTAATTTCTCACACCTCTGTTTCAGCTCACGGTTCTCCTGTTCAAGTGATTTTATTTTGTTTTCTTCATATTGTTTTGATTCCGAAACGGCTTTCTGTTTCTCTAAATCTACAGTCGTCTTTAACTTCTCACACCTCTGTTTCAGCTCACTGTTCTCTTGTTCAAGTGATTTCATTTTGTTTCTCAAGATAGATGATTCTTTGTCTTCTTTCTTATCTCTTGAATGACTTAATTCTTCAAGTGAAATCAGTTTTTTAAGAATTTTTTCCAATTGCTCTTCTCTGTTTGAAGTTAATTTTGATAATTTCTCAGATAAATCAATTAGTCTATCCTCGAAAACGTCCAAACGCCTATCAATATTATTGTCTTCAGAGACAGTACTGTTCCCATTCACAGGTGTGGTCACATTCTCATGGGGTATTTCTTCACTCTCGGGATCAGGGGTATCATTAATTTGAGTTGAAATTGAATCTAGGGCCTTGGGTTGCATTTCCTCCTGTTGGCTTTCGGATGAGAAGACCACTTTTAACATAGTGTCGTCGTCACTTTCTGGTGTCTGGCAGTATTCATCTACCTTTTTTAGACATATGGGAAACTTTTCCTTGGCCCAGTTTGCGTAGCCTCTGCCCTGAATCATGATTTTACCTGTTGTCAGGTAAAATATCACTTTATAAAGGAAGTCCTCCTCTAGCTGTAGATCATTGTTAGAATGTTCATATACCACAAATTCGGTGCTTTGAGCCAAAGTGTCACCTGTAGTAGTACCGATGTTATCTTTCCACACTACCCTGTCTTTGATGGAAGAATTCTGTGTGTATAGGGTCTCCGCCACTGCAGCAATCCAATTGTGTATTCTTGACTCATTGGTAATGAAACATGAGCAGTGCGCGTTAGCCCTGTAAAGGCCAGGGACTATTGACTCATATGGTATTAGCCTGCCAGAATTTGTCTTTTGTCTTGATTTGAAGGACGTGTTTAATGGATACCTAGTCTTTAACTTATGTAATGTCCAATCAGCTGGGTCATCAAGTTGTCTCGGTTTGGCCATTGTGGCGAAACTACTTGGGTACGAATGTAAAATTGTGGAGTCTGACCCTAATCTAGACCATAAACGGGAACTGTATATATCTGAGCTCTACAAGGTGTTTAGTTTCAAAGTCTTTAAGTCACTTGACAATGATATTTGCCATCAAGCCACTTTTTTCTTCATTTTCATTATTTCAAGGTGCAGCCGACATGTTCGTAGACTAGATACACTAGTGTCACACATAACTTGGTTTTGCACAGACAGGGTGCCTGCAAGAAAGTTACAATAGTAAAGTCTCTTTCCAATGGAGCATTTGCAGATTAAGGCTACTCTGTGGGCTGTCCTGAGCTTGAAATTTGATTAAATTACTGAAAAAGTGGTAAATATTTGGAGAAAAACATCATTTGGAAAGGTTTAAAACCTTAAAAGTAATGTTTTTTGCTAAATATTTGCTTTTCATGTGCATTGCAACTCACATACTCACCTAAAAATTAAGAAATTTAGAATGATTCAAAAGAAACTTACTCGTAAAGAACGGTTGAGTAGTCCGGACCTAGACTGGTACCCATTCGTGTAAATAACTGAATTTACGACTGGGAACAGGTACTACATTCTGTCCTTTGATTGGTCAATCGATATAATCGATAGACCAATGAAACGGCTCGGTGTATGGAAAGCGTCAACTGTCCAGGCCGTCTGAGTGACCGTCAGATATTAGCTATTACCGTACTTAAATCCGTAGTAGATTTCAGGTACGGGAACCAGACTAGTCCGGACCTAGTCTGGTTCCCATACCTGAAATCTACTACGAATTTAGGTATGGTTATAGCTAATCTCACGGTCATGTACACGGCCTGGACTGATTCTCTACTTCTACATCTACTACGCGGATTAATTGAAACACAAATGAGTACCAGTCTAGATCAGGAGAAGCAACTCTATAAACGGGCACCTGTAAGTGACTAAGAGTAGCGTCCCTTAGTAAAAGCGCGCCAAAACGTATTGTTTACACTTTTAGAACATGAGCTCTGATTGGTTGAATTCCTCGGACCGTTTCATTGGTCGTATCTATTGACTAATCATAGGACAGAATGCAGTAGCTGTTCCCAGTCATAGATTCAGTTATTATGAATGGGTACCAGTCTAGTCCGGACCTTCCGCTTGGCGTTTCATCGGTTCGGCCCAAAACACGTTCTCCGCTGTTAGTTTGGGGGGGGGGGGCGATTCAAAGTTAAGTTGGTCCGGTGTCACACATAACTTGGCTTTGCACAGACACTCTGACAGGGTGCCTGCAAGAAAGCTACAAATGTAAAAGTCCCTTTCCCCTGGAGCATTAGCAGATTTGAGCCTCTTTAAGGGTTGTCCTGGTCTTGAAATCTGATGAAACAGTGGGGGGGGGGGGGGCTAAACCTGAAATGAACATAGCCTCTCTTATTAAAACAGCATGTAAAAAGCAAATTTTCATCATTCTTATGCAGTGACACAGTCTGAGACAGATCCTCACAGCATCTGTAGATACTCTCCATCTAAAATGTCTTAAAAAATACTCACCCTTTTGGGAGTCAAAACATTGAATGAACAGCAGAAAATAAGAATATATAACAAAAAGTTGATTAAATCAACAATAATTTTTATAAACCTGAACAATTTTCACCAATATAATGCGTTGCAGACAAACTTTTAGAACTTTCGACAAGGGGGGTCATTCGGCCCCTCAAATTTCCAACCATATTTTTCTAAAATCCAAAATAACAAGGAAATATCAATACCCGGTCAAAACCATGTTTTCTGCAAGTTTCTGGTGTGTATTCCTACCTACAGAAGAAGTTTCAGAATGATATTCCAAGAAATGTTGAAGTTATTAGCAATCCAGTTTTGGCATCTAGGGGTGACACCGGCGTAACTTTTCCCTTCTTTAGCCTATGTTAAAATAGTCAACTTACCGCTGTCACAGCACCTTCCACAACATTCGCGGACACTCGTGACTTAGGCTGCTTCATCTACTGCCTCTATACTCTCTTTTAATGGTGATTTCAATATAGGTTGAGAAGGAAAATCTGAAAATATCCAACAAAGAACATGACCACTATTTACTTTCACTTTAGAATGGCTGTTTTCCGCCAAACTACATGTACATTTTTGGGAAGTATCCGCAGAAAGTAGTCCTGCAAATAATGCAAAAAATATGCTATAAAACCATAGAGCAGATGCAAAAATACTAACTTATCAAAGAAAACAGTACTTAAACTATTGTTTAACACTCCAAACAGCCCTCTGCATGCAGAGACAAAAATTTCTAGGACTATTTTCTATTGTACAACGACCCGGAAGCAAACAGTAGACTGGGGTCACTCCTAAATGAAACCAGATTTCCCACATAAACTTATTTTTTCAATTTTTCCTAGTTTTTGTGTTATCTATGAGTAAAATAACACAAAAATCAAAGAGTTAAAGTCTATTTCCAATGATTCATGGCCATTTAAACAGAGAATGTGGTATGGCAAAAATCCAGGTTTTAAAGCAGGGTTTTTCATTCACTTATAACCTGTATAACAATGCCAGTTATTTCCTTGTGCCTGAATGGATTGACATCAAATGAAAAGTAATGTCTGTTGCAGATGCAGGATCACATTCTGGTAGCAGATTCATTCATCTTGTACCAATTTAGGACTCTTCAGGTTGTAATTTACACTGAAAAAGTGGTAAATATTTGGAGAAAAACATCATTTGGAAAGGTTTAAAACCTTAAAAGTAATGTTTTTTGCTAAATATTTGATTTTCATGTGCATTGCAACTCACATACTCACCTAAAAAATTAAGAAATTTAGAATGATTCAAAAGAAACTTACTCGTAAAGATCGGTTGAGTAGTCCGGACCTTCCGCTTGGCGTTTCATCGGTTCGGCCCAAAACACGTTCTCCGCTGTTAGTTTGGGGGGGGGGGGGGGGGGGCGATTCAAAGTTAAGTTGGTCCGGTGTCACACATAACTTGGTTTTGCACAGACAGGGTGCCTGCAAGAAAGTTACAATACTAAAGTCTCTTTCCAATGGAGCATTTGCAGATTAAGGCTACTCTGTGGGCTGTCCTGAGCTTGAAATTTGATTAAATTACTGAAAAAGTGGTAAATATTTGGAGAAAAACATCATTTGGAAAGGTTTAAAACCTTAAAAGTAATGTTTTTTGCTAAATATTTGATTTTCATGTGCATTGCAACTCACATACTCACCTAAAAATTAAGAAATTTAGAATGATTCAAAAGAAACTTACTCGTAAAGAACGGTTGAGTAGTCCGGACCTTCCGCTTGGCGTTTCATCGGTTCGGCCCAAAACACGTTCTCCGCTGTTAGTTTGGGGGGCCCGATTCAAAGTTAAGTTGGTCCGGTGTCACACATAACTTGGCTTTGCACAGACACTCTGACAGGGTGCCTGCAAGAAAGCTACAAATGTAAAAGTCCCTTTCCCCTGGAGCATTAGCAGATTTGAGCCTCTTTAAGGGTTGTCCTGGTCTTGAAATCTGATGAAACAGTGCGGGGGGGGGGGGGCTAAACCTGAAATGAACATAGCCTCTCTTATTAAAACAGCATGTAAAAAGCAAATTTTCATCATTCTTATGCAGTGACACAGTCTGAGACAGATCCTCACAGCATCTGTAGATACTCTCCATCTAAAATGTCTTAAAAAATACTCACCCTTTTGGGAGTCAAAACATTGAAAGAACAGCAGAAAATAAGAATATATAACAAAAAGTTGATTAAATCAACAATAATTTTATAAACCTGAACAATTTTCACCAATATAATGCGTTGCAGACAAACTTTTAGAACTTTCGACAAGGGGGGTCATTCGGCCCCTCAAATTTCCAACCATATTTTTCTAAAATCCAAAATAACAAGGAAATATCAATACCCGGTCCAAACCATGTTTTCTGCAAGTTTCTGGTGTGTATTCCTACCTACAGAAGAAGTTTCAGAATGATATTCCAAGAAATGTTGAAGTTATTAGCAATCCAGTTTTGGCATCTAGGGTGACACCGGCGTAACTTTTCCCTTCTTTAGCCTATGTTAAAATAGTCAACTTACCGCTGTCACAGCACCTTCCACAACATTCGCGGACACTCGTGACTTAGGCTGCTTCATCTACTGCCTCTAGACTCTCTTTTAATGGTGGTTTCAATATAGGTTGAGAAGGAAAATCCGAAAATATCCAACAAAGAACATGACCACTATTTACTTTCACTTTAGAATGGCTGTTTTCCGCCAAACTACATGTACATTTTTGGGAAGTATCTGCAGAAAGTAGTCCTGCAAATAATGCAAAAAATATGCTATAAAACCAAAGAGCAGATGCAAAAATACTAACTTATCAAAGAAAACAGTACTTAAACTATTGTTTAACACTCCAAACAGCCCTCTGCATGCAGAGACAAAAATTTCTAGGACTATTTTCTATTGTACAACGACCCGGAAGCAAACAGTAGACTGGGGTCACTCCTAAATGAAACCAGATTTCCCACATAAACTTATTTTTTCAATTTTTCCTAGTTTTTGTGTTATCTATGAGTAAAATAACACAAAAATCAAAGAGTTAAAGTCTATTTCCAATGATTCATGGCCATTTAAACAGAGAATGTGGTATGGCAAAAATCCAGGTTTTAAAGCAGGGTTTTTCATTCACTTATAACCTGTATAACAATGCCAGTTATTTCCTTGTGCCTGAATGGATTGACATCAAATGAAAAGTAATGTCTGTTGCAGATGCAGGATCACATTCTGGTAGCAGATTCATTCATCTTGTACCAATTTAGGACTCTTCAGGTTGTAATTTACACTGAAAAAGTGGTAAATATTTGGAGAAAAACATCATTTGGAAAGGTTTAAAACCTTAAAAGTAATGTTTTTTGCTAAATATTTGATTTTCATGTGCATTGCAACTCACATACTCACCTAAAAAATTAAGAAATTTAGAATGATTCAAAAGAAACTTACTCGTAAAGATCGGTTGAGTAGTCCGGACCTTCCGCTTGGCGTTTCATCGGTTCGGCCCAAAACACGTTCTCCGCTGTTAGTTTGGGGGGGGGGGCGATTCAAAGTTAAGTTGGTCCGGTGTCACACATAACTTGGTTTTGCACAGACAGGGTGCCTGCAAGAAAGTTACAATACTAAAGTCTCTTTCCAATGGAGCATTTGCAGATTAAGGCTACTCTGTGGGCTGTCCTGAGCTTGAAATTTGATTAAATTACTGAAAAAGTGGTAAATATTTGGAGAAAAACATCATTTGGAAAGGTTTAAAACCTTAAAAGTAATGTTTTTTGCTAAATATTTGCTTTTCATGTGCATTGCAACTCACATACTCACCTAAAAATTAAGAAATTTAGAATGATTCAAAAGAAACTTACTCGTAAAGAACGGTTGAGTAGTCCGGACCTTCCGCTTGGCGTTTCATCGGTTCGGCCCAAAACACGTTCTCCGCTGTTAGTTTGGGGGGCCCGATTCAAAGTTAAGTTGGTCCGGTGTCACACATAACTTGGCTTTGCACAGACACTCTGACAGGGTGCCTGCAAGAAAGCTACAAATGTAAAAGTCCCTTTCCCCTGGAGCATTAGCAGATTTGAGCCTCTTTAAGGGTTGTCCTGGTCTTGAAATCTGATGAAACAGTGCGGGGGGGGGGGGGCTAAACCTGAAATGAACATAGCCTCTCTTATTAAAACAGCATGTAAAAAGCAAATTTTCATCATTCTTATGCAGTGACACAGTCTGAGACAGATCCTCACAGCATCTGTAGATACTCTCCATCTAAAATGTCTTAAAAAATACTCACCCTTTTGGGAGTCAAAACATTGAAAGAACAGCAGAAAATAAGAATATATAACAAAAAGTTGATTAAATCAACAATAATTTTATAAACCTGAACAATTTTCACCAATATAATGCGTTGCAGACAAACTTTTAGAACTTTCGACAAGGGGGGTCATTCGGCCCCTCAAATTTCCAACCATATTTTTCTAAAATCCAAAATAACAAGGAAATATCAATACCCGGTCCAAACCATGTTTTCTGCAAGTTTCTGGTGTGTATTCCTACCTACAGAAGAAGTTTCAGAATGATATTCCAAGAAATGTTGAAGTTATTAGCAATCCAGTTTTGGCATCTAGGGTGACACCGGCGTAACTTTTCCCTTCTTTAGCCTATGTTAAAATAGTCAACTTACCGCTGTCACAGCACCTTCCACAACATTCGCGGACACTCGTGACTTAGGCTGCTTCATCTACTGCCTCTAGACTCTCTTTTAATGGTGGTTTCAATATAGGTTGAGAAGGAAAATCCGAAAATATCCAACAAAGAACATGACCACTATTTACTTTCACTTTAGAATGGCTGTTTTCCGCCAAACTACATGTACATTTTTGGGAAGTATCTGCAGAAAGTAGTCCTGCAAATAATGCAAAAAATATGCTATAAAACCAAAGAGCAGATGCAAAAATACTAACTTATCAAAGAAAACAGTACTTAAACTATTGTTTAACACTCCAAACAGCCCTCTGCATGCAGAGACAAAAATTTCTAGGACTATTTTCTATTGTACAACGACCCGGAAGCAAACAGTAGACTGGGGTCACTCCAGCAGTTGCATGTGCATTCATCAAACGGGTTGCTTTTCTTTTGAAAAATGGCACGAATGTAACAAAATGTTGGTGTTTGACAGTAATGAACGATATTTGGTATCAAATTTGTATAGAACGGCTGGAAATGTGGATATTAGAATATTACCCACGCTTGAATTGCGCCGCCTTGTAAAACACCAACTGTTATGGGTTGTTGTTGTAGAGATTTCCGACGAATTTTATGTTTTTATGTTTGGCACGTAAATCCATAAAAAAATGAATTGTAAATTAAGCAGGAGAGATTCACTGGTGGTGAACTCGGACAAAGCGAGGAACATTTTTCATGAACACAAGGTACAGATACTTCATGTTTAAATGCGCGTTTAAAAACCAGTTTTAGTAGTTTGAGCATGTACACAACGATTTGCACGTGTTTATCCGCCCAAAACAATATGGACGAATCGGAGAGACACTTAGCGGCTATTGTCAGTTTTGTTATTTTATTTCTCTGACTGATTCTGAAGTTGGTATTACAATTCTTGGAGTAGAAGTTTTTTTGCGATGTGAAAATCGTAGTTAACGTTTTTTGAAGGGGACTTGTACGGTTTATTTACAAGAGGACCATGATGGTCCTATATCGCTCACCTGAACCAAAATGATATAAGCAACACTTTTCTTCAATTCAAAAAATATTTATGACTTTTAGACTGAAAACGAACTAATGGTCAATAACATTGTGAAAATCGAACTCATCCAAGATTTCATCTTGCCCAACATTGTGCCCAAGATTTGTCTTGTTTGATAAATAATTGTAGATTCTGGAGTATAAACAAGGACGAAAACAGCCGAAAACAGCAATTTTGTCAAATTCAAGGGCACATTACTCTTGACTTCCTGGTCAGATCAGGCTGAAAATCAAACTCAACCGAGATCTTATGATATCCAACATTGTGTCCAAGATATGTCTTGATTGGTCAATAATTGTAGATTCTAGAGTGTAAACAAGGTCTAAAGCAGCCGAAACGGCAATTTGATCAAATTCAAGGGCACATAACTCCACTTTTTAGAAGATTGGACTGAAAATCAAACTTATCCAAGATCTTATGGTCTCAAACATTGTGTTCAAGTTTTGTCTTAATTGATAAATAATAGTAGATTATAGAGTGAAAACAATGTCAAAAACAGCCGAAATCGGCAATTTTATCAAATTCAAGGGCACACAACTCTTATCTTTCTGGTCAGATCAGACTGAAAATCAAACTCATCTGAGATCTTATGGTCTCCAACCTTGTGTCCAAGATTTGTCTTGATTGGTCATAAATTGTAGATTCTAGAGTGTAAATAAGGTCGAAAACAGTCAAAAACAGCAATTTTGTCAAATTCAAGGGCTCATAACTCTCAACTTTCTGGTGATCAGATAAGACTGAAAATCAAACTCATTTCAGATCTTATGATCTCCAATATTGTGTCCAAGTTTTGGATTGATTAATCAATAATTGTAGATTCTAGAGTGTAAAAATCGTCGAAAACAGCCAAAAATGACAATTTTGTCAAATTCAAGGGCAAGTAACTCTCGACTTTCTGATCAGATCAGACTGAAAATTACACTCATCCGAGATCACATAGTCCCAAACATTGTGTCAAAGTTTTGTCTTGATTGATGAATAATTGTAGATTCTAGAGTGTAAACAAGGTCAAAAACAGCCGAAAATGGCAATTTTGTCAAATTCAAGGGCACATAACTCTCGTCTTTCCAGTCAGATCAGACTGAAAATCGAACTCATCCGAGATCTTATGGTCTGCAATGTTATGTCCAAGATTTGTCTTGATTGATCAATAATTGTAGATGTTAGAGTGTAAACAATGTCAAAACTAAGTATTTTTCGCATTCAAGGGCAGATAACTCCTGCATTTCTGGTTCGATCTGACCCATAATCAAAGTCATCCGAGATCTTATAGCCATACATGTTTTGACCAAGTTTGGTCAAGATTGGCTTAAATTTGTAGATGCTAGAGTGTAAACACGAAATTGTGGACGGACGGACAGACGGACAGACAGACGGACGACGGACAAAAAGTGACCACAATAGCTCACCTTGAGCACTTCGTGCTCAGGTGAGCTAATAAATCAACCCATAACCTAACCCATAAACAGACAGCAAAATTTAAGACCAGTCCGATAACAACAAGAGCTGTCCGAAGACAGCGCGCTCGACTTTCTAAGTTGCTTAGTATAAAGGGGGCATAACCCAAAACAGAGTGGTCCCAGGGTCATGGGCCCTGATAGTAAGGTAGAGGGTGTGATGGTAAATAGGTATTCCAAGTTTGGGTTGAATCCCTTTGATAGTATGGAAGTTATTGATGTTTGAAAAACTTAAATCTTGGTTGCAACGCCGACACCAACGCCGACGCCGACGCCCGGGTGACAGTATAAGCTCTCATTTTCTTCGAAAAGTCGAGCTAAAAATGTTGCAGACAACAATTTTAAGTAAATGAAATCTTACTATTTTATCTTTATATATAGAAAACACTGTGGGAAGTGAAGAAATTGCTTGGCACATTACAAGCCATTACAAGCAATTTCCTCATTTTCCACAATGTTTTTCAAAGCCATTTCTTACCAATTTAACCTATTACTAAAATGGGAAAAATTTAAACTTGTATAAATTCAAAGAAATGCAGACGGCAATTTCTAGTGGACAAAATATATATTCTTTCGCCCTTCTGAGTAGGAAACATAGTGGAAAATGAAATAAATTGATTGAGATATTTCTTTTTTTTCCACAATATTTTCCGAAAGCCTCTATCTGGTAGGGCGTCAAAAATTAAGCATCAATATTTATAAAGGGAATAAGTTTACTTTCAATTCAACAAATTTTACTTTCATGACAAATAAAGTTGGTGTTCAGAACAGTCTCTATGTCTTTCGATATTTTCTTGAACAAAAAACTTACCTTTTCTCTTTTTGAGAGGCAACAAATCTTCCTCTGGTTCTGGAGAGCTGGCAATCTTCGGTGCACATTCCTCTGTACGGATCTTCTTTGTCAAATCATCCTCGTCACCGTGATCTTTAGGTTTTCTGTACTCCTCGACATGGTCCACTCTCATAACTCTACCAAGAACCTTCAATAGCAACAAATTTTGTGCTAAAATAGACTGGGTTTATCGTTACATCTTGATACACTGACAGTGTTGTTATAAAATTTTGTAACTAGGGCTTATATCAAGCTGTAGTATTAAGTAACGAGATTTTACAACAACACCTACGAAATACTATTTTTTGTCTAAAATCATGTCAAAGTTAACTGGATCAAATTGTTCCTATTACATGCAAATATCCTTAAAGCTTGGAAAAGAGACCAGACAGCAAAATTTTTGGCCAGTTCCATTGTTCCAATATAAAAGGTGTTGCAAATGACACTTTCAAGTTCCCTTTTTGGGTTAGAAAACATTGTTACAACCATTTTCTACAGTGTTTTTCAAAGCCTTTATCTTACAAGAGGACCATGATGGTCCTATATCGCTCACCTGAACCAAAATGATATAAGCAACACTTTTCTTCAATTCAAAAAATATTTATGACTTTTAGACTGAAAACGAACTTATGGTCAATAACATTGTGAAAATCGAACTCATCCAAGATTTCATCTTGCCCAACATTGTGCCCAAGATTTGTCTTGTTTGATAAATAATTGTAGATTCTGGAGTATAAACAAGGACGAAAACAGCCGAAAACAGCAATTTTGTCAAATTCAAGGGCACATTACTCTTGACTTCCTAGTCAGATCAGGCTGAAAATCAAACTCAAACGAGATCTTATGATATCCAACATTGTGTCCAAGATATGTCTTGATTGGTCAATAATTGTAGATTCTAGAGTGTAAACAAGGTCTAAAGCAGCCGAAAACGGCAATTTGATCAAATTCAAGGGCACATAACTCTCCACTTTTTGTCAGATTGGACTGAAAATCAAACTTATCCAAGATCTTATGGTCTCGAACATTGTGTTCAAGTTTTGTCTTAATTGATAAATAATAGTAGATTATAGAGTGTAAACAATGTCAAAAACAGCCGAAATCGGCAATTTTATCAAATTCAAGGGCACAAAACTCTCATCTTTCTGGTCAGATCAGACTGAAAATCAAACTCATCTGAGATCTTATGGTCTCCAACCTTGTGTCCAAGATTTGTCTTGATTGGTCATAAATTGTAGATTCTAGAGTGTAAATAAGGTCGAAAACAGTCAAAAACAGCAATTTTGTCAAATTCAAGGGCTCATAACTCTCAACTTTCTGGTGATCAGATAAGACTGAAAATCAAACTCATTTCAGATCTTATGATCTCCAATATTGTGTCCAAGTTTTGGATTGATTGATCAATAATTGTAGATTCTAGAGTGTAAACATCGTCGAAAACAGCCAAAAATGACAATTTTGTCAAATTCAAGGGCAAGTAACTCTCGACTTTCTGATCAGATCAGACTGAAAATTACACTCATCCGAGATCACATAGTCCCAAACATTGTGTCAAAGTTTTGTCTTGATTGATGAATAATTGTAGATTCTAGAGTGTAAACAAGGTCAAAAATAGCCGAAAATGGCAATTTTGTCAAATTCAAGGGCACATAACTCTCGTCTTTCCAGTCAGATCAGACTGAAAATCGAACTCATCCGAGATCTTATGGTCTGCAATGTTATGTCCAAGATTTGTCTTGATTGATCAATAATTGTAGATGCTAGAGTGTAAACAATGTCAAAACTAAGTATTTTTCGCATTCAAGGGCAGATAACTCCTGCATTTCTAGTTCGATCTGACCCATAATCGAACTCATCCGAGATCTTATGGCCATACATGTTTTGACCAAGTTTGGTCAAGATTGGCTTAAATTTGTAGATGCTAGAGTGTAAACACGAAATTGTGGACGGACGGACGGACGGACAGACGGACAGACAGACGGACGACGGACAAAAAGTGACCACAATAGCTCACCTTGAGCACTTCGTGCTCAGGTGAGCTAATAATACCGTGAACATTTTCAATGGCTGTTCGAATTGCAATGACTTTTGTCCTAACAATAAAATGGGTTTTCGGTTAAATATGGATAAATCGCAGGTGTTGTTATAAAATCCCGTAACTACAGACTCAATAAAGTTGAGTTTGTGACGTTTTAGATTTACACCGACGAAGCACTAGTGTTTGTCCGAAAAAAACGTCACTAGGTCTATATATAGTAGATAAAATTTATTCTTTTTCAAAGACGAATTAATGGTATACAATAATCATTTCCGAAACAATAGGCCTATCTGGTATTGCAGCCCCCAATTAGAAGGCTTTCAGTAATGACCACCATATAGATAGTGCTTCGTTTGCCCGTCCGTCCGTTTTTCTACCCGTCCGCCAATTTGTCTAGCTGACTGCTCTAGATGTCAAAATTCATTGAGTTTATATGTTGAGAAGTTAAAATGTGTGTACTAAATAAGAAAATATGAAAGAAAAATATTAAGAAAAAAGGAGCCAAATTATTTTCAGTATAGATCTATTCTTCTTTTGATTCAATGTTTGCTATACGCACTTCAACGTCAATTACACAAAACGTGGGAACGACGTCATTTTGTTCGGCGGCGATGTTATAAAGTCATGAAAACAGATCATGAACGTAAACTTTTGTTTCAGGAGAAATGTAGTGAGACGTCTTTTTTTAAGATTTTATCTTTAAGAAATCTAAAATATTGAAACAAATGGATTTAAATTATCGTAGCACAAATATACTCCCCGCCATAAGAAAGTAGCCACTTGTCTAATGCAAATGGTCGCCAATTTTAGGATTATTCATAACTGTACCGAAATAAATACAAGATATTGAAGCATGGCAAGTAAATCGAAAACAGTCGAATTACCCCATTAATTAGACTGTTTTCGATTTACTTGCCATGCTACAATTTTGAGACGATTCCAACACATCCAACGTCTACACGTGACGTCATTCCGACAAGACAACCATTATCGGAACGACTACCTGTGAAATCGACAGAAAAAGGCAAACGTTACAGATAGATTGCTTCCTGAGTTGAGTTCTATCAGCAGTGGAGGCTGATTAACGGATTAGACCATCCGTTTCAGACGTCTTGCGATACCCATAGTCTTACTACGATGTTATTGACAACATTACCTTCAGTGGGTTAGACAGCATCTATTGTTTTCTAAGGACAATTGCATATCATGTATTAATACCAACGGTGTTCACACTCGAAAATGTCTTGTAAACGCGAATCTTATCCTTATCCACTTTCAGGAATTGTTACGGTAATAACAAGTATAGTAGTATATTGACAATTATTGAAAGTAAAAGATTAAATGTGCATTTGTAAAATTTTATAAATGTACCGTATGCAGTCAAGGTGTTAATTAAAAAGGAAATGCACACAGTTAACTTTTCCCGTAAGTATACTTTAGAATGCATGCCCGTAGAAAGCAATTCCATATGGGCCCTGTCTGGGCCAGTGTCTAATATTGGGGGGGGGGGGGGGCTAAATTAGATTTGCCATAAGTTTTAAATGTGAAATGATGAAAATTCGGCATTTTGCCAACTATGGGGGAGGGGGGGGGGGTGGCTCCAGAGTCTCCCTGTTCGTACGGGCCTGGGATGTTTGAAACAGTGGATCTTCCTTAGAATAAATGGTGATAACGGTAACGACAAACATTACAGTATAGATCTGGAAACGTTCATTTAGGCTTTTGCGACCAACATGGATCCAGATCAGACTTTGCATGTGCACTGTCTGATCAAGATCCATCTTGTTCTCATTTAATAGCTTATTCTCCACCTGTACCAAATTTAAGAAGGCATAACGAAAACCTTACCGGTGAAACTCCAAGGTAACAATAAAAATGATGATGATGATGATGATGATGATGATGATGATGATCAGTCTGTTATCAAATGCTGACCAATATGCATTCATGCTGCTCTCTTTACGTTACTACAGGTCACGAAGAAGCTATTAGAGAACAACGTGGATCCTGATCAGACTGTGCGTATGCACAGGCTGATCTGGATCTATGATGGGCTCAAAAGCCTTAAGGGACGTTTTTTTCAGATCCTGGCTCATATATATTGAAACAAGTACCTGGTGCTCGAATTTGATGCCGGAAATCTATGGTTAGATGCTCAAATCAGTGCGATATTACCGAATAAATGTTTAAATGCGCCGTTAGGTCCATTGCAATCGATTAATTTATCAAACATGTTCTCATAAAACACCGTAGCTGGAAAAGATAACATCGCAAACATGCTGTAACGTTGTCACGAAGAAACCGCACAATGATTTTCAATGACATGACACCGAAAACTGCCATTTACAGCCTTTATTTGTACATTTATATGTCTTTTTCGTTTACTTGCAATGCAAATAGATAAACATAAACATTGATATCGTACCATTTCGTTCGGGCGATTAAGATCAACCCACATGATCTCAATATGCGAAAAATGTTTCTCGCTTTGTCCGAGTTCACCACCAGTGAGATTCGTGTATGAAACGCAGGAGGCATAATATCAATTTTCTTTAGTTGGCCGGAAGTTACCATTTTGCACAATAACTTTGCAAAATGAAAATGATATTGGTCAAATGAAGAATGTACTTTATTAACATCAACTAGTTGTTTTCTATCGCTTAGATAGGAAGAAAACCAATTGATGATATCATTCCCTAATCCTATTGATTCAAGTTTCATTATAAGTATTGAGTGATCGACAGTATCAAATGCCTTTTGTAAATCAAGCAGTACCATACCCACATAGTTACCTTTATCCATTTGAAATCTAATGTAGTCCGAAAGATGGATGAGACAGGTGTCGGTGAAATAACCTCTTCGGAACCCAGATTGAAGATTGTAGAGTAGATCTTTTTCAGTAAGATATTTTTCCACTTGGTCAAAAACAACCCTTTCAAATATTTTTGAGATAACACTTAAAATTGATACAGGTCGATAATTTCCAACGCAAGTTTTATCACTCTTTTTATACGCCGCCGGAGGCGGACGTATATTGGCGTCATCTTCTCCGTCTGTCCGTCCGTCCATCCGTCCGTCCGTCCGTCCGTCCGTCCGTACGTCCGTCCACTTTTCTTGTCAACGCAACTCCTCCTAAGTTTCTGGCTGGATCTTCTTGAAACTTGGTCAATGTTATCACCTCAATTGGTAGATGTGCATGAAGGAAAGATTTCATGGTTCATTGATTTTTGCCTGAGTTATGCCCCTTAAAAACTTAGTCTCTGGGGCTTATTGAAATTGCAGCCTTGTCAACGCAACTCCTCCTAAGTTTCTGGCTGGATCTTCTTGAAACATGGTCAATGTTATCACCTCAATTGGTAGATGTGCATGAAGGAAGGATTTTATGGTTCGTTGATTTTTGCCTGAGTTATGCCCCCTTTAAACTTAGTCTCTAGGGCTTTTTGAAATTGCATTCTTGTCAACGCAACTCCTCCTAAGTTTCTGGCTGGATCTTAATGAAACTTGGTCAATGTTATCACCTCAATTGGTAGATGTGCACGAAGGAAGGATTTTATGGTTCATTGATTTCTGACTGAGTTATGCCCCCTTAAAACTTAGTCTCTGGGGCTCATTGAAATTGCAGCCTTGTAAACGCAACTCCTCCTAAGTTTCTGGCTGGATATTGATGACACTTGGTCAATGTTATCACCTCAATTGGTAGATGTGCATGAAGAAAGGATTTTATGGTTCATTGATTTTTGCCAGAGTTATGCCCCCTTAAAATTTAGTATCTGGGGCTTATTGAAATTGCAGCCTTGTAAACGCAACTCCTAAGATTCTGGCTGGATTCTAATGAAACTTGGTGGATGTTATTACCTTGATTGGTAGATATGCATGAAGTAAGGATTTTATGGTTCATTGATTTTACCTGAGTTATGCCCCCTTCAATCTTAGTCTCTGGGGCTTAATGATATTTCAGCCTTGTGAACGATATTTCAGCCTTATGAACGCAATTCCTTCCAGGATTGTGACTGGATATTTATAAAAACCTTTTTGTGAACACAACTTTTTACAGGTTTTTGAGTGAATATTTATGAATCCTTGTCAATGTCATTTTTTTGTCTCAAGTTTTATAAGTGGCGGCGTATATTGTGACCATGGTACTCTTGTTATATAAAGGAATGACCCTAGCTGATTTTAAATCAGGAGGTACAACTCCCTGAATTAAAGACAAGTTGATAACATGAGTTAAAGGGCATGCAATTATTGAAGAACAGTCTTTGATAAAACGCGCTGGAATACCATCTAAACCAGTTGACTTGTTTGCATCTAATTTATTTAGATATTTCAATACTGTGTTTTCACCAACCAAATTAAAAGAAAAACTATTTCTTCTTACGCCCTTTCTAGCATAGAATAAATCTACAAAATCTCTCCCAAATGCAAAAGATGGAGATGGTAAATTTGACACAAGGTTTGCAGCTACCGTAGTAAAAAAGGTGTTAAATCCTTCAGCTACTGTTTGTTTATCAAAACATAAACAGTTGTTTAAATTTAAAACTATATTGTCACAAGAACAATTATTGTTCTTTTTGGATGGGATTCAAAGTTCTTTAAGGAATTTCCATAGATTTTTAGAATTGTGTTTTTGTTCCTCACATGTGTTTTTGAAATAGTTTTTCTTAGCTTTTAGTAAACAATACTGTGCTACGTTTCTTAACTTTTTAAAGTTTTCAAAATTATCATCTGACTTATTTTTCATATAATTTTTCCATGCATCATCTCTTTGTTTAATGTTCTCTAGTACTTCAGGAGTTAACCAGGGCTGAGATCGTTGTTTAATTCTGATATTCTTAACAGGTGCAATACCATCTAGAACATTAAGAAAAATGGACTTAAATGATGACCATGCTTCACATACATCATCACTCAAGAGAATTGGACTCCAGTCAGAAGAAAGCAACGAAGATTGAAATATATCCTTATTGTAGTTTTTACATGAACGAGCAGTTACTGTTTTATGCTGACCAATAAATTGTTTGCTTACTTTTCTGGTGAAATATATCATAAAGTGATCACTAAAAGACGTGGTTACAACACCTGATTGTAAAACTTTACTGGTGTCTGAAACTAAAACAAGATCAACTAGTTGATGTTAATAAAGTACATTCTTCATTTGCAAACATTACATGTGGTGTTCCCCAGGGTTCGATACTTGGTCCACTGTTATTTCTTATTTATGTTAATGATATGGCTGCTGTTGTTAAAAACAAAATTTTTCTCTATGCAGATGATTCCGTAATACTATTTTCTGGTAGAGACAGGGTGTCTGTGGAAAAGGCATTATCTGAGGACCTTAACATTGTAAGATCATGGCTAATTGATAATAAATTGTCTTTACATCTTGGTAAAACCGAATGTATTCTTTTTGGTACAAAGCAAAAGCTTAAATCAAATGCAAATGTTAATGTTTCATGTAATGGTAGTCATATTAACTCAACTTCATTTGTTAAATATCTTGGAGCTTCTCTAGATCAAAACTTGTCCGGTGAATCAATTGCAAAATCATTACTCAACAAAGCAAACGCACGCCTTAAGTTCTTGTATCGTAAAAACAAATTTCTAACATTACATACCAGAAAATTGCTTGTTTCATCTTTAATACAGTGTCATTTTGATTACGCATGTGCATTTTGGTATTTTGGTTTAAATAAAAAATGGACCGATAAACTTCAAATTATGCAAAATAAAATGATAAGGTTTGTTCTAGAGTTACCCCACAGATCACGTATTTTAGACAAACATTTTAAAATTTTGAATTGGTTGCCAGTTTCCAAAAGAGTGGAAGAGATAATACTTGTACATGTGTTCAAAATTAAAAATGGACTAGCACCTGATTACATGAAGCAGTACTTTTCAGCCCCAGCATCTTCAAACAAATACAATACGAAATTTAGTAGCAGTGGCTGTTTTGCGGTTCCGAAGGTTGGTTCCCATGGAAGGAAATCATTTTCTTATATGGGATGCAACCTTTGGAATTGCTTACCTGCCAATATCAAATTTGTAGAGTCGCTCTCTCAATTCAAGGCAAAAATTAAATGTCATTTAGAAAAAACAATGTAATACATTGTATTACTGTGATAAAAAAGCTGTGATAACGATATTTGTTAACTTTATGTAATATTTACTATTCAATCACCATGTCCCTCTATGTCAGCCACACCCATGCTTAGGACCGCAATGGAAATAAGAGATCACTCATCTCTTGTTTGCGTTATCCTAGGTAGGGATGTGGCAGACATGGTAACTGTTGATAACTGTGATCATGTGATGTACGATGTTTTATATGCTTACTGCATTGTGATCCTTTATTTTATGTTTTACCATGTATTGTCATGTATCTTTTACCTAAATAAAATCTATCTATCTCTATCTAAGTAATTAGGTTAGGAAATAATCAACTATATCGACTTTTGATATGCCTTTACCGAGGAAAATTTTGCGCATAATAGAAAACGGAGTAGTTATAAGTTTTGTTAAGTATATATAAATATTTACGAGAAAGTAAACCGATTGAGAACAAAATCGAATCTTTCCGAAGTGAGTTTCACGGAAATAACCGAGTGTCGTAAATACCCGATCATCGGCGATAATAACCGAAATCCATTATGGTTCCAGATCGTTAAAATGTAGTATACAAATGTATTTGTAACCGAAAGTAATCGCAAATTGCCGCCATTAAGCCAGAGAGAAGAATAATGGATGTGAAAGAAAGCATAACGGCGCTTTCAAATTGCAGTTACGAGATTTTCGTTGAAAAGCAGCGATAATTTTATCTATATGTGACCCATCACGCTAAATGGGACCTTATCGGATGTGTGAAAAATATCGACCCTAGTCAGTCTGCGCAGTCCGCGCAGCCAGACTAGGGCCGATACTTTTCACGTTTATGTAATTGCCTGAATATGTTATGTTTTCCCTATTTTACTATAATGTTCATTTTTCACATACTGTATCTGGTTGACCTGTGCTAAGTCTGACAAGTTTGTAAAGATTTGGATTTTTTTTACTCTCGATAAGGTCCCTCTTGGCGTGACGTGTCACATATATTATGTTATCTGATTGTTCCTCATTCTAAAATACAGAGTTTAGTTTATTGGGGTTTTACGCCGTTTTCAACTACCAGGGTCATATCGCGGCGGCTGGAGCACCTAACCATGGATTCCTGTTGTTTCTCAAACCAGTACTACCACAACACCCTTACCGAGCCTCCAGCTGCTCGCCCACTTAGGTTAACGATTTCAAACCCTCTAAAATACAGAGCAACAGATGAGAGTGGATAAAGGCGGTTTTTTTTTCAAATCCAAACTTACTGTTACTAACTGTACCGGGGACAAAGAAAAGCCTGAGGCTTTATACAGGTCCATCACTTGGTCATATTTCTTGTTTGTAAAACATCTTGGACTAAACTTTTGAGGATGGTTGCGCCAGTGTTTATTTAGGTTGCTCCTAATGGCACCCATACTTGCTGAGTTGACCACTACGTATTTAAATGAATTAGGCTAAATCGGCTTCCGTGGATAGTTAATCAGATAATGCATCCAATACGCTGTAACTGAAGCTTTTCTCCCTCGTCTGTATTCGGGCATACTCTTTGTATAACGTTTTTGAGTTTCCCCTAGTTTCGGTTGAATAATTTCTCCGTAGAAAATTTCACATGGAGGAGACCATTCCAATGAGTACCCAAAAAACATAAGGTTTGGTGATCATTTATAACCCAATCTGATTAAAACCAGATACATTAACGATCAATTAGCCCTTTCACAAAGGACACACTTTTAGGGTGATCCAATTCAAAAATGTCATAAATGACAAAATGGATGTTATTAAAGATAGGATTTGTGTCGAATATGACAGAGAAAATATTGAGACGAAAAGAGAAACTGCTGATTATCAGCAGTTTCTTCTTTTGTTTCAATGTTTTCCCAAGCATTTTCTATTAGGGACGTCAAAACCAGGGCCGCGTTTTACTAACATAGATTTTTGCAAAAACCTTGTACCAACACATCTGATTGAAAGAGAAATCATAACAGTAATTATTCGGCCAATCTGTGTTGTTGTTTCAAAAATGTTCGTAAGTTCGTTAGTAAAACGCGGCCCAGGTCTTGTTTGGGAAAGAGTTAAGATCTGACATGTACTGATGAGAGGTCCTCTTCAACGACTCCTGAAAATCCAATCGTTAATTGTAAACTGATCAACTCGCTTGTTTTTATTGTCTTCCATAACTGACACATGGTCCGAAGCCAATATCCTTTCAGACAAAATAGTCTCCCATCAATGGTCTGATAATCGTTAACATATGTGAGCGAGAAGCTGGAGGTTCGATAAGGATGTTTTGGTAGTACTGGTTTGAGAAATGACAGGAATCAATGGTTAGGTGCTCCATCCTCTGTGATATGACCATAGCAGTCGAAAGACGCGTTAAACCCCTATCAACCTATCAATCAATCGACACTAAAATGTGATGCCATCACGGTCTCTTTGTCTGGGAGAATCGCATTCAGAATCTTTGAAGAAAGCGTTCAATTGATTGATCAGAAGAAATGGCTTAAGAAATGGCCCATTATTTGTGCCTGTCATATGTTACTGAAAAGCTAACATTTAACCCTTTCCCAAACAAGCCCTGGTTTTAACGTCCCTAATATATAGAAACGGCTGGGGAAAAACATTAAAACAAAAGAAGAAACTGCTGATAACCAGCAGTTTCTCCTTTTGTCTTAATATTTTCTATGCCACATTTTACACCAATCCTATCTTTAATATCTTTGATAATATCCATTTTGTCATTTTTGTTAGTTTTTGAAGTGGATCATCCTAATATTTTGTCGTTTGGGAAAGCTATATATGCGAGTGTCACGAAGACCATATTACCAGAACATACGTCATTAAGTCTTATTTTCCTTTATTTGCAGTGTTTGTTGCTAAATACCCACACATTGAATCCCATACCTTTGAAGAAGCCTCTCAGCTCTGTATCGAACTCGGAACCCGGCTGGCCTCGCCTGATGATCTGCTGTACTCAAACAGCAATGGCTTCGGTTATTCCAGGGGTACCTGGATGTCCGATGGAAGCATTGGCTATATTCTACATGATTGGTCCGCAATTTATTACGGTTCGATATCTTGGAGCCCGTGGGCTCTTTGTGTTCTCAACTAGTAATAACAACCTCCTCAGTCGGCAACATTATGAGACAAATCTAAATTCAAGATAATTAGTAAGATTCAAATAAAATTGGTGACATTGTGGAATAGAAAACATTCGGCTTCTTTGACCTTAATGTTTTCAAAGGACATTTTGTATTGTATTGTATTGTTTTTGTAGTTTCTTACGCAATTTTAATTTTGTCGACTCTGAAATTCATCAAGTTGGTAAAGCTGGAATATTTGTCGACTAGGAAAGGGTAATACGACAAACAAGATAAATCAGACTATATAATTAACCAATTACCAAAGGGCAGATTTTTAGAATTGTCCAAAATCAAAGATGTTGCAGATGGTAAATTTAAAGTGAATGAAATTTTACAACTTTCGGGGTTTTTTTTTTGTATAGAAAACACTGTGGAAAATGAAGAAATTATCCTTTACAATATATTGTGGAAAATGAAGATTTCCTTCTTTCTCCACAATGTTTTCCAAAGCCAGTTTCTTGTGGGGAGTCAAAAAGAGTCACTGTTTGGTAATGGGTTAATGTTCTTTTTCATATGTCCAACCATCATGTAAATAGTTTTTCTCTTAACTTGTTCTGTATAATGTACATGTATATGTATTGATCGGATGAATATTGTTCGTTTGTATGAAAATTTCATCTCCATTTGGGGGGAATTAAAGGGGAAAACAGATATTATTGAAGCGATAGTAGAAAATGATGGTTATCAACATTTTCTTCTTTTGCTGCAATATTTTCCCAATTTGTTCTACCAATATCAGGTCTTTTTTGGGAGTGGGGTGTAGTAAACCTGTTCAACATGACAGCTTAAATAGCCACTGTCGATCGTTTTTGCGCTTTTTTGAAAGAGTTTTTTTATGCATCATGGTCAGCGTAATTCCTACCCCAAAATTACCACTTCAAATGACAAGAAAAACGTGAATGTTGACAGGTTGAAGAAAATTTCAATTCGAACAGGTTTACAATTGTGCCGTGTCGGAAAGAGATAGCATTTCACAATGCTTTCAAGGAAAGCTGTCAGCATGACAGATACAAATAGTCACTGTCCATTGTAATTTTCTATCACATGTATTTGATAGATCCATCTATAATAGGAAACGATTTTATCGAGTTAAACGTGACGTAATTTCGGACAAACAATTGTATTTCGCAGGCGCTGTTATAACATCTCGTAACTACGGCTTGAATCAAGCCGTAGTTACGATAATTTATAACAACGCCGACCGTTTATCATTACATTAACTAAGTCTATTTTTGACACAAAATTATTTTCTATGCTTCCTTTTCGTGGAAAGCTATCAGCGTTATGGATAGAAATAGTCACTGGGCAAGTTTAAAAAAATGTGACCATTCACTTGTTACATGCCACTGCTCTTACAGAGAAACATATTCAACCCAATTAAAGCTAAAAAGATGTGTTATTGTGTCTATATACTGGGTACCGAGTTTAAAGAAAATCGCTTCACAAATAAAAAAGATATGTCATTAAAACATGTCAAAAATGTCAGGAGTGAAACGTTTTTGGGTGACACTTAACACTTGTACCAATTTTCTAAGCTATGGTAAATAAAAGACAGTGACAGGATACTACAATAAGCACTTGTAATTCATAAAACAACATGTGCATCATCATCTTAAAATTACCTTTTCATCCTATCTTCACTGGTTTAGGATGTGGAGCCTGTTTTATACAATACCCCTCTGAATTTTATGTCAGGAGTGAAACACTTTTATTTTTCAAAATGTGTTCTCATTTTTGTCTATTCAGTCAGAAATCTACCACTCATTTTTTTTTAGAAAGCCGTCAACCTTGTGGGCATTCTGCACTCTACTATTTAGTGATTCATGGGTTACAATTTCTCATATTGTGCAATATATATGCTGTCAGGAGTGAAACGTTTTTTTGATGTCATTTTGCAAGATTGTGCACACAATTTTAGCTAAAAAGTAGTGAACATGAATTTAAAATATAATTTGGGCACTACTTTACCATTTAGAATAGTTTTTAGCCACCCTAATTAAGAAATCTGGATGATATTCTGTAAAATTAGCTGTTATTCTCAACATTCAAATGTCACACTTTGGTCACATTTTTTTTAAACCTGCCCCACTGTCCATTGTGATTTTCTATCACCAGTATTTGATAGGTCTATCTATAGTTGAGGATCATAGTCGTTCTTCCTTGTTGATATAGGGTTATACAGTTCTAACCCTTTCACAAACGGCACACTTTAAGACAAAACCAATTCGAAAGCACAGGAAGACGATGAAGTGGCACATAATAATTATACATAAGTTGTGTCAATAAAATGTTTTGGTAAATTATAGCACAGAAAGTTACGGGGAAATGAGAAAATGATCATCAGAATTTTCTTCTTCTGCTCAAAAGTTTTCCCCAATTTTAATTCATAGATGCGCTTAAATCAGCTTTAACATTTAATCATATTTCTAACAGTCTAAGATATTTGGAGAGCGTAACATTTTGTTGTTCTGGAAAGCGAATAACAGATAATATAAAGGAACAGGGATGCCATTAATCCGATCGACAAAACGAAGGAAATGTCAGATGTTTTGATAAATTGATATTTATTGTATGTCATAGGGATCTATTTCAGTCTATTTTTAGCACAACATCTATTTCCATTACATACAATTTTTTTTTATCCTTTTAAAACTAATATACCCAAATCTGCTGAAAACGACCTTCATGGCATTTGGATCCAGAACAGCCTGTACATACATACAGTGCAATCACGGTCCATGCCATTCCTTAATGGCTTCTTCATCACCTGTAGCAATCATTAACCCATTACTGTACAGTGACGCCTTTTGACTCCCTTACAAGAAAAAGCTTGGCACCCAGAAAGACAACAAAAATTTAAATTTCATTCATTTGAAAATGTCGTCTGCAACATCTTTGACTTGGACAAGCTTTTATCTTTTTTTCGTCTGGTGATGGATTAAACAGATACATGATGCCATGCTAGACTTCAGTCGACACGGACGGACAAACAGAGATTATGATACCAGTATACGCCCACCTTCGGTCGCGTACAAAACCAATCCCCATACTGCAAGTTAACGGATATTCCAAATAGGGAACGATTTTACTTAATCATCAGTGACGTAATTTCGGACAAACAATAGTATTTCGTGAGTGTTGTTATAAAATATCGTAACTACGGCTTGAATCAAGCCGTAGTTACGAGATTTTGTAACAACACCGACGGTTTATCAAAACATAATCATCAACCTAGTCTATTGTTAGCACAAAATTCTTTGCCATTCAGATGAAAACTATGTCCTCGTTTTTCCTTCCCAAACATTGTAACTGTAGCTTGTTTTAAGCTGACTTGGCGAATATTTCAAAGGAAAGAGGCGATCTGTTAATAAAAAAAAAAAACATTCAAATAAAAGGAGAAACAAGGGGGAAAGAAGATAATGCTAGTCTTCGGCATTTCTTTCCTTTGTATCAGTGTTTCACATTTCCGTGAAGCGTTCGTCAAAACTTCATATTGGACAACAAGTTATTCCTCATAAGATTGTACCAACAGTGCAAATGCACTCATTGTTTTTTTTTATATCGAGACTTCCTGCTTTCTTTTAACCATTTCCCACATGTCAACTCTTTAGATTTATCCAAATTGTAACGAGTAACGAGATAAAAATCGTTTTCACACAAAGTAGAAATGTGTTTAAAATAAAAAAAAAGGAAAATAATAGAAAATGAAATGAAATAAGAGAATTCGACGACGACGACGACGACGATGACGACGGCGGCAACAACAACAACAACAACAACGACAACAACCACCACCACCACCAACAACAACAAACACCAACAAATCCAATTTCCTGACAGGCCTTTGGCACCTCAACCTTTGATATTAGCAGTCCATTACCTTCGTCACGACACTTGAAGCGATCCATTTCATGTCGTAAAGATGGACTCATACTGTACCCCTCCTAGACACTTGCCTTCGGGAATTTCATAGCAACTGGCATGAAATATATATCTTAAGAAATATAATAAGTATCGTCGCTTTCAACAAAATTCTCGTAACTGCAGCTTTTTGTAAGCTGCAGTTACAAGCCTTTTGTTAAAAAGTAGCGATATGTGCATGTAGCGTAATTTTTGAATGTTCACATGGTAATAATACCTTATTCTGCCCAACTCAGTATGTTGTAGTGACTATTCTAAATCTGCAAATAAATGAGAAAACAAAATCATAATATCCTCCGAGGCTACTACCACGAACATTCGTTAAAAACTTAATGTATAACATGCAACCAGATAGTGCTGTATGGAGGTATTTCACGTATCAAAAATAAGTTGTAAAACATTTTGAGAATTAACCAAATGATCGTAACTTATCAGCAATCCTAGAAATAGTTTATGAAAAATCGTTTGATTACTACTTTCCCGACCGACAAAGTTTTAGTGCTCCACAATTTTACAGCTTTTGCAGACAGTGAAAAAACTATGTTGACGAGGGTAAGATTTGTGTAAAACATGGCCCAGAAAATATTATGGCAAAAGATGAAAAAGTTTGTTCTCAGCATTTTCGTCTTCTGGTTCAAATTTTGCAATGTCCTTCTCTATTAAGGATGTCAAAACCAGTTGTCTTGTTTTGGAAAGGATGAACTGCTCCTTAAGGTAGTCCACCCAAATGAGATTCACGCGACGATGGACTATTTCGTGCGACGTCGTAAACGTTCGTTGAGGAGCGAGAAATTGGGAATTTTGCAGCGATTCGGTTTGATAAACTTTTGATAAATGATTTCATTTATAAATACGATGAAAGTAAAAAGGGTATAGTGAAATTAGGTAAGCGTCGTAATCGGCAAGTTGCACGTGCCCATCGAGAAGGCGGGAATAGAAACCGGGAGGACAATCCGCATTCATTGGCTGTTGAACCGAATCACGATTTTGACCCCAGTCAACCTTATGCAAATGAGACACGTGGACAGGTCGCTACTAGATACCGGGAAAACAATCCGATCTCATTGGCCGCAGAATCGAGTGCCGTTATTGACCCTAGTCAACCTTATGCAAATGAGACACGTGGAGAGGTCGGCTTTACATACCGAGAGGACAATTCGCACTCATTGGCTGTTGAATCGAATGACGTTATTGACCCTAGTCAACATTATGTAAATGAGCCACGTGTTAATGAAGGCATGAGTGACAATGTACTATCTAGCCAGGCATATGAAAATGAGTCTGAATAGGGGGTAGGCCGAGGCCAATATGATACATTAAAGATTATCTCTTGGAATATTCAGGGATTGAATAAACATGTATATAATGTTGAATTAATTGAATATTTGTCTATTTTTGATGTAGTATTTCTATGTGAAACTTGGGGTAAATTTTCCGGTGAATTTAATTCCATGCTACCTTTCCATAAATGTTTTGATAATGTCAGACCAATAAACCCTAATGCTATTAGAAATAGTGGAGGTGTAACCGTATTCGTCTCTAACAAGCTTGCTGATCTCAATCTATGCAGTAGAGTATGTGATCAGTGGTCTGATTGTATAGTAATATTGCTTAGATTGTCGTTAATTTATGACGTACAAGACGTTATTCTATATTTTGTTTATATTTCTCCGGAAGGTTCCCCAATTTATCACAACTTAGCTGAACCAAATGGAATTGTTATTATGCAAGAAAATTATGATTTTTTGCAGCACATGTACCCAAATGCAAATATAATGATTGCAGGCGATTTTAATGCGCGAACCAAGGATTTTGCAGACTTTATATTTGAGGATAGCCTGGGTTCAGTCGTCAATATACAATTTGGTCAATAAGATAGCGCATAAAAAATCAATACCCGTTAGATATCGCGGCATCCGTTTTTGATCGTGTTGATATTGACGCCTGGGAACAAGCACGGTATTTTCCAATGATAAGCCGATAAACCGATTGATCTATTTTTAGACGTATAACCTATTTAAAGCCTGTCGTTTTAAAACGAGGCTCGATACTATAATGGAATGAATTACATTTGAAATATTGAGAGATAATTAAATATCTGCAAATTCTAGCATTTTCTCATTATTTTCCAAGAATGTTTCCAATGTGCTTCTTTAGTTTTGGTTGTCAAAATCACATATTCATTGTCAGGTAAAATTTGGTTTTGCACGGATGAATAGATTTTTAAGAATGCAATTGGGGGACAATGGTTTTTATGTGAGCCATGGCAAATCCAATGCGGATAGATTAACCATTCCCAAACTGCATATATTTTTTTCTGTAACAATTACAAAAAAGTTTTTAAGGAACAAGCACGACTTTTGTTTGGTTTATATCGACACAAAATGATTGTTTTAAAGCTCAACAGTGAACTACCCTAAAGCTTGGATGGAACCCTTGCAAACGATTTTTATTCTGTCTTCTTCTTTTCCTTTTTATTTATTTTCTTTTATTCGAACATAAATTCGTTTAACTATTAAATTCCTTCAAACTTACAACAGTAGGAGAAATTAATGTTGTTTGAAATTCTATTATACATGAAAAACAATGAAAAATGTTATGTTCCATTTCTTACTATTGTCTGATACAAAATGTAAAAAAAATGGTAGAGAGGAAAATGAAAAATTATTATGACGCAATTTGACAAATAGTTAATAAATATTTCGAGAAATGGGTGTTTTTTATGTAAAAACTAACTCATCAATGGGCCATTTAAACTATTTAATCATTTCCCGAACATGACCTTTCCAATAGACCAGTTTCATAATATCAGGTCACTAATGAATTATTCATGAGGAGGCAAAAGGAGTCCTACTGATATGCCTCCAATAGTAAAAACACATAAATTAACACGCTGTTATCTCAAGACCGGGTGATGTGACAAAGCCAATTAACGTTTATAATTTTAGCACCCTATATTGTTAGTACTTGAGAGGACTCTGGGTACCTACAACATTCATTTGCATGAAATATCTATTGTTAAAGTTAAGCATATACATTCATATATGTTAGCCTAAAAAATTAACAGCAAACGCTTAAACCCTGACCCTAACAAGACCTGGTTTTGATGTCTCTAACAGAAGTAGGCTTGGTAAACATTGAGGCAAAAAGAAGAAAATACTGATAACCAGTATTTTCTTCTTTTGTCTCAATATTTCCTGGGATATATTGTACACAAATCTAGTATATATATCGACTTGTTGTGTGCAAAAGCTTTAATTTTTAGTAGCCTAAATTATTTTTGATAGGAGAAAGGATTTACACATTACTGCACAGTGACACCTTTTGACTCCCTCACAGGTGAAAGCTTGGAAACCATTGCGGGAAATGAAGAAATTGCTTGCAACAAGCAATTTCCTCATTTTCCACAATTTTTCATAACCCAAAATGAAATTATTTTTGAAATTTCGTCAACTTGAAATTGTTGTCTGCATGTCTTCATTTTACAAAGAATCATTTTGTAAAAATATAAATAGTTTTTGTATCAATGACAATGAAAAAAAAAACCTTTAGAGTAAATCTACAAAGCATTCTTGAACTGAATTTATTTGTTATGTATGATTGCACTGTAACTTTGTGAAAAGATAAGAATTTATTATAAATCTTTTTAATTGGTTCTCTGATACACAAGTTGACCTCTTCACACATTAATTATTGCACTATCAAGAAATAGTTATATATGTCTAGATAGCCTATGTCGGGCCACCCTTTTGGATTGTTTATCCAACATAACCTGTCAAAACTGTTTGGATCTGGTAATGTTTTATGAGAAGAAATGGTCTTTATCCAAGTAAACTCCAAGATCAGGTGCTGTTATATTAGCAGCATAATCTGACATTTGTAACTGGGAAAGGTTAAAACCAGTTGTCATGTTTACATTTCTATAAAGTGGTTAATACTAGTTAATTCTACTGCACACTATACTCAGTTATGGCTTATCAGAGGAATATTTTGCCTCCTGTGACGGGGCAATTGTGCAAATGAGGTAAACTGTTCTAAAAATAGCGATTTTGAAATTGGTCTATAGAAAAGGCTGGGAAGATATTTCGATACTAACAGTTTTCTCCTTTTGTTTGAGTATTTTCTTGCATTATTTTAAACAAATCCTACCTTTATCATCACAAATTTTGTCGCCTGCAAGCATCTTCTAAAATGGGAGTCTAAATTGCGGTCGTTTGTTAAGGTGTAAATTGGTGGATAAGATAACAGACTGATAAGAAGAGGTGTTATATGTGTTATTGTCTACTGTAAGTGTGTCACACTAACCCATTCCCACATATTGACGCCTTTGACACCCGACATGATAAAGCTTTTTGAAAACATTGTGGACAATGAAGAAATTGCTTGTGGCACATAACTTCTTAATTTCTCGCAATTTTTTCTCCAAAAAGAAAAAAAAAGTTACATATCATTAAATGATTTACTTGAAAATGTCGTCTGCAACATCTAGAATTTAGACAAGATTGAAACTGTGTTTTCTGGTTATTAGTCAGCCCTTCGACTGCTCCAATTTGAAAACGCTGCAAAACCAGAAACTGTTGTTGATAAAGATGGCATTTGTACACAGAAAGAAAATATTGCTCAAGATGAAAGGAGAAAACTGATGGTAATATTAAGTTTCTGCTTTTTTTCTTCTTTTTTTAGATCACCCGTTTCCATTATGGTCTTTTTCGGGAAAGGGCAAACCCTTTCTCAAACAAGACCTGGTTTCAACGTGTTTAATTGAAAAGGCTTGTGGAAACATTAAAGCGAAAGAAGAAATGTTGATAAACAGCAATTTCCCCTTTTGCCTCAGTTTTTTCTCAGCTTCTTGGTTCACAAATCCTTTTCTGTTCAACATCCCTTTCGGCAGCATTCAAAATAAAGCGGTCAAAATGTTTGCCGTTTTTAAAAGGGTTAAGCGACCGACACCGTAGGATTTATAGCCAACCGTTTAACCCTTAGCAATAACAGTTTACCAAAAAGATATAAAATCCAATAATAATTATTGCTGAATTGTGCAATATTTGTTAGCCTAATTAGAATTATCTTGAAAAAGACGGGTACCCGATTTCCATGAAGAAATACGGGTACCAGTCTAGTCCATGGGGATTTCTGTTACTAAATATAGCACTAGATAATTATCTGGACGAGTTACCGTTCGTGAAATTACCCCCAAAAATTGTGAAAAAAGCAGATGGCGCTTTTGCTTGACCCCAGACTGATCTTTGGACCGGAGAAAGTAAAGGAGGGAAAAATGATCAGTCTGGAACCCAGTCTAATTTGAGGATGATATTTCATTTATTCATGGAGAAGTAGACTATGTTTCTAGTGACTTTGATATACCACGTAATAACAAGGACTGTTATAGATTTAACAATTTTGGTAGATCTCTAACAGACTTTTGTAAATCACGTGACATGTACATAATGAATGGTCGATTTTCTGATGACATACATGTTTATCTAATGAGGGAAAAAGTGTTGTTGACTATTTTATCAGCAATAAGAATGTTTTTCATTGTGTTTCATATTTTACCGTTGGTGAAAGAGATGAATCTGATCATTTTCCACTTATTTGTCATTTATCATTGTTAATGATTGAACCTACTCTAAACACCCAAACAATAGAACCGCCCTTGATAAAATACACTCAATATAAATGGTGCGATGAATACAAAGATTCTTTCTCTGAAAATTTTCAATTGTTGCTTCGAAACGGCAAACGAAAAATAATTCAAAGCATTGAGACTGATGTCAACAAAGCTGTAAATGAAATTATCTCTCTTTTCACAGATTCTGCGCCTCGTATGCGTAAAACACTTTCTGGTTTAAAGATAAACATGAGTCAACCGATTTGGTGGGATCAAGAATGTGAAGATTTGAAATACATTAAATACAAAAATCTTCGTAAATTTAGAAAAACAAATAATCAACTCCACCACAGAGATTATATTATATCAAGGAATAAGTTTAAAGCTAAAGTTTTGAAAAAACGATTACGTTACCAAAATGAAAACAGAAAACGATTAGTACAAAGTAGACATGACCAAAAAGATTTTTGGCGCACAATAAAATCATCTAAGCTATCTACCAATACAGAATCGCGAGTGGATATAAGCGCTGTACATTTGCAGAATTATTTCAAATCTTTATTAAATGACGATTCGGTAAACCCTCTATTATTTGAGGATAACACAGATTTCGCAAAACCAGAGGCTGACCAATTAAATACCAGAATTTCATCTGACGAAATAACCAGTGTAATTAAAAATCTACCGACCGGTAAAAGCTCAGGCATTGACGGTATTCCGTCAGAGTTCTATAAAAATACAATTAATGATATTGTGCCAATTTTAGTTAAGCTTTTCAATGCAGTATTTTCTACTGGAAACGTGCCGTCTATTTGGTCTCAATCTATGATAAAGCCTATATATAAATCTGGCAGTAAGAATGACCCATCGAATTATCGCGGTATTTCTATAACTACTGTCATGTACAAAATATTTTCTTCCATTGTCAACAAACGTTTGTACAATTGGGCAGAACTTACCAATAATATAGACGAAGCTCAAGCCGGTTTTAGACGAGACTATTCAACAATAGATAATATCTTCTCTTTACAAGCTATGATACAGAAATATTTGTCTAAACGAGGAGGGCGTTTCTATTGTTTATTTATAGACTTTAGTAAAGCCTTTGACAAGGTTAATCATTCATGTTTATTTGACTGTATAAAACGTTTAGGCATCCATGGTAACTTTCTCAGAACATTAATAGCTATGTATTCAAATATTTTATCATGTGTAAAAACTGAAAAGGGTCTAACAAAGTTCTTCAAGTGTAACGTCGGAACCCGTCAAGGTGATTGTTCAAGTTCTACAATATTTTTACTTTTTATCAATCAGCTTTGTGCTAGACTTAGAGAAGGTTGTAGAAATGGGATTTATATTAACGATAATATACAAGAAATATTTTGCCTTATGTTTGCAGATGATGTAGCCAATTGTTCAGATACAGTTCGAAACCTACAAAGTCAGTTGAATATTATCAAGCAATTTTGTTGTGATACCGGTATGGAAATTAATTTGAGCAAAACGGAAATTATAGTTTTCAGAAATGGCGGTCCTTTAAGGTCAAATGAAGAGTGGTTCTTCGGTACCGAAAAAGTTCGAACCACTTCATGTTACAAGTACATGGGTCTCTATTTCACCCCGATGTTGTCATGGTCTTCTGCACAAGAAAAATTAGCTGCACAAGCCAGAAAAGCTATATATTCGATTTATAATTATCAGAGATCCTTTGGTTATTTCCCACATTATGATATTTTCAAATTATTCGACTCCACAGTCAAACCAATACTATGCTACGGGTCACAAATTTGGGGCCACACCTACTCTGAAGTTTTGGAATCTGTACATTTTGAATTCTGTAAGAGGCATCTTAAAGTAAATAGTAAAACCAACAACATGGTTGTCCTAGGTGAATGTGGAAGATATCCACTCTATATAGATTACCACTATAACTGCATAAAGTACTGGTGTAAACTTCTAGAGATGTCTATTGAACGATATCCTCGCAACTGCTATTTAATGCTTAAGTCTTTGGATGATGTTGGACGTAGAAATTGGGTTACTTTTGTCAAAAATCTTCTCTTTACATATGGATTTGGACACGTTTGGATTGCACAAAATATTGGTGATGTCAATCATTTTCTAAAATCGTTCAAACAACGACTTAATGACTGCTTCAAACAAAATTGGAATTCGAACATTAACGATTCAAGCCGTTGCTTTCATTATAAACACTTTAAGTCTCTGTTACATCCAGAAAAATATTTAACTTGTGATTTACCCTACAGGTATAGAATAGCATTGGCACGTTTTAGATGTTTTAACCATAAATTTGCAATTGAAACCGGACGTCATTCTAATATACCTCGTGAGAACAGAATATGCATTTATTGTTTTCAAAAGTTTTCTAAAAGAATAGTGGAATGTGAATTGCATGTATTCTTTCATTGTCCGAAATATAAGGATATAAGAGAACAATTTCTTTTTAGCTGGTATAAACGAGGTACAGATTCTACTGATTTTTATAGATTAATGCAAACTGAAAATTTTGAACTGTTAAGTAAACTTGCAGCATATATTCATCTTCTTCTTAAACATAACAATTAATGGGTACATTTCTCTTTATTGTTTATATAAACTGTTTACATTGTATGTAAATTGTATTTTGGGCCGGTGGCCTTATTACTTAATAAAATGTTGTCATTGTCATTGTCATTGTCATTGTTATATATCCGATTTAGATACGGGCACGATACGCATTCGAAAATATCGGCACTTTCCATTGCCGAATGTTTACGACACCGCACGAGAAAATCCGACGTCGCGTGAATCTCGTAAGGGATGGGCTGCCTTAACCCTTTCCCGAACAAGACCCGGGTTTGACGTCCCGGGAAGAATAGGCTTGGGAAACATTGAAACAAAAAAAAAAGAAAAAAAGAAAGAAACTGCTGATGACTAGCAGTTTCTCCTTTTGTCTCAATATTTTCTGTGTCATATTTTACACAAATCATGTCTTTAATATCAACATTTTGTCGTCTGAAGCAGCTTACAAATTGGAACAGTCCAAAATTTTGTCCTCTGGTAATGGGTTAAACGACAACTTTGAAGTTGATCCAAACTGAAAGGTGCCGCAGAAGACAAAACAACCGTTACTCCTTTCCCAAACGACAGAATTTTAGGGTGATCCACTTCAAAAACTGCCACAAATTACAAAATGGATGTTTAGTTATCAAATATAGGAATTATGTATGATATAGCATACAAAACATTGAGACAAAAGGAGAAACTGCTGGTTATCAGCAGTTTCTTCTTTTGCCTCAATGTTTTCCCAAGCCTATTCTATTAGGGACGTCAAAACAAGGTCTTGTTTGGGAAAGGGTTACAGAACGGGGAAAATATACGAGGTATGACGGCAAGGGAGAGAATTCTGGTTATAAACACATCCATTTCCTTCTCTTGCTTAACATGTTTCAGGCTCGTCAAGTAGGGATCGATTTTATCTAGTTAACCGTGGCGTAATTTCGAACAAACACTAGTAGTTCGTATGTGTTGTTATAAAATCTCGTAACTACGGCTTGATTAAAGCCGCAGTTACAAGATTCTATAACAACACCAACGGTTTATCAAAACATAGCAGACTAGGGCTCAGTGCAAAACTATTGCAACTACATATTTTTCAGATTTTCACTTTTTGCATTTTCTGAATCTTTAGGAAGGAATACATTATGTGTTCTAACAATAGGTTTCAATTAAGTATACTTAAAAAGATATTTAGATTTCTAAAAACATTTTTTCCTCTCCTGTAAAATTTTACAAACGGTAGTTACAATAGTTTTGCATCAAACCCTCGGTTGCTGTAAACCCATTGTATTTTAAGAACAAAATTCTCTGCTATTAGGGCTTGCAAATTAGTAAATAGACTTTAGGTTGATTGAGTGCTAATGCTGGATTCCTTTTAAACTTCCTACTCTATAGATAATATGTTTTTACATAAAAAAGTCGACTGTCGATATCAAAACATATCAACTGCGGTCGAAAAAGATAATACAATCGTAATCAGTTCTAACCCTATCCCAAACAGCAACATATTCCGAACTTGAAGTATCTGCAGACGACAACGCTGGGTACCAGTATTTTCTTCATTAACCCTTTCCCAAGCGGCAAAATTTTAAGGTGATCCACTTCAAGAACTGCCACAAATGACAAAATGGATGTTATTAAAGACAGGATTTGTGTAAAATATGGCATAGAAAATATTGAGACAAAAGGAGAAACTGCTGGTTATCAGCAGTTTCTTCTTTTGTTTCAATGTTTTCCCAAGCCTTTTCTATTAGAAACGTCAAAATCAGGTCTTGTTTGGGAAAGGGTTAACCTAACAGTCAGGGTCGTTAAAACAAAGTTATTGTTTGGGAAAGGGATAAATTATGAACAACCGGGAGACAAATATTCAGATGCAAATCCAAGAATCTAAGGCCGAATAATAATTATCAATTTTTATTTATTAGGTAACTTAATTCTCTCTACAAGTTTAAAGTGACATTTCAGATTTTTTTACATAAATTGTACGTTTATTCTATCTAAAAGAGCATGTTTTCATGTGAAAATTCTGAAAATTTCAAGCCAAAATATTGAACCGTTTACGGGAAATATATATTTTTGTGCTAAAATTAATCAAATTGTTGTGGACAACAGTTCTTATTTATATAGAATGTGTCATTTCTGCCTCAACTTTGAAGGCGTATTTCTCGCTTTTAAATAACAGCTTCAAAAAACTGATAGCATATCTACGTATTAGAGTAAACAATCTTTGCATCAAGACATACTTTTAAAAAATGAAATAAATGTGAAATGCCACTTTAACGTATGCCTGTCGCCCAAACGCATACATGTATGACCAATCAAGGTGGTCATACCACGTGATAAATGACGTCATAAACTGACGGTGTTATGGTAAATTGTCACCCCGACACACCACGGCTGGAATTTTCAAACGGCTGTAAGTACTTTGTTTTTTATTCAAATTAAACAAGACCTGGCCTATTCGAATCGCAATTTTGTAAGCTTAACCCGTATATTTACACCTTGTGCCCAAAAGTCCCGGTTTTTGCAAAAATCATGGACAACTGATTGAAAACGACAAAAATAAACCCTGCTACAACGGAAAGCGAAATCAAAATTGAAACAAATTAACTATTTATGGCCTGGTTACATGATATCTCTGTACGTTTATAGTATTTTTTGTCTTAAATTATGTTTTTAGATAAATCAGAAGTAGAAAAGCAAATAAAATCTTGCCGGTCAAAGGACAACTATGAGAAAGTTATATCGGTCAGCAGATTTTAGGAAGCTACACTGGAAAGCAGAAATATTTCACACCCGACTCTATTACCACAGTTTTCATGTTTTCTTTTTTTTCGAGCCCGATTGCGGTGAGCGAGACATAGGATGTTCCTTGTCACTATAACAGCTAGGTGTACGTACGTAAGTCAGTCCGTCAGTTCGCCCGTTTAAGTCCGTGGCATAACTCCAACATTTATGAATGGATTTTAAAGCAAAAAAAAGCGGAAATTTTGTTCTCTCTCAATGTAGACCTGATATTTGGAAGAAATATCAGAAAACTACAAGATCAAGGTAACAGCTCACTGTCAAATGTCAAAATGAAATTCATCTAGAGCATTTTGCGGACTCGATAGCAATTGTCATGGGACAACCATCTAGTTTGTTTGTGTTTTCCCTGACTGCTGAGTATTTGACCAGTCATGCGTAAAAAGACCGCAATGGAATTCTATTCCCGTTTAGTCTGTGCAAACTGCACAGTCTGATACGGGTCGTTACTTTTCACCATTCTCATTTGGTCCCCTTTTGTGTGACTAGTCCCGTATATTTCCGAGTGACTTGAAATGTAAACATGAAACCACATTTTTAACTTAAAGATCTATAAACTTTGTCTGAGATTCATGTTCGTTCTTGAACGAAACCTTAGTAGTCCTGTCCATGTGTCTAATTATATGACGACAGTTCCATGGTTACTTTAAACGTTTTTAGGTTATCAAAAAAACAAAAACAAAAACGGATTATTCATACACGATTAACATTCAATCTTTGTTTATTTTTAGGATGATGGTAGGCCTAACTTGCGAAAAAAAGATAAAAAGACCGAAAAAAGAAGAACTAAAAGTTGCCTAACTTCTAACACAATTTGTAATGATGAAAATTGCCAATTACGTGGAATTCCCTGTGAGACACGTAGATGTCATAGATATCAAACGTTCACTATTGAAGCCTGTTACACCTCGTCAACTATAGCGAATTAGAAGCGGTGGAAAGAAGTCGGTGGTGAAACAGACACCAACCAAATAGTCATCTACAAAATAAGTAAGACGAGCCCTACTTAAGGAAGAATTCAACACACCGAAGTTACAAAGACATAATATGTGATAAACAATTGAATAAAACATTATGGTTCGCAAAAGATACTCATTTGCATTTGTTTTCTGAAACCATTCATAATATGCTTCCCAATGTAGCTTGGTAGAAATTGCTTGCCGTTGTAGCCGATTCGTGACGGCCTTTACTACGATGTCCTTATACAGTTTTACCAATAGCACGTCCTTATGTAGGTAAACTTAGACTTATTTCAATATCACTACGAAGTTATCAATATATAATTGATACAAATATGCCGTTTTTCTTACAAATTTTGGGTTTGCTTACCGTAGTATCTACCAGATTTTTTCCGGTCTTCTACCAGATTTTCTCCGGTCTCAAGAGGTTGTCCACGAATATTGCTTAAACCGCTCTTTTTTGGAACAAGGTGTAAACATGTGTTTATAAATTACAAAATTGCGCTTCGAATAGGCCCAGTCTCGCTTAATTTAAACAAAATATTAAGTAATTACAGCCGTTTGAAATGTTGACGTGGGGTGACAATTTACCATAACACCGATGTCATTTATCACGTGGTATGACCACCTTGCAATAAACTTGCAGGATTGGTTGCATTATATGAGTTTAAATAAACACTGAGGTTAAGGAATAATAGTTTTCGCTGCTTTTCAACAAAGACCTTGTATCTAAAGCTTGTTTTCAACTGTTGATACGAGGTTTTTGATAAGAGGTATTTTGTTGAAAAGCGATGATTGCTCTTGAGTGCTTACGAACTTCCTAGTATAGTTCATATCAGGTTATTGCCAAATATTAAGATCATAGTTAGAGATTAATTGGACAAATGTGACATAAAGCCCTTCTGAACGACCCGTTGACAATTTCTTACAAACTCAACAATGGACGACTGGTCACTAGTCCACGCCAATCATGTTCTCTCCGCCATCGGAGAAGCCAGCTCATTTAATAACCATTCTGTGGCGGATCCAGGACTTCTGTGAGATGTTTGAATAGACAAATATGGGGAGGGTAGTTTTCCTATTATTACATACTTTTGATGGCATTTACGCATGAAAATGGCATAAACATACTTCGGGGTAGGCTTGCATAAACCCCGGAACCCCCTCTCACTCACCACATGCAATGATGGATTAAGAGAACAGCACGAATCCGGGTCAGGGACCGTCTTTAGCAACATTTCTAAATCGATTGTTAAAAGTAATATAACATTACAAGTCATCTGATTGGACAATATGTATGCCTCGGCCAATCGGATGAGTTGTTCTGTAATTCTAAAATAGACTGGTTGTTGAATACCACCCAAGAACTGACGAGCCAGCATGGTATTTGAGCTACATAAGGTCAATTTTCATCAATACACTTTTTATTTTTTCAAATTCAAATCAACAATTTAATTTGTGTTTAGTGTAGGTCTATTTTATTTTTTCTTAACAGAACGTTGATTCATTGATGCGGTTTGGCGCCCTTTCAAACATTCAAAGAAGGGCGACTTTGGAACCTACCTATTGTTTCCTGTCGTTTCTCTTACTACCATAACGTTCTGTCATACCAGCCTCAAACCGCTCTACTCAGAACGTGACTTCGAGAAAAATTGAATTCCTGTATACAAAAGCCCAAAACTTGTCTTGTTAACGTGACATAGTATTAGACCAATGAGATGAACGGCACGTAATGAGTGCATTAAAGCATAATAGAAAAATAAAATCATTTGAAAATAGGTGAAATATGAGGACGGTAAAAATAAAATGATGCGAGAACGATTGGCGGATATACGTAAAATTGTCGTATCGACAATACTGTAGTTATTTCTGTACTTTTATGATTTTGCGGATGTCTTCCTGGCTCCGCAATATTAATAACTAGAAGACCTGAAGGTCTTGAGTCGCTCCACAGGCCTGAATTTCTTTAAATATTCAATCCAAGTTTTGATTAGATTGTTCAATAGTTGTGTTTCTAAGAGCAAAAAGAAAGTAAAACTAGATTGTACAAAACATGTGGTTCTTTGAGCAAAGAGAGTAAAACCCTGTTTGCCATTTGAGAAAGGGTAAAAGGAAACAAGAGAAAATTCCAGATCAGGATGATACTGGCAATGATCATTTTTCCTTCGACCAAACAGATCTAAACTATCATTGATTACTCCAAAATAGTTCATATTTCTAAAAATAGATTTCATTGTTCTAAAAATAGAATTGGGGAAATACCCTATTTATAAAATAACCAGAAAGCCCTGATTTTCTTGTAATTTCAAATCCAAGTTTTGACAAGATTTTTCAATACTTTTGGGTCTTAGAGCAATAACAAAGTAACTAGAAAGCTGAAAATACCTTCATATAAGATTTAATGGTTACCAAGATTTGTTTTGATTATAGTGAATTTGACTGATCTAGTTTGATAATGAAGTCATAATTGGCAATTTTGTCAAATTCAAAGGCATATAACTGGGAATGTTATATTACTCTCAAGCTAAGAATCACACTAAAATAAGATCTTTGCCTCACTTACATTTTGTTTTGACCTGATTGATCATTATTTGTGGTTGAAAAGAGAATGAAAATAAAGTTGAAAACTACAATTTGTCAAATTCAAGGGCAGATAAATCATGATTTACGATTCTAATGAAGCTGACAATTACATCCATGCAAGATTTTATGGACAATTAAGATTATAACAAAGTTTCCTGTTGATTGTTGGATATTTATAGTCGTTTGAGTAAAAATAAGGTCAAAAATGGTAATTTTGTCAATTTCAAGGACACATAACTCATGATGCAATTTTCAAATCAAGCTGAAAGTTGCACCCAGGCAAGATCTTATAGTAACCATCATTCTGTCCAAGTTTTGTCTTGATTGGTCAATATTTGTAGTTGCTAGAGTGAAAACAAAGTCAAAATAAAGCCGAAAATGGCAATTTTGTCAATTTCAAGGGCACATAACTCATGATGTAATTGTCAGATCAAGCTGAAAGTTGCACCTAGGCAAGATCTTATAGTCACCATCATTCTGTCCAAGTTTTGTCTTGATTGGTCAATATTTGTAGTTGCTAGAGTGAAAAAAAGCCAGAACAGCCCTTTTTTAAATTCAAGGGCAGATAACTCCAGATTTTCTGATTCAATCAGAATCAATTGAAGGAATCTGAGAGAGGACCACCCAAAGATCATTCCTGTGAAGTTTGATTGAAATCCATTGAGTAGTTTCTGAGGAGAAGATTTTTAAAGAAAAAGTTGACGACCGGACGGACGGACGGACGCACGGACGGACGCACGCACGACGGACACAGCGCCATGACAATAGCCCGCTGGCCTGAAGGCCAGTGGAGCTAAAAATCCGACATATATGTGTAACATCACGTAGAAAAAGTGTTTGTTGATAGTTTGGTTAAAGTATGATCCTGGTCAGGCCTACCCAGCGATCTTTGCAAGCCAAGCGTGTAATCTACAGCGTAACGTCAACGTCGTGTAGACGCGTTTGCCCCATCTTCGCAAGCAAAGAGTGAAATCTGCGACGTAACGTCGTTTCTGTATTCACCCTTGGCGTATTTAGTGAGATTTTCTTGGTGTCCTGGAAACCATTTTCTTTGGTTCAAGCGAGACCTCGATTTCTGCATCTTTCTGCATCTTCCATTTTTTTCTTGAATCATCAATGTTTGTGTTTTCGCTCCATTCTCATTTAAAAAAATATTTACAGGTGTTCAAAACAAAACTTGTACTAATATTCAAACACAATCACTTGGACCACGAGATGGCCTAACCTCTTTTCTTTAAAAACAAAAACCTAAAAATCATATACAATATATTGAACAAACGTATGCCCTATTTCATTCTTAAATTTTGACGGAGGTGTTTTTTCGGTTTCAATTTCCAAATCGTCGGTGTTATGGCATGACCTCGTTAATACAGCTTGATTAAAGTTGTAGTTACGAGTTTTTGCAATAACACCGAGTCACCAACGAAATGATTGATGATAAACGCTATCATTCCAAAGCAAACAAAGTCGAAATAATTTTCCAAAATTCAGGTCAAACGAAATGAGATTTCACAAAACAACTGTTTAATCGAAAGACGTTTTTCCTGTAAGTGGGATGATAAGAAAGTACAGGTGCGTACGTACTTATCCACGGCGGGAAATTCGATATCTTTCAATACTTTTGTTAGTATATGGCCAATTTGGAAAAAATAAGCAGAGAATGTTGGATAAGCCCAGCCTGAATGCAAAGGATGTTTTGAAATATAAGATGATGAAAAAGTTATTGACTACCAACCAAATCTGCCATATCCAGATTCCTGCTGTTTTTTCTCGCCTCCTCTACTTCAAACTGAAATAAACAGTGGTCTTGAAAGTATGAAGTTATTGACGATTTTCTGAACTTACTATGTCACGCGATCCCCTGTCTAACGTGATAACGACAAACATGTTAAAACATTTTCAGAAAAGAGAAAGATAAGAAAGGGAAAAAAACAATTGTTGACGTTTCTTTCGAAGGTATTACGAATTTCATTTGACCTGACACTGACCTCTATTAACAATGTGCTCATATTTCGCATTATAGCATAACATTCTTCAAAACGACTTGTATCAAAGTACACAGATATGAAAAGTATACAAGAAAATATACTGAGAGGCAAAAATAAGTATACACCCTTGTTCTTCCAGGTTTTCTGAGAAAACGATTGATATATTATTACAATTTAAAAAAATTTGAACGTCACCGAAAGCGGTCGTTTATTTGATGTATACTTCTTCGCCTACCCTTCTTTACGCCCTTCCTTCCGTTGCAAAGGTTTTTTCTTAGCGCACAGCGCCATCGAAAAAAGGGGATTTAATTAATTAATTAATTAAAGCAAGAATTCCCATTGACACAATTCCTACATTAATGAACGGATTTTGATATTTTTTTTACAGAAAGTGCCTAATCACCTTGGACCATGCGTATATTGTTAGTAATGTTCCATATTACGATACGTCATGGCAAAAGGGGGCTTGATGCAAACAAGTTATCTGACACAATTCCCTCTAAATGTATAGACGGATTTTGATAAAAATTTGCACAGAACGTTCCTATGCTACATGACTAATAAAGTGTATTATTTATCTATAGTGTCACGTTTCTTTCATATTTTGCCGCATCATAGAAAAATGGGTCTTAACGGCAAAAGGGCGTATTTATCGATTTCTACCAGCCACCGGGAATTTTGTTATAACGTTAGAGAAAAATTAACGTTGTGATTTGTTGTGACAAAGAATGATGAAATTAAATACGAATTAACAACAACATTTGATTCTCCATAATGGCGCACATGCAAAATTTGCAAAATCGGCCTGTAGCAAGAGTATGGGTAATCAAGCAATTTCTTGTAAAATTTAACAACATTGTATTATTTGTTTAGGTGTAGATATAAATAGTACACAATTTTGAGTCGATATGATGAAAATTAAGAGGGATATCGAAAAACAAAAAGTGTATACTTTCTTTTGCCTCTCAGTATATTACTGAATTGGTATTTTAAAACAGCACAGGAGTGTAATTTATGACAATAAAAGCTAAAGCTGCGCCATTTGAAATGAAATCTGTAATAGCCTGGGAAAACATTGAGAAGAATCAGCATTTATTCATTTTCCTTTTATAATTTCTATCCAATTTAATCAGAATTTCACATTCATTCTCATTTACTTTGTCGTTTACAACTCCTTTCAATTTGGACCTTTTAAAAATGTTGTCGTGTGGTAAAGGAAAAACAAAACCGCAGAGCAGTTCATTTGACGTGCCCAGTAGAAAATATCTGTGAAAACATTGATGCAAAAGAAAAATAATATGTTGATAAACATCGTTTTCCTTATTTTGTCTCATAAGTGTCCGCGCTAGAAAACAATCCATTTTTTTAACATTCATTTCGCGTATGCAGATGCTTTGCTTTAAAATTAGAATGGTATCAACTGATTGGTTTGGTAACAGATTAACTCTCTCCCAAACAAGACCTGCTTTTGACGTCCCTAATAGAAAAGGCTTTGGAAAACATTGAAACAAAAAAAGAAACTGCTGATAACCCGCAGTTTCTTGTTTTGTCTGAATATTTTCTATGCCATATTTTACACAAGTTCCATCTTTGATGACTTCTATTTTTTCATTTGTGGCATTTTTTCGAGTGGATCACCTTCAAATTTTGTCGTTTGGGAAAGGGTTAACCCATGATAAAACAGCAAACTTTTAGACTGATTTTAATTCAAAGATGTTGCTAATAATAATTTCCATGGAATTAAAGTTTACAATTTTGCTCTGTCTGATCATAAAACATCGTTGGAAATGAACAATTCGTCGTTGTAAATGCAAAACCTCGTATCTCGTTTTCGGAAAAATTTAAAGGGGAGAGAAAAAAAAACAGTAATACCTTTTTCAAAACTGTTTTAGGATTTACTTAAAATTTGGACATACTAGTTCACAAATAATGTGTCATTAATACGGCTCAGTAAAAATATCTCAAAATCTGCAAGAATTGTCTATACCGAACACACAAGATTTGACTTTGAAAATCGCAAAAATCGACATACGATGTTTTGCATTTACACGAATTGCTCTTCACCGACAATTTCTTCATTTTCCATGATATTGTCCAAAGTCATTATAGCGGGGAGGCAAATAGAGTCATTGTATGTGAATGGGTTAAAATAAGAGGGGGTTTTAGAGAAAAGGAGAACACAATGAATAATTTCTTCTTCAGCCGGTCAATGATGTCTTAAGTTTCTTTTAATACGAATAGCGTAACCAGGGAATGTACCTAAAAGCAACATCAAACTCGTTCGAAAACGTCGTAACTTTAAGCTTCAATAAGCTAAAGTTACGGCGTTTTCGAACTTAGCCATGGCGTTTTCGAACTAAGCCGACTCTCAGAGTCTTCTTATACATTTTACAATGATGCAAGTATATGATATAACGCTCTATTCATATTTAGGGAAGACCCCCTCATTTACCCTTTCCCAAACAAAAACTTTTGAAGTTTCTGCAGATTTATTTTCGGGAAAATTTAGAGAGAAAAGAAGAAATTACTGATAACCAGCAATTTTTTCCTTTCCCTAAATATTTTATACATTATTTACTTCTTTAGAAATCAATTATTTCTTTTCTCTTTCAAATTGGAGCAGTCTGATTGTGTCGTTAGCGAAATGGTTAAGAACTGACGTATTTGTTCATTTTAAACCATTCTAAGAATCAAAGGCTTTGATTTCCTTGCACAATTTTTTTTCTTTCGTAAAACAATGAGATTACAAGGGAAAAGAAGTAAATAATCACGCATATTTCTCTCCCCCCCCCCCCCCCCTCCCCCGAATGACTTGCTTGATTAGATTTTCGGCCTCTGTTGACATTTATATTGTGTTCTGCAATACCTTTGAATTTCGATAAATGTTAAAATGTTGTCATTTTGGAAAACATTAAAAGCCATACTCTAGATGCTCAAAATGATAAGATTCTGACAAAGTGGAATGTGCTTTTCTACTGCGCAATATGACTAAATAAACACTTTCCCAAACGACAAAACATAGATACATGTATTTCTAATTTGAAGCTGCTGTAGACAACACAAGGGGTTTTTAATAAAAATAAGATCAGCATTTTTTCTCTTTGCCCCAATGCTTTCCCAATCTTTCCCTATTATGGACATGCGCAGGTAATGGTTGGAAAATGTCTGCTTTTAACTACCCCCCCCCCCCCCTCCTTAGGAGCTTATTTCAGTTTAGAATAATAATTTTATTTCTCCTGTGGAGAAGACGTATTTCACAAACGATTCGTGGTTTTGACATCCCTACTAAATATATGATATAGACAGAAAGGATGAAATCGTCGCTTTTCAACGAAAACCTCGTAACTGCAGCTTAAAATAAGCTGCAGTTCCGAGGTTATCATTGTAAAGCATCGTAATGGACCTCAACGTTTTTTCTATAAAACCAGATAGTGTTTGGAAAAGGAACAACGTGGCGTCTTCTGCTTTCGTGAATGGAGAATTTTATCGTTTGGAAATGGTAAAACTATTGCCCAGACAATACAAATCTTCAGCTGTTCCAAATTGATAGTTACCGATGACAATAAAAATAAATAATAGCTTGACATTTTGGTCCAAAAAATGAAAATCATTGAGGAAAAAGCAGAAAATGGTGGTTATCAGATTTTCTGGTTATACCTCGATGATTTTAAAAGTTTTATCTAGCACAGAGCTTCGAGACCAGGGTTTGTTCAGGAACAGTTTAAAGCGATCGTCGAGTCCATTATTTAGGACGAGTTCATTATTGTAAAGGTTGATCCCACTATATGATAGTAAGCATAATACTATAGGATATATTTCGACCAATCAGAACGCTCGCACTGCTTAACCTCTCCAGATAAATAAATATTCATTAAATAAACATCCTTATATCAAAATACAATCTAATCGTGTACCAGATTGTTCATTGAGGGGATTGAGATCGGAATATAAAAATTGATGTGATATTCCACTTTTGTTTTGGAGCAAGATTCACCTACTTATACCTTTAAATAACAAGGAAATACTCAGCGTTTCCTCATTGGATAAAAGCGTATGGTATGCTCTATTAACTATACTCGCGAGATAATAATAGAGGCATTAGTAGGTTAGCTGTTGAATAGAAAACACGTGTGTAATGCGACTCGGAATGGCTATTAGTCTTTTAGAAACTGTGCGAGCCGGCGACGTCGAGACGGCTAAAAAAATTCTTCGGCACAATAAATGTTCGAACCTGGACAAGCAGACTTCACGGAAGGACGGCACACCGCTGTTCTGGGCTTGTTGTCAGGGGTTTATTGAGATTGTGAATTTGTTACTGTTAAAGGGAGCCGATGTGGATTTAACGACGCAGTGGGGTGCGAGCCCCGTACATGCCTGCGTGGACCATAATAGAGAAGAAATTCTACGGTAAGCATCTTACAGGTGTTTTATTCTTTTGATATATTTTAAAAGCCAATTTAACTTGTTGACTATTTTGCGCTGATACCCCCCCCCCCCAAAAAAAAAAGGGGGGGGGGGGTGATAAAAAATGTATAAGCACATTGTATTGTTTTGCTCTCAGCAGACTCAGTGCTTTCCAAAGCTTTCTAATTTAAGAACACCAAAGCCAGACCTTGTTTAAACGTATTTGAATGATTCTAAGAGTGCACTTCTGCATTCGTGTGCAAGACCAGTTCCGATGCTTGATAAATATTGTAGGTTACGTCCAATTTAGTTGTTTGGCTGTGTGACATTTAACTCCGCTCACAACGATATCTCTGTGTAATTGTTGCCTCTAGTTCACCTTAGTTATAGGTCTCTATAAATGACATGGCAGAGCGCCGGGTCATTTATCGGGGTCTATACGTACCAAGGTGCCATGATATGTACTTCATCTTTTCTTTTAATCTCAAGTTACCACCAACTAATTCCATTTTAACCCTTTCCAAAACGACAGAAAAATTGGACCTTTCCAATTTAAAAGCTGCTGCAGACGACAAAATGGGTGTTACTAAATGCAAAATTAGGGGAAAAATATAGCATGGAAAATATTGAGGCAAAAGAAGAAAATGCTGATTATCAGCATTTTCTTCTTTTGTCTAAATGTTTTCCGAGGTCTTATTTTATGCACGTCAAAACCAGGTCTTGTTTGGGAATGGGTTAATATATCTTTCATATTGTGTTTTGGCGGCAATGTAAAATGAGTCTATACTTTTAAGTCAGGATATGGAAAAGGGCCTTTTAGGGACTTTAAGACTAACAAGTGTACACGAGCCAGTTTCATCAAAATATTTAAGACGTATTTTTGACTTACCGATGTCTTACGACACATTTAGAGAAAAAATAACGTATCGCCAATCAACCAAAAGATATGTAATGCGATTGTTGTTTTAAACCGTATTTTAAGTCGTCGGTAAGTCCAAAATACGTCTTAAATCTTTTGATGAAACAGGCCCCAAATCAGCCTAAACATAGTTTATGCGTAGTCTGATTTGTATCTATGTTGTTCTCTAAAAACTTTCATCATTACCTGTAGCAACTCTGAGAGAGCAGCACGGGTCTTGATCAGACTGAACATAAGCTCGGAATGAACTCGAACGATTGTGGTTTAAAAGCTATAAGACCCCATTTTCCAGACCCTGGCTCATTTATATTTCAATAATCGTGTATCTTTTGATTCCAATAATCAAAAGACCGCTTTTCTAAAATCATAATTTTTATTAAAATTTCACGGTAGAACATTTTTGTCCAATCAAATGACTAGGCAATGTAAATGTAATTAGACCACATTATTTTTATTATTGGTACAAATGTAAAAATTGCCCTTAACCACATAATACAAGATACGTGAAACCTGATTAGCCAATCAAGGTTAATTCAAGTACATGTATTTATCGCGAGCCATGGCAATAAGGGGTTTATTGTAGTGTAGGCCTTAGCACGAATCGTATCGACACTGATCAGTCCACGCAGTCTGATCGGAGCAGAACCTTTCCACTTTAGCCAATTTCCTACAAATTCAAAGGTAATTCGTACCTTACTATACAGTAATAGTAATTTTGGACATATCGTCGCAGCTCTCTTTTAAACATGGAAGAAATATCGCTGCTTTTCGCCCAAAAGCTTCGTAACTACAGCTTTAACACACTCCCACACAATAACGCCTTTTGACGCCTCTCAAGAAAAAGGCCTGGGAAAACATCGTGGAAAATGAAGAAATTGCTTGTGCAAGCAATTTCTTCATTTTCAACAAAGTTTTCTTTCCCAAAAGACACCCCTAAAAGCAAAAAAAAAAAAAAAAAAATGTCCACTTTAAATTGTCGTCTGCATGATCTTTGAATTCGGAACAGCCAAATTTAGTTGTTTGGGAAAGGGTTAAACAAGATGCAGTCACGATGTTGTCGAGAAAAAGCGACTATAGGAGACTACGCCGAGGGGTCTCCCTAAAAAGCGTCGAGAAACGCCGGGAACGGTCGAGAAGCGCCGAGAGATCTAAATCGGCGTCGAGAAGCGTCTAGAGATCAAATTTAGCGTCGAGAAACATAAATTTCTGTATTAGAGACCATAATTGGCATTTGAATTACGAAATTCAAAGTTACATTATGGTTTAAAAATTGATTTTATTTGCTTTTTATGTGGCTGTGTAGAAGCGCCGAGAGATCTGAGTCAGAGCCGAGAGATCAAGCTAAGCGTCTAGAAACGTAAATTTTCATATCAGAGACCATACTTTTAATTACAATATTTTAAGGTATATGGTTTAAAAATTGGTTCTAGTTGGGTTTATATGAGTCTGTGAAGAAGCGTCGAGAGATCTGACACAGAGCTGACAGACGTCGAGAGATAAAGTCAGCGTCTAGAAACGTAAATTTTCATATTAGAGAGTAGAGACCATAATTTGAATTACGAAAAAAAGGATATATTATGGTTTAAAAATTGGTTCTATGTGTTTTTGTGAGCTTGTGTAGAAGCGTCGAGAAATCTGACTCAGAGCTGAGAGGCATCGAGAGATCAAACTTAGCCTCTAGAAGTATAAAGCTTCAGATTAGAAACCATAATTTACATTTATGAAACTGTGAAGAAGCGCCGAGAGATCTGACTTAGAGCTGAGAGTAACGAGAGATCAAACTTAGCCTCTAGAAGTATAAAGCTTCAGATTAGAAACCATAATGAAAATTTATGAAACAGTGCAGGAGCGCCGAGAGATCTGATTTAGAGCTGAGATGCGTCAAGAGATCAAACTTAGCGTCTAGAAGTCTAAAGCTTCATATTAGAGACCATAATTTATATTTACGAAACTGTGCAGAAGCGTCGAGAGATCTGAGCTGAGATGCTTCGAGAGATCAAACAGTTGAAACTTAGCCTCTAGAAGTATAAAGCTTCATATTAGAAACCATAATTTATATTTATGAAAGTGCAGAAGCGTGGAGAGATTAAAACTAGCGCCAAGAGACCTGGATAAGCAATGGGGGTCATTAAATAGAGTCTAGAATCTATGCTTAGTCTACCCTTAGAATTATATAGATATGATTTTTTATTTCCATATTTGTTCGTTTCACGAATTGTCTTTGGTGAAGGTGGTACATATGGGTAGGGGTCCCATATATAGGTGTGTGTTTCACAATATTCACGAGTTCAAGTTTATTTCAAGACACACTATCACCAAGTTTTTGGTGGAGACTATCACCAAGTTTTTGGTTGAGAGTTTCTTTTAGAAAAATAACCAAACATAATGAAAAAAAAAATGCCTTTTGATTTTTCCGTTTGCCAAAGTTTGTTTTCGTTTGACATGTAACCTCCTAGATTACGATTACCCATACCAAATCGGTTTGTAAATATTGGCGCAAGCAATTGTAATCTTTAGCGATTGATATTATTTCCAATATGAATCTTATTCTACTTGTTTTAAAATCTGTAAACGTTCCAAATAATGCTAGAAGCCAACTTCTGTGTTTAATGTCTAGGAATTTATGTCAAAGAAATAACAGACATCTTTAATAGAATCTTTAACACGACATTATTCTGACCCACTGGAATTTTAAGTTTGCTGTCAATGTCCGATGAAATTCACACTTTCTTTAACGAGATCGCTTAATGGAGTGTGCTGCTAATAAGCGGTTTTCACACCTATTTTGACAAGATATCAAACTTCAGTGTTCCGACAATCAGCAATTATCACACGTAACTAATTGTCCACGCGAATCATTTAATTGCACTGCTAGGAAAGACGACGAAACAGTATCTTTGAATTGGAATATAAATAACTATGAATTTCTGAATGACATCTTGAAATTAATTAAAAATTGGAACTGATAGAAATGTATGGACGACACATGATAGGAATTTTGTTTTCAGTAGCCATCTGAATCAGTACATGGATTGATTCAGAGAACTAAATATTAAAAGTTATGTTCAATAATAACACTTGGACAACGCTGGAATTCCAAACAGTCTCATTGAAAAAATTACAATGGACAAAAACTTCGATTTTAGAATCATATTTCAGTTATTGTGTAATAATATAAATGCCATGTAAAAATTGCTATTAAAACGTTTCTAGACGCTTATTCATATCTGTTGACTCTTTTAAATATTAAATCAGTTTTTTCGTTGCTTATGCAAAGTCTCATAAAAATAAATCAACACACAAACATTTCATTTTAAACCCATCATTTGTGTAATATAATAGTCGCTAATAAAGAAATTTATGTTTCTCGGCGCTAATCCAGGACTGTCAACGCTTCTCAATGCTCTTGTCGCGTGAACATTGCTCATTAGAAATTACACAGATCTACTAACATACAAATCTTTCAATTTGATAATTTAATTATCAATTTCCATGTAATTTCATAATCTAAATGGCAATCAAGATAGAATTCTATGTTTCTCGACGCTAAGTTTGATTTCTAGACGCCTCTCGTCGCCGAGTCAGATCTCTCGGCGCTTCTTCACATTCTCATAAAATTAGATAAATGAAACCAATTTTAAAACCATATTCATCATGTTCATGTGATTTTGTAATTTAAATGCACGTTATAGTCTCGAAAGTGAAGATTTATGTTTCTCGACGCTAAGCTTGATGTGGCTATACTCGACGCCGTGTCAGATATCTCAGAGCTTCCACACAGTCTCATAAATTAAGAATCTTCATATATATATATAAAAAATAAAATGAATTCTAAAACCATAACCATGTATTCTTTGTATTCTAAACTCTAAGCATGGCCTCTAATATGAAAATTTATCCTTTTCGACACTAAATTTGATCTCTAGACGCTTCTCGACACCAATTTAGATATCTCGGCGCTTCTCGACAGTTCCCGGCGTTTCTCGACGCTTTTTAGGGAGACCGACGCCGAGTCCTATTTTGCGGTGACCTGACATATTTTGTCAAGGAAATAACTTTTAAACTTTCTTGATAGTTTCGCGGAAATCGCCGACAGGCTTAGTAGCTTGATTATTGGTTTTATCATTTCCTCGAATATTTCGTCGTTCACATTCGAAAATGTCGTAACTACAGCTTCAATTAGCTGTAGTTACGACATTTTTGAACATGGCCAAAGATTTATTGGATTAATTCGTCATTACCGTAATGCTCCTAGAAAATGATGACGATGATGGATTCTCTTGAATAGCCAACAAATTAGTTTCAGCTGTGAAATTCTTCTGAACAGAAGACTTTCCAATTCATGAACATGTTTTTGAATGTATTAAACAGTTTTCTCTTGAAAAAGATACGAAATTCAAAGAAAGCACTTTTGACACAAGGAAACAAAATTTCAATGTATCAACATGATTCCATTTGTTTAAGTAAAAATTCTTCTTATAACGTATTAAAGGGACACTAATAATTATATTCATTGAAAAAATAATATCTAATTGCACTGCACGATGCTAAAGTTGGGTACCTATATTGATCGTTTACATCATCAAGTACAAAATGATCAAAGTAGATTCAATTAGTATTACATTTAGAATATATACAGTCGACACTCGTTGTGTCGAAGTTAGATGAGCCATCCAAATACATTGACATATCCGGAGTTCGACTCATCCAGTTTTGTTCAGTATCTATTAAAATGACATTTGAGCAGTTTTGCTGCTCATGAAGTGCGTTCATTATTGAAATATAGTATGAAAATGATAGAAATTGCTCAAACGAGCAATTTCTATCATGTTACTACTTAATTTCAATGGATATGTTAATTACGAAATTTTTCGATTAAGCCTTTTTTATATCCATCGCTGAGGACGGGACTCAGACTTTTATTTAAAAGCGAAAGTTCGACTCATCCGATGTCGAGATAACGAGTGTCCACTGTTTCTGCATTTATAAGGTACTTTCAGACGGTATCATTTCACACATCGTAAAATACATATTCAAATCATTACACTTTAAAAGATTCTCCATAATAAGGCCTGTAAAGTGTCTTAATTGGTGGTTGACTTGGAACGTAGTTTCCCTTTTTCAAACAAGAACGTTTCATACAGGTCGAAATAAATGTACAAACTGACAGAAAATAGTTTTGACCTAAGGTGAAATGCATCAACATTTTTTTCTTGGCATAGGAAATATTGAAATAAAAGAAAAACATTCTGGATGTCAGCCTTTTCTTCTTTTCCCTTATTGTTTTCTTAAATGTTTACAAGAAACGTAAAAACTTGCGATGTTTAGGAAAGCGTAGAAGGACCAATTTCCGTGTTTGTTTCTGACAGATGAAAAAGTAGTCCACATTTAGGTCAGCTGTGCTCATTTGCATATTTACATTTGTCATTTACATAATGAGTTATCATCGCATTGTTGTACATTGTCTATAACGTCACAACTCGTCTACACACGTGACAACATACGGTGGGGACGTTAAGTTTATAAACGTCATATGCGTTAGTCTTAACGTAAGTAGAAACGGTTGTCTACATATCCTCTTTAACCCACTTCCACAAAGTAACTCTTTTTGACTCCCCACATGATAATGGCTTGGGAAAACACTGTGGAAAATGAAGAAATTGCTTGTGACAAGCAATTTCTTCATTTCACACAATGTTTTCTTTCTCAAAATAACAAGTAGTTTTAGATTTAATTCACATAAAAATGTCGTCTGCAACATCTCTGAATTTGGACCAGTCTAAAATTTTGCCGTTTGGTAATGGGTTAATGGACTGCTTTTTAGCATATCTCGTTTCTATGACCTCTTTCTACAATAATTCTAATACTATTCAATCATCTATAAAGGGATATATCATTGATAACGCCATATACGTTAGTCTTAATCGAAACGCTTGTCTAAATTCGAGAAACGTTAACTAACATATCATGTGCGCTGTTCTATAGTTTCTCTTTTCTATATTTCTTATCTTATTCAATCATGCAAAAGTTTAGAATTGAGACTTTAGGGAAATGCGTTGAGTGTTTATCCACTTTGCCTTCATTTTTCATTTTACAAATCGAGAGACGTCGTTCAAAGTCAGTGTGACATCATTTTAATTTACTATTACTAGGAAAATGCAAGTAGTAATTGCATGCATTACGCACATATTTGCGGTTACAATGCGTTACAATTTAGACAGATTTCGTCACACTAACAGACAAACACTTAAATATATACGTCACACTTTAATCTTTCTTAATTATCCTTGTTTTCTTCTAGAAACTTTAAAGATGCATTTACCCTTGTCCTGCTGACATCATTAAGTTTTGTGTAAACACACTAAAATAATTTAAGAGACATTTCAATGAGATTATCTCAAGTTTTTGCCACAATAATGGTAAGAAGCAGTTAGTGTAGGCTTAGATCAGACTGCACGTCTGTGCTTGCTGATCTTAGTCTATACTGCTTGCCAAAGCTTTTTTCACAACAGTAAATTGTCTTGAACAGCATAAGAAGGGTTAACACAACATTAATCCTTTTCCTAACATTGTCTGGTTATTCCGCATTGAAATATGTTAAGAAAACGGTAACACTAAAGGAGTAAAATTTATGCTGCATGCTGATAACCAAACATTTTCATTTCTCCTTCCATATTTTATATGTCGAACGAACATTTTTTCTATCATAAATTGTATCATCTGCAACGCCTTTCAATTCGGAACGGCCTTAAATCTGTCGTTTGTTAAAGTATTGACGCATTCTCAAACAGCATTATTGCAAGGAAAGAGGATTCATATTTTTTCAACATTCACTTGCTTCATTGTTTCAATTACATTGTATTAGAATATGACGAAAATAAGAATAAATTGATCTAGTCTAGCTGGATAAATGCATCTACGCTTTGATCAAGTACAATGTTTCATACTATGAGCAAGCATATGTTCAAGACTTACTACTTTATGGCTTTTATTATGCCAGAAATACATAGATAGGTAGCCTGATTGAAAAGTCATAGGATGCGGAAAACATCCTGTCCAAGCCACCAGCCATTGGTAAGAGACAAACTACGTTCGTCACTTTATACAAAAGGGCCAAGCCATGATTCGAACCCACGATCCCTGGATTCATAGTCTCCCACATTACATACTAAAGCACCTGGGCTTGGGTTACGCGGTCAGAATGTGTGGGTTAATATCGCTAGTCGCAATAGCAATGAATTTTGTGCTAAAAATAGACTTGGTTTATGGTTATGTTTTGATAAACACTCAGCGTTGTTATAAAATATCGTAACTACGGCTTGAATCAAGCCGTAGTTACGATGTTTTATCACAAAACCTACAGAAATACTATTGTTAGTTCGAAATTACGCCAAGGAACCCTGGATAAAATCGTTCCTTATTCTATTCGCTTTTAAGTTCCATTCATAAAACAAGCCTTCCATTTTAAAGTGACCATTTCTACCTTTGCTAAACAATCCCCTTTATATTAGTGAGCTGTCATAGACATTATTATTAAGGTTTGCCATTCCAAATGTTCACTACGAGTACGCATTCGTAGCCTCCTAGTCATTGTTTCCGTTTTCCTAGCGTAGGCCGAACCTGATAATCAGATGGGCTTGGATAGAGAAGAAACGCATTTATCCCTTTCTAAAACGACACAACTATAGGAAAGACCAAATTCAAAGACATTAAAGAAGACAACACGATATAGACAAATTAAAGTAGTTGACTCAAAGCTCAGAAATCTTTGATGGAAAATGGAAAAAATGCTTGTCTTCAACATATTCCTTCTTCTTTCATTGAAGTGTTTCTAAATCTACGACCACCAAAGTGTTAATTTTGCTATCACGAATTCGTGCTACAGATAAGAGGAAGTTAAGTAAAACCGTGATATTTTAGTTTCTGTTCATTAAATCCTATGTTGTGGGTACTCATTGGGATCGCCTCATTGAGCTTGTGTTTGGGTTTGAAATAATTGTTTATAATGTCTTTAACCCATAGATCCGTACCGGATTCTGGAGTGATCTCCCTTGATAATTATCCCCCTTGAATTATTGGGTGGTTCCGCTTCCGGTAAGGGCTACAGATAAGAACGGGTATTACTTTTTCAAAATGCAAAATGTCTTGAATTGTTCTTCAAACCCTTTGCTGTAGGTACTCATTGTATCATCTACTAAAGATGATTAAAATGCGTACCCATTATGTATGTTTAAGATTTGAAATAATAATTTTAGAATTTTTTACCACGCTCATCAGCTGCTATGTAGTTATATATCCAAAATCATTACCCAACATCATTCATTGCTGATGATAGGCCTAATACATGTAATTCAAACTTTCCCAAACAAGACCTGGTTTTGACGACCTTGAATTTTGTTCGGAAAATATCGAGAGAAAATGAAAACTTGTTGATAATGGGTAATTTCTATCCCTCCTTTGATAGTTTTGATACAATTTACACATTTTCTGCCTTATTTCGTTACCTGAATCAGCTTTCCTTTTTGGGTAGCCTAAAAGGTGGTCGTTTGGGAAAGGGTTAAAAATTCAACGTTTTTTTTGGGTTTTTTTTTTTTCTATTTCGTTTAGCATGGGTTTGCAATCTCATTTTAACATGCTATTTTTGTGCAGTCTAAAAGACTGTCGTTTGGGAAAGGGTTAACTTTCAACAGGGTTTTATTTTTCTTTTTATTTGTTTGGCACGGGTTGGCAAACTCAGTTAAACATACTTAAGCAAAGGTGTTTGATAAATCGTAAAATTATGTAATTAAGGGTGCAAGTTTGAATTTTGTCGTGTCTATAAATTTATCATTCGGGTCTGTCAATCTTTTGTCTATTATGATAAGTCCCTTTGATATACAGTAACTTGCGATTTATCTTGAGG